>JABUIW010000205.1:16857785-16887701 GCA_013363375.1 Menidia beryllina
TTCCTTGAAATTGAAAAACTGAGTCCTGACTTAAAGGTTGTTTTGTGACTGTTTTTAATTTTTTAATGCTATTTAGGTGAGAAGAGGCATTATCATTTTACTTACAGTCACAAATCAACCTTTAAGTCAGGACTCAGTTTTTCAATTTCAAGGAACACTGATCTGAGATAACACTGAGTAAAAGTCTGTAAATCCTGCGTACGGATGGCCAGTACTTTAGTAAACATAATTTTCCCCAGGAGGTCTCTTTTTTGCTAAGTACTACACTTGTTCAGTAATGCCCTCATAGATCAGGTGGTGACAGTCTTTGTTTCCCTAATTGTGTAACTAAAGTTCTGAGCTACAGCATTTAAGGCTGACTGGGAAGCCTCTCTATACCCTAGTAAATCTTTCTCTTTTGTCGCACATTGAAAAGCTAAGTCAGTATGAATGTTTGAAAAGATGGACGAGACGACAAAGCTTGGTTATGGAGAGCTGTGAAAAACCGCAAAGGCTCTCATAATTAGACCGAATATCAATACCTGAAGCACAGTTTATGAACATAAATTTGATTGATCATGTTCTTAAGATCTGGTGGGACTTGGGTTTTAAGAGGGAAATATTCGCCTTAGTCACAAATGGGAAGAACGCAATCAGACAGAACTGAAAATACACAATCAGCTCCATATCTGATGGCAGTGATGTAGATGCAGAAACTACATTGTGAATATGATCTTTTTTTTTACTTAGACACAACACAGCCAGGACTGACCATCTCATCTAATGCATTTTCACTTTTATTTAAAGTTTTAATGGGTAATGCTAATGACACAAAATCTGTATCTTCAATTTGGCTTTTATTTTCTTAAATAGTAGCACAATAGTTTAATTTCTTTTTTTTTTAAAGCCTCACTGGGCTTGTTTTTCCATGCTGTAATTCTAGGTATGTTATACCTTCTGTTCTCTGCTGTCTGAATGTTAGACGAGATGTGAGAATCTATTTTGTATTAGGGGATTAGTGACACCAAGTTTTATCAAGCTCTTAAAGAGCTCAGTTACAAACCTAATTAATACTGTAGCAAGTCAATGAAAGAACCACGAAAGTCATTTCCATGCCATCACAAATTTCCACAATCTGTTTTTCCATGGTTAGTTATTAAATCTAATTCTCATTTATTTTCTTTACTTGTAAGTTTTTCAGTTCTATCTGTTTTTTTTAGCAACCTGTGTTAAACATCTAAATAGATATAGTCAAGCACCAAACAGTTGGAACATTATTGTGTATTTGTTTCATAATCCTGGTAGTTTTGCTGAGTACATTGGATTGCAGACAATCTTAAGAGAGGCTATTGCACTTTAATCATATGAAAGCACAATTAAAAATAGTGATGAACGGTGAGCAAAGACACATCTACTGCCAAGCGTATCCATTTTCATGTGCAGTACCAGTGGAAACTAGCCACCCACACTGTTGGGTTTCATCTCTACCTACATATGTCTCGTGTTGATACAGTGCAATGCACCACCAAAGAAAGGCTACTCACTGCAGAGCATCGTGCTAGCTGGGCTCTAGTGTGACAATTACGATCTGATTCCCATGTCTGTTTAGCACCTGCTTCCAATGAAACTCAAAGGTCAGAAAAAATGATGAGAGAAATCATGCGCAGTCTGTGAGCATGTGAAACTAAACACTTTTTCTTTTCAGTGGTAGTGTTGATGACTTAAACTGACCTTAATGATCCGCTCACTGATCTCATTTAGCATGCAATGGAAAAGAGGACTCAGCTGAGGACTTGAACCCTTGAAATCCAATGACCTCTGATTACATAACGTCCAAACAATGAACTATGACTATGCAAAGAGCAGCACTCGCTTTGTCATACCTTCCTGTGGATACGAGTTTTGTCAAGGTGTCCCTTGAGATATAACGTCAATCATGCTGTGTTTAATGATTTTGGGCAAAGTTAAACCAGCTTGACAGATTAAGAACATTTGAGTTGAGTTTCATTCTATTTCTACATGATCAACAAACATTTCATGATAATTTGTCTCCATGTGAGAGACAGGCGATTTTTCAAATGTACAATGAAAATTAAACTTCTTTTACAGGGTAGAACTACAGAGCTATCTATACTGAGTTGTTCATCTACTCTAAGAGTGTATACCCACGGTCATGCTGTGGGTGGTTGTACAGTAAACACAGTGAAACTTTAACACAGAAGTGAGGACGGTTATTAAATCAGGTTTCAGTCTTGTGACGAAGGAGCACTTCCCTGAAGGATAGATATATTTTATAACTATTAGTTTTAAAGCACTCTGATAAACAAGACAACTACAACTGCATGTCACCCTTTCGTACTCTTTAATCCTCTGTGCATTTGTGGTCCGTTTGAGTTTTCTGAGTATCAGGCAAATATGCCTGACCTTTCATCCAAACCTTTTGAGTATCAAAGGAATTAGAACATTGCTGCTTGTTTCCGTGAATGTGTGTGTGTTTCTGAGAGACTGATATATAAACAATGTTGCCCAGAAATGCACGGAGTTGATGTCATCCAGTAATCTTAGTTCCTGTTTCTATTCAGGAGTGGAAGGCATGGAGTGCTCGCTCCCTATGGATGGCAGAAGGGTTTCCCTGACCCAGCTCTCGAAGGACAGTTTTCGGGAATGCCAGGCCACCCTGACTCTAACAGACCTGCTCATCATTATTTTCTCTGGCATCTCTGTGTCTGTCGTGGCCATCATGACCAGCTTCTTCCTGGCTTCTACTGTTCATTGCTTCCAGCGCTGGAGTAAAGGTACCAAGGGGGATGAAGAGGAGAGCGAGGAGTGAAAAGGAATTCTTTTGTTTGGTCTCTTTGTTCGTAGCGTGTTACTGAAGACAAAATGCACCTCTGGCTGAATCCTACCGGTGAAGCGTTGAGTGGTATGGTTGCAATTATCGCATAGACAACTGAAAAATGCTAAGAAAAGATATTCCCAAGGAATGGGAACCATTAAGGGTAAAATTAAGAAAATTGCTATCACAGATGTAACATTTTTCTCTGAAAAACCCTGGGGTCCCTGCCAAAGGATAACAGGTCTGTGCTCAATAAACATCCACGAACATACTAAGGGTAAAGCCTTTGCAACAAAGAATGAAATTAAATTAAATCAAATTAACTTAAAGAGGTGTTGATGCAGTGCTGTCATGTTATAGTCTTACAAAAACCAAAAAATAGCTTCCATTCATGCATGAAATCTAGCTCTGGAATATGATATCAAAGTTAGTGTGACGTTTTGATAACTTTGATTGGAGCTTGGTTTGAGTACGAGTCTGTGTACCAATGATCCCACACAAAAAGGGATACCAGGACGTCATCTCGACCACTGACCTCAGTAATTACCTGCCTGTTACTTGATATGCTGGCATATCCTGCCATTTATGGTGTCCCTTTTGGATAATATACAAACATTAAATGGTTGTTCATAGGCACTGATGGTTCTGTATGCAGAATTAAGCATTGGCTGGAAGCTGAATAACAAGGTTTAGCAGGCAGGAACAGACCCCAGTGGGTCTACTCTCACTTTAAGCACTACTCTGGTTACACAATCTCAAATTTGTGTAAAAAAAATAACAAAAAAAACAGTGTATATTCAAATATAGAAACCAAGAGGATACACTGTGTGATCCTTAGAATGATAACTGTGAAACATGTAGAGAGACATTCTTGAAATATTTAAAGTATTATATCAACAATAATGGCAAGTATGATATCAAATTAGAATTAATGTAGACTTATTGTGTCAAAAAACGCACTTTAAATGGTTAACCTAATCTTGGCAAGGCCCAAATTACATCTTGTGGGTTGAAATAGTCTTCATTAGGTTTTGGTAGAAGAAAGATTGCATATATGGACTGTGTTGTTGATGATGTGCTACTTAGCAAGGTAGGGATAGCTCAAGAGTAGAAGCCAAATTGCACTTTGTATAAACACATTGTACTCTAACTGTTATGGTCTCCAAAGATTTACGTTTTCTTCCTGTCTGTTTGTGACTGAACCAGCAATTGTACCTGGGTTCATACATGGCTGTCTTTTTTTTTGTTTTGTTTTTTAAACTGGGAAGATGCTTCAGAAGTAATAGATATTTACTGTAAAACTGTTTTTCCAAAATACATCAACGTCTCTTGTTGTCTTTAAAGTACTTATCAGTTTTTTGTTCTTGATATGAACGATCATGGAAAAGCTGTTGATTTAATAACCTTAAAAGGTTTCTACTGAAATCACTTCAAATGCTTCTGCATTCAGAGTAGAAGTACTAGTAAAGAACACTTTAAATTCAATAAAGCAGAGCCCCGGGCATTTTGGTTGTTATGTATATCCCACATGTTCCAATCCTCAGTTATTAGGAGTTGAAATGTGTATTGTGTTGAAGTGTCTTGTTTTGCTTCTCACATGTTTGTCAGGCGTGAATATTTCAGCAGAACTGAGATGTAGCAGAAAGAATGTCAAGCTTAAATGCAAACAAGCAGTGGATATAAAAAGAGCCATGAGCAAATTTTGTCATAATTTCTGAGCGATTTATATGAGATTGAGGAGAGGGGGAAACTCTCTGACCCTCTAGAACAAGTTACAACCATACGTGTGCTCCTTCCTAAAGCACATTTCACAGAAATGACAGACAAAAGATATCTGTGGCCTTATTTACTGTTCCGATCGCGCACTTTGTGTAGGCATCAGTAGAAATACAAAGATATGTCACATCATGCTGTATGGTGATACCAGCTTGTATTGTCAAAGTATGTCTTCATTTATGTGTGATATCATATGCTGTGTTGAAAATGACAAATCCATGGTGTAATATTAGAACTATATGGATGTTGTGTATTTACCAGAATGTGGTACTAACTGAGTACACATGCCAACTGGAAATTATATCTAAGGTGACTTTCACTAAACCCCTCTCCTGAACTGTTCAGCATGGTAGCAACCTTGTCAAACTTTGATTTTTGTTTTCCACACAATGAAGCAGTTTGCAGACTCTTAAAGAAGAGTAAAAGCAATTATCTCAAAGCTAGATTGGGCTATTTTAATCAAAGTCCAAAATACAAGTGAAGGTGTATGTACATAAATTCATTGTTTGGCTTAATTACAGGTTAAAACCACTGAAAGCCTTTCCTCAAATTTTGTCAGAATTTACAATTAACTTTCAGTGCTAAGTGAAACTGGAAAGACTGACTAAAATGTATAGCATTACCTGGCCTCTTGAAGGAAACTGCCAATAGTTCTGCTTAAGTTTATACATGTGAATATATAGCTTTTTTTTCTAAAACCCAGGAAATTATTTAAGAGAGATTTTATTTTTATGGTCCCTAACCAGCTTTCTTTTTCAGGTAACTAAACAGAAAATAAACGGTATATGAAGACATATTAAATGTCTGCATTGATATAGCCACTTTATCCACAAAGGCATGCTGTTTAGTACATTCTTACATTATAGGGCTTTTTATGCACTCTCTGGATGCAGTGTCTTTCCAATCCATGAGCATATCGGGGAAAATGCAGCGTTCAGTGTACTGCCGGAGGACATTTTGCTTCGTGGATGAGCTTGGTACTGAAATGAATTTCAACTGGTGGACAACCACTTATGAAATTGATCCTTTTTCTCCTATCTTTAATGTTTCAAACAGTGAGGCATGCTGAACAGTAAAATCTTTACAAACATAATCTTTTTTGCATGGTCATATGTGCTGTTCTTCAAAGCACTAAAAAAAATTAAACTGTCTGTAAGACTTGGTAAATAAATAAGAAAAAAAAACTCATCATTTTTGTTTTCATGTTACATTTCTGTGATACTGGGGCTGATAATCTCTGTTCGCAAGTGCAGCTACTTCAAAAATATGCCGTGCGGCTATCATCTGCTGAAGAAGATAGTAACCTAATGTTCTTTAGTAAAAAAGAAAAGAAGAGAAAAACCTAAACTGGATATACGATAACAAAGCAGAGTGGGGCTTAGTGAAACAATCAGTGTTTAGATGTCAAATTGAAATCTTACTGGGAAACACCTCTGAATACTGTCTGAAGTCTGTTATTTCTGTTTCTGACAGTTCGACTAATGAACAACATACTAAACAGCATCCTCATCATGTTTACGAAGAAAAAGCAACCTCAGCTTTGGGTTCACATAAGCACAGGGATGGTTGTGACGAAGGGATATTTAGGAACTCACAATGAAACATTAGAAGTTTCCAACATATCAGTCTTTAATTCCTTGAGTGATTTAATGGGGTTGAGTGCTTTCCCCTTTTAACAGATAATAAACAGCATTCATCGTAATCAAATGCATAGACTAATGTAAAGGAATAGAGAGAGTTTTTATACATATCAGTATTATTTGCAACTACTGTGTAGTTACTGTATATTAACAAATTATTATGTTAGCTTAGCTGTTAGGTTGTAGATCATTAGCATGACCATTTCCTTTCCCTTTATAATTTGCTTTACTTATAATTAGAGCATGCATTGGTAAGTTACCTTAAATTTCAGATTCATGTCTATTTTTCTATTAACACCTTTCAGAATGAAGCATTTATTTACACTGTCGGAACACAATATAAACGTCTGACACTTCACAGCCTGGTAGGCATGGACAGTGGTGGCTGCTTTCGCAGTTTGTCCTGATATTGCTTAAAATACCAAAATCATGTCCTGTTTTGTCAGGTAAATGTCAGAGTGGCTCGAATTTCAAATCTGCGATGGAAGAGAGTGTGATCATGCTGCTGTTGCTGAATGCATTTCATATGTCAAACAGACACTGTCAAACAGACTGTATGTGTAGCTGTATATTGATGTTTGATTGAAAATAAATAAGAAATTTATGATGTTAATAAAATCCCTTTTTCTGTCCTCTGGTCTGTATTCTATGCTTGCATACACCCGTGATATACAAGTATTTATGACAAAGACAGAATTAAAATCTGTAGGATTTTTTTTTTTACTGTGATATATTCACTTATGATTACCAGGATTTCAGAGTCTTTTACATTTTGCAAAAAAAAATATTGCTGATAAAAGTGATGATTACTCAATCACTTTTGTGACGCTTTGCCATTTATTTCCTGGGGTTGACAGATTTGATCCGGTTACAGTGGCAAATAAGTAAGGCTCATCTGTAAACACAGCACAGTGTTATTTCACACTGCAGTGTTATCACGCTGCAGGTATGCAAATGGATCAACTATTTTTGGAGAAGGTGTTAGAGAAATTAGAAAAAAAAGAGTCAAATATCATCCTCTTCCTGGCAAGTATCAGGTTTGTACCTGGACAAGCTGTTTATTTCAGTGCTATGGGTTCTATTTGAAAACTGCGATGTAACAAAATTATTATCAGATAAGTAAGAATTTTTCCTTTTTTGCTACTTTCTCCTGATGTGTTTTTTTTATGCCTATTGTGAGAATATCTAACGTTTTGTAACGTGATCCACAGCTCTTAAGAAGGAAATCATGATAAAAACAACCCTCACCCAAAGGAGATGACATCTTGGCATATATGAAAGCAGAATCATGGTACACTACGGTGTAGGATAATTTATAGCAATTCCAAATAGGAATTACAACATCAGATAGGGATTAGCATGCACGGAATACATGAGCGTACTATGTTCATGCACCACCGAAGAGAGGTCTGTGAGGGTGCTGGTCGTGATGAGGATTCTCCTGCAACCATTTACCTCATTTGGTTGTCATGGCTACACAGCCGGAGGCCCGATCTCTTAGACGCCGAGGCGGGAACTGGGAGAGGGAGGGATGCTGGGAAGCATGGCTCTGCAGTGTGGCTGCCTTGCATCCTTTTCCAGCATCAACTAAGTGGAGCTGGCAGTTAAATAAAAATATATACACATACACATTCCAAGCACCACCGTCTTGCAAACCAATCTTTGACTGTCACATCCACCCTTCTGCTGTGAGATGTCCACTAAAGAAATTGTAATAGATTGAAAAAAACAAAGATCCTTCGGCACAGCAGCTAAAAAATAACAATAACAACGAATGACAATAAAATTCCTTTCAGCACAAATACAGCAACTAAAATGGGACAAGAAATAGTTACCTACATGTGAATATTGACATTACAGGTCTTATGTCTGCACTGAGTGTTGATCATGATAAAGAATTAAAAGCTGTGTGGGAGATAGGTGAACTGTGTTTTGTAAAGGTAGCTGTTTCTGTCTGTTGCTCACTTACAAAGACAGGATGAGTCTAGGTCAGAGAGGGAAGTAAGCCAAGCCTTAGACAGGAAGCTTTTGAATGAATAATGGTCTGATGACCAACAGCAGGTTAAGGTGTTGGGAGAAATTTGCAGCAAAGGGGTCAGATTGCAAGGTTCAAAAGGGGCCACTGTGATGCAAAGCCTCGGTTGGTTTCCTACATAAAAGAAAAAAAGAAGTCTTTATTCTTCTCCAAAATTCAGACCTTCTTTCAAAACGTATTAGTGGTCACCGTCTGCCGTGAAAAGGAGATTTTTTTTAAATGAATGAGAATGACTATAAGACGGGTCTAAACTAAAGCAGCAGATGCAGAAATATGTGTAATCCCCTCATGACATCATCAGCGTTATTTGCTGCAAACTTCAGGCAGCTCATTCCAGAGAAAAATGAGATATTACACAACAGCAAAATCCATAGACTGAGAACTACTCCCCATAATGAGAAAATTGAAATTCAAGCTATAAAGTGTCACTTTGGCACTCGGATCCATGAAACCACAACTTTCATTTGTGGTGTAGTCTCATGAAAAAGGAAATGAGGTTGCCGGTTAAGCACACCACTATTACTACTGATATCCATTATAGTGTGACACGTTGTGTATTCAAGTGCTGTGTACACTGTATTCAGTCCAAATCGACCAATTAGACATTTTCCCTAAATACGACCAAATAAATTTACCACCCTTGTTTTATCGCACGATTTGTACGGGACTGTTCAGAAAAGTCTACAGTGCCCACGGACTGAAATGTCATTCAAAGAGAGAGTAAGAGGTCAATCAGGGACACCGCAGCTGTGGGCAGCCATGGGCATCAGTGCATGCTGCTGGCAAAGTGCTCATCCACTGCATCAAAACACAGCCTGGCAGTCTGGCAGAGCTGGAGCCACAGTCAGTACCCTCCGATTCTATTCTTTATGTAGAGAAAATCAACATAGAGACATCTTAAGACAGATGTTATCTGGATAAAATGAAGGATTCAATTACATTAATACTTTTACAATATCCAGAAGAGCCAAATGTCAAATACCATGATCAGTTTAGAAATGTTACAAGTAGAACAAAACCTAACCTTGACCCTTACCCTAACCCGGACCCACTCGAGCTCTTGTACACATGACAACTATTTATTTGATTAGTTTGGTGCCAATGATTTGGTTTTACATTTATAGTGTCTAAAGGCCAAAAAGGCTAAAAGGCTAAACAATGCTAAAAGGCTGTTAGTCTGTAGAAAGCAGAAAATCATATCTAATTACAGATGTTTTTCAGAAAGTCAGCTATTATTGTAAGCCACATCAGTTGGGTTCAGACTGGATGTTTGGGAGTTGGAAATCACCCAATTGGGAGTAATATCATGATATAATCTTGATTGATGTGTGTTGAACTGGTGAAATTAATCCTGCACAGCAAAGGCATTAAAGATGAATGAGGGAGCAGCAAACTTATGGCACCATGTGGCATGAGGAAATGACTCTCAGCACTACTTGTACTGGCTGACCTGGGACCTGATGAGGTCAAAAAATGCCACATTAATCACTTCTCGGGCAAAATAATACATATGTATGAAATGCCACAAGCGATATGACATACGCAGGAGATATGAAATGATGGCATCAGGAAACAGTGCAGGAGGCAATGAATTTCAATTATACTCCAGTAAACTCAATATACATCCCCAGTGTCTCATCTTTCAATGCAATGACCATGCTCCACTTAATACAGGCTTGCAATTAAAGCTGCATTATGTAATACTTAAGATCATCTTATCGTCTGGAATAAAATGGCAATCGCATTGAGCCGTTTCCCATCCGCCTATTCCCTCTTTGAAGCATTCCAGTTGTTGAAACCTTTTAAACATAAAAAGCTGAGCAAATCTTTTTTTTTTAAAAGGCCGGTGTTGGGTGGGCCATACCTCTAATGGAGATCACTGTCAGGAGTAAAGAAAGAGGGAAATATTTATACATTTTGCAAATGTGACATGATTGCTTCCGCTTCACTGTCAACAAAAGGTGAACAGATTTGTGAAAAGTTGCGATTGACAGACCAAAATGACAAAGGGTTAGGTTAAGGAAGCATAAAGAGCTGGGTTTTGGTCTTTGAATTGTGCACGGACCAGATCGTTTATCACCCAGCTTCCCTCATTGGAACATCGCCATTGTTTGCAGGGCCGTTGGTGGTGTCAGCTGGGAGACTGGTCAAACAGTCGAGCTGACAGAATTTTCCACAATTAAAAAAACAAGGCCGTCCATCCTTTTAAGTCGCTTGCGATGGGATGACTGGTTGCTGATGGATAGAGCGAAAAGACTGTGCTCCTTCATTTGTCACGTGACAATATACCCAAGCACAAGGAGGAGACATACAGGGTTAGGGTAAGTCAAGACAATGACGTCAACAGCCTCAATTAGGTTCTGTAAATGTGTCTTTAGTGTGTCTGGAGGTGATGATGCAGATAAATGGCTTAATCAATATGTGGCTCAATAGATTTCAAACAGTATATCCTTGACAGTGTCGAAACAGTGTTGATCAATTTGGCTTTGTGTGCCTCAAACAAATAAATCACTCCGCTGAAACAGCCTTGATATTTCACGGCTGAGCTGTTAGGCTGTACATTTATTCAGCAGGAGAAAGTATATTAAGCAGGGGAGCTGAGACATTCACTTTCTGATGAGTAATTATAAACAAATCATGAGCGTGTCTAACCGACGGATGATTAAAGACCAAACAAGGAGGAAAGAATGGAAGTGTACTCTTTCTGTTTGTTGGTCCGTTAGTCATGAAATCAAAGCATCTGAATTTTTTACATGAAAAGTTTCTGTTGTTCTGAACTCTTCCAAAGTTTAGTCTGATTCTCATTCAGAGTTAAAATACAATTGTAACATGGTACTCAGGCTGCTGGAGCTCCCCTCGTTTCTGATGGGGTGCTTATAACTTAGCAGTCAAATTTTCTTCTACGGTAAATTTATTTACTTGTTCAACATGCAAGAATAACACAAAATAGAATAATCCAAATCACCATGATCAGTGATTGACTTTAATGGAGCAATATGACCTCCATGATAACTATTAATTCGTGATAGTTTTATAGACCTTACATGTTCCTTAAAGCTTCTATCTTGCACTCTACATTAAGACAAAATAAACCACAGCTCTCATGCAAATGTTTTCCAAATTATGTAATATCAGTTTTCTTTTCTTTTGCCCAACTGTGCCCAGCCAGTTTCCAATTAGAAGGGTTAACAGACATAATATATAATTAAATGATTCAATCTTTCTTTATTTAAACCATATCCATGAGCTGGTCCAACTGACAATTTTGTCTGTTTTATAGCACAATGTATTTTTGCCCAGAAGTGGATGGATTCAAACATACATGGAACTGGATCTTGAGTATAATTGCCTTTTTTTTATGACCATTACTTTAAATCGTACAAAAAATAACTAGACATTTACAGATGTTTTGCATATAAAACACGAAAGACTATAAAACTGAATAAATGGTTCACAAACTAGAAGAATTGACTTTACATAAACATCCACCATATCCCTGGTTCGGACAGTGATATATTAAGACTGTAAAGCCTGATGAGCTTCTAAATCCTTGTTGCACTCTGTGTGAGTGATAGAGAGAGCATACAGAGGGGATATAAAGGCGGAAAGCAGAGAGGCAGGCAGGGATCCAGATGTGGAGGCCTGCCCATTTCAGAGTGCTGGAGCAGAGCAGATGGTCCTCTCTGCTATCACAGCCATGCCTGAGATTAGTTGATGTGAGAGGGGGCACAGGGCTCATGGGGGGCATTGAGGGAAGTCCACATCTGTTTGGATTATCCAAACAAGGAGGAGGCTGTAGGGGTAACTTATCATTTTTCACAGAACAGACAAGAATATCAAAACCTTTGATCATGTGCACAGTTCAAATCTACAATCAGAATTTGAGGAAAGTCGAAGGTGTTTTTTGTCTCGGTTTTCACATTTCGGGTGATGATTTGAGCTACAGGCCATTGTCAGGCTAATTGTGATCACTTGGTGTGAGACAGTGATTGCATACTCAGCGATCACTGCCACTTATCCTAAAGCAGGGGGACGTGATGCCCTTCAGGAGGAGACAGGTTGTCACCACATGCGACGTCTTCCGTTTATGACGGCTAATTAGACTGGAATTGACATTGTGTGCAGTTTTTTGCTGTGCTAATCATAAAACATGTCAGGCTCTTCGCTGTCAGTGAAAGCCCTGCAAGCAGAATATTGGGAGAATAAGGACTTTTCCCACTTCAGGATGGAATTGATCTAATTCTAAATATGAAATATTTTCTACCAACTTAGCCCTAATAGTTTCTGCCAAATCTCTTAAACTAGCATTCTTGTTCTTCTGATATTTCAATATCCTCCATTTAACTAATGATCTTGTACATGCTTATTCCATCATTTATTCATGTGTTGTGTGGCATACATGCATAAGTTAGCAGCAGCAGCCGCCTTCTGGCATTCCTTGCCTTTAATCCTGACCCATCTTTGCTAATTAGAACTCTGAATACCATTACCCTTTTAACCATTTTCAGTTTATCAGAATACAATTATGGCCAGAAACTAGCCCAGTTTTAGTCAGATACAACATACACTTTAGCGGTGTAAGAAAAGACAGTTTCAAAGTACAGTTTTTCCGATGCGAAACCAGGAACATAACCTAATCAGTCCTTTTAATGTGAACTCTATCAATGGTTACATCAGAGGATTTAATCTTGCAGGAATAACTCATCCATTTGCTATTAAGACAAAAAAGTAATGTCAATGATGCAAGCCGTGTAATTACATAGATGCATTTAGATGTCGAAATCCATATGCATGTCCTTGAAAAAAACATCAAACAAATTGAGCAGTTGGTCTCAGTGGAACAGTGTTACTGTAAATGTTGTGATGGACTGCCAGGTAAGACACTTTTCAGGGCAATGACTTCTCAAGACCTTGATCAGGATGCAGGACTCTGTGTCAAAATGTGTTAAATGTGAACTGTGCGCTGGGTGCAAAACCTAGGCCAGCCACTGACTCGACTAAAGTGGTTGTCAGAACCAATCAAAATTATGACCTGGCAAACTCTAATGCTACCATTACAATCAACACAAAGACCTGAGGGACTTTGTTTCAGTTTGCTTCATACATTTCAACGGATATACATTAATATGTGCATATACATGTAGTGTTACAAGTCAAGCATATCTTTTAAACATATTAAGAGATTGTACTATTAAATGTTAATAAATCACAGGTATTGAGGTATTATTTTAAATAATTATTTTGTTAGTTTCTAAGTTCCTTAGCATTTCTTTGTATTGACAACCCATTTTTAAAAAGGGACAAAACATAAAGTATCCTAATTTTCTAAATATACATCCATCCATCTATCCATTTTCTGAACTGCTTATTCCCTAATGGGGTTGCGGGGGGACTGGAGCCAATCCCAGTTCTCAATGGGCAAAGGCAGGGTACACACAAAGATGAATAACCACAGACACTCACAGTCACTCCTAAGGGCAATTTGGAATGTCCAATCCACCTAACATGCAGGATTTTGGACTGTGGGCAGAAGCCGGAGAACCCGGAGAGAACCCACACAGACGCAGTGAGAACACATACGAACTCCACACAGAGGTCCTGGTTCCCCGGGACTTGAAGCCAGAACTCTCTTGATGTGCGGCGGTAGTGCTAACCACCACACCACCCAATATTTTAAATATTCATATTTAAAGTTTTTACAAAATGCCAGGATTACAGCATATCAAATATTTTTTTTTTTAAGTGGGAGTCAATGTGACCAAGTTGAAATTGATCCAATAAGTCTTTAAACTCACCATTACATAGATAAAAAAAGACAGATAAAAGACAAAAGGTAAACGGTAAAGTGTTCAGGTCCCAACATGTTTATTTGGGATGCTTTATAGGATTTAAATATATTTAGTACTAATAGCTTGAGATTTCCTAGTTCACATAATCAGCAGTTAAAAAAGTTGAAATGGCTAAAATAAATGAACTTTTCTTTATAATGAAATGTTATGCTTGTCCAACCTGGTTTATCATTTGACAATGATTAACGGATTCAGGCAAGGATTGCCATCTAGTGATAACCCAGTGCCATTGCACCTTGAGAGAAAAATGTATGTCAGACACAATATGGAAATGCAATAGGACGCAAATATCATTAGGCTGGCTAAGTTTGTACTTAGCCAATGAATTATGAAAAGATAATCTAAATTTCTCTTGTAAGCACCTCTTTGATAAGCAGCACTTGATTATAAGCTAGTGTGAGCATCGCCAGTTAAAAAAATGAAAAAATAAAAATTGCTTGTTTGGAGGCCATTGTTGCTTCTGTGAATTATAAAATGGATATTTTGAAATGAGTTGGAATTCACAGCTCTATCATAGGAGAGATTGGGGATCATCCTATGTCCAGATTGTGCATCTCTCTGGAAAAATTAAAGTAAGAGAGAGTAAGTGAGAGATCAAAGTTGAGATGTTTGGAAAGTAAAATGTTCAAGGTGCTGGGATGGCGATGTCAAAGTCTGATCCTCACATAGGCTCAAATTCTTTGAAGGGAAATTCAGGGGCTGTGCATAAAGAATTGCCCACAGACATCAATGATATATAAAAATGATTTGTATTTGGGGCAACATTCCTCAGTGTTGAGAAAAACTAATAAAGTCCATCCATTTATTTTGTGTATCTGCTTTTTCCAAGTAGGTTCGGGGGGACTGGAGTACATCCCTGCTGTCACTCTGGGTGAGAGGTGGGGTTCACCCTGGCCACAAAAGTGGCTCCATAACATGCTCAATCTTCATCTGGTCTCTGTTTCTGACACACAGTGTTCCTGAATGTTTGATAGATAAACAAGGAAATCATGTGATGTCAGACAAATTTCTGTTTATCAAAGATTATATTTACCTGATCATGAGACCTGGAAAACCCAAAGAGACCAAAGGGTGTGCTTTATTTTTCACACAACAGTAGAGTTGCTTATCTAATGGAACCAGGGTTAAATTCTCTCTTCATGTCTTTCTCCCATCAGAACATTTAGGAAATCCTGTAGTCAGCTGCCACAGTCAATCTTGATCCTTTTCTTACTACAGCGTGCCCTTTAACTTTGCTTAGATCCAGCTGAGATTAAAGCATTATCCTTTCCATCAGATCACTTTAGATCTGTAATTTACCCCTTCTCATGCTGGGGCAAACGTAGGATAACAAGTTTGAAAAGACAGTCTCTTTTTCCTTTTTGCTTCCCTTTTGCTATTGCTACAAAAAAGCTACAAAAAGCCTGCAAGGACATGTAATGTTAATTTATGCTCATCTTCCATATTCCTTACCTTATAGAGGAAACTGTTCTTTTAACGTGCCCTTTGGATCACTGGCAATGACGCTGTTGCGATAAATTATTAAATTTGATTAAAAAAAATTATTGTTTAGAATAAAACTAATTAATAAATATACCATGAAATGACATTTCAAAAGTAAATGAAAATCAATTTCCTCCAATCCATAAGGAATTACCTTAGATGACAAAGCCATAGAAATACAAATTAACTCCTAGCTGCTGTTTATGGTGCAATAGTTCAATCTCAGGTCACCATTTTTTTGCTTAATGAAATTTGTTCAACGCTGATGCCGATGATGGTGCTTTTCCGTCATAACACCACTGCATTCTTCTGAGAATGAAATAATATGAGATTTAGCATTCCACTAAATAAATACTCACACAGATTAACCAAGTCAGAGGATTCCAAAGTAAGTACTGGCTGATGTTTTGCAGGTTTTACAATATTCCCTGCTTCAACACACCTGATTTACATCAGTGCACCATTAGCGCATGTGCTTCTGCAGAGCTTAACAACCTTTTTAAGAGATCCGCTTAATCAGATGCATTGAAGAACGGAATCCTCTAAAGGCTGTAGGACGGTGGCCCTGGCACACTGGAGCTGGACACCACTGGAGCTGCATGAGAAACTTTGAATACGTCCTTCGGTAACTAACGTGTAGACATGTACATGTACCACAAGGGGGTGCAAATGTTTAATTTATTTCCACGGTAGCTTCATCTATGTCACATGCTCAGCCTGCCTTTGCAAAGTGGTCGGATTTTCAGAAAATACTGCTTAACCCATTTCACTATAATGATCCTGATTGGAGTTCTGACTCATTGAACAAGATAACGTTTCAGATGCAGAATCTGAGATGTAGACATGCTCTCTGATTCTTCCATTTCTCTGCTCTTTTAAGTTGAAAAAGAAAAGACCCTGCCAGCAAATTAGCTTTCCTTGTTAAAATTCTTTTCCATAGCATTTAATAGAAATCCAATGTTCTGATGGACATTTTAATAACCATAAATCTACCAGAGTCCCTCTTAGGTATCATAAACGGTAGACAACTAAGGTGAGGATATAGAGTGCAATGGACTTTATTATGCAAAATTCATGAGGGAAGGCTTGCCAGAGCCTCTAGAGCCCTGTCTGTCTTTAAGCCTTTATTGTGCCACTGCTGATGTCTGGTTCTCTGCCAGCTGCTCAGCTCTGGGCTCACAGAGGTGCAGGCAAGGGAAAAGTCTGATTATGTTCAAGTCTGAGCTGCTCTCAAGAGTTCATGGTATAGTGCCAAAGGGCCACGGTTCTTAATGACATTGACCCAGACTTGCTGAGTCATTGACTCAAGTATGAACAGCATAATAGAGACACACCTACTCACACATCATATATCTTTTTTTTTTCTTTCTTTTTTGGCAGATTAAAAATAAAGTTCCTACCTTTCTGGGAAAACTGGATGGGAATCCTGTTTCTACGGGATGTATCATCAAGGGATTCACAAAGGCATGCAGTCAGAGGAATCTTTAAAAGTTAAATATTTTCCTCAACCAGATAGTTTTAATCATGACATAGTCACCATTCCCAAAGGTTCTTGCCTTAAAGAACATGTTATTTTCTTCAAACATGAAGGTGCCACAATGTCATTGGTGGTAACTTAAAGCAGAAATGTATTGCATTAGCAGGTCGAGGTTAGTGCTCAAAATCAAGAGTAATCCATCCATTTTCTCTACATCTTAATCCCAACAGAATCGTTGGCCTATGAAGAGTAATATTTAAGAGTTTTATCCATAACAAAGCATCATATTAAGTTATATTTATAGAACAATTTGGATTCAATGGTCCAACTAACTGTTGAAACAGTCGACACATTTTAGAGGCAGGTGTGAAGAAGATGAGGCTTTTGAGGGGGCAATAAAACTTAAAAGAACTTCCTTCCTCGTGAGTGCTAACTAGGTAACTCTAGAAAGGAAGAGGTTGAGGGGATGACGGTGTTGGTGAGGGAGGAAGGGAGGATGGGAAGCAGGAATGGGTTAGTGGTGGTGAGGAGGAAGGGGGGGGGGGGGGATCCTTCTCTGGAAAATGTATTGGTCTAGTTGGAAAAACAGGTCCCAAAAAAATAGAAGAGCAAGAAAATTTAGGGGTGAGGGGATCCGGAGCTGTGGCCTGCAGATGAACCCAACGGGGACTTTGCTTGATGGGGTCATTCCAAGTTCAGGTCTTTCCCTTGCTGACTCTGCGAGAGCAGAGAAGCTGTCCGTGGCTGAAGGGGGCTGCTCTTGACGGCCTCCAGCCCCTGCTGGGAGCCCCCCAGGGGCCCTGTAACACAAACCCAGTTCCAGCAGGAGTTCTGTGGGTGTGTAGGTAACGGGGGCATGCCCTGGGTAAACGGAGGTCACTCTGAGGATGGGAGGGTGAGGAGAACCACCTTCCCTAATAAATATTCCTCTGACAGTCACATCAAGGTTTGTTTTAAAAGCTCGGATTATATTTGCGAAGGCTTGTGTTACAATTCTCACTGGACACCGACATAGCCCCACAGCATGGAAAAATGTGCGGTCACAGGGATGATTCTCCATGAGTTAAGCTCAATCCACTCAGATAGATGAAATGAAACCTGCATATTGTTTCATAAATTTAGAATCGAATTCCTTCACTGCTCTGTGAGTAATTCTCGATCTGGCTCCTCGTGAGTGAACCTCAAATAACACAAAAACCAGGTGGTTGTGCTGACCAGCGAAATGGAGAAAAAGCATACAAAGGATTTTGAAAAAGACAAATGAGGGACAATCTATCACGGACCAAACAGCTAGTCAGGGGTGGCCAACTAATCAGGCAGTTTGCACAGGCAGCACAGCATGGGCCCTTTGAGTGGATAAGTGGTCCCTCCCATAATGTCAAGAGTAAAGCTTGTTCCAGGGGTTAGGGAGAGGTTGGCAGGGAGTTAATG
This sequence comes from Menidia beryllina, assembly GCA_013363375.1. NCBI lineage: Eukaryota > Metazoa > Chordata > Actinopteri > Atheriniformes > Atherinopsidae > Menidia > Menidia beryllina. The sequence goes on from JABUIW010000205.1 coordinate 16,876,291, forward strand.
AGATGACTGGTGGGGTGATCAGCAATGAGAGGTTTGAAGACCTATGACACGGTACAGGACACAGATTGATAAAGATGGAATGCTTTTAAGATTTATGAAGTGTTTACTTATTAGGGAAGCAGTGTCAAGAAAGATCATTCAATCCCCAAATCCCCTCAAAACAAGTGAAATTGAAATGACCGATCCCATCAAACCCAAATTTGATTGACAATAGAACATTGACGACACAGAATATGTTTAGGCCTAAGTATTTTCAATAAAAGTAAAAAACAAAAAACAAAAGTATATTAATTTAAAAAGTATACACCCCTGAATTCTCCGGTGGGTTGAGAGGCTGACTTTGGTGATTGACTTTAACAGAATTTAGCGTAAAAAGACTCTCTCAATGAGGAAGAGTCTCTCAGTAGTTAGCCAGAGATTCAGACATCTGTACAATTGTGTCAAACAGTGGCCCAATTTAAGAATATTGTTCTTCAACATAAGATTTAGAAAACTTTAATATTCCATCATCATCTTCAATATATGCCTTAATCAAAAGACCATCGCAGTGTCCAAGTGATTTATATGAAAATTGGTATTTGATTATATATATATCTTCACAACTGCATGTTAAATATCACAAAATCATAAACAAATATAATTAGATATCATTGCTTGTGAAAGTTTATTTAATTTCCTCCACAAACAAAAACATTTGGCACCTGTACTTCCTGCATAACTACGAGAGAGAGGCTGAAGTACAATGCTGTTCATTTGTCTGTTTGTCACTAAAACAGATTCAACAATTACTTGGCCATTATTTGGGGAAATCTTCTGTTGTCAAAAACACTTCATGGAAGCTGCAACTTCCAGACTAAATGGAAGAATAATCTTTCTGTTTTTTATTCAGCATATCCAATATCCACATCCAGTTCCTATGAAACTGGCAACCAGCCTATCTGGTGAGGTACCATTAATGTTTAAATACACAAGTCAGGCAAGTACATTTAGTTAAAAAAGGACAAGTAAATGTACGATTGTATTTTCTACCACTGCAGACACTTGAGCACATCCACAAACCATCTTGCAGCTTTTAAGTACCTACAAACTTGTACTTTCGACCTCAAGATTAAGTCAGCATTGCGTTTTTTCTTCGATAATGATGTTAGGGAAGTTAGTGCATAAGAAGAGATTGAGCCTACACTGGCAGGCCTGTAGGTTCTGTCTCTGCAACGTGCCAGCAGACAGTGTCTTGTTGACAGCAATGTGATAGAAATAGAGAAAAAGGAAAGCAGGAGGGGTTGTGAAAAAACACAGCATGGAGGAAGAGATTGAGAGAAGTTGAGAGAAGAGGGAGGGTAGAGTGGAAAGGTGAAGGAGGGTGCAGGGGGAACAGATAGGGGATGAGGGGAAAACGGGAGAGAGAGAGAGGTGGTAGTGGGAGAAGGGGGTTGCTGTGCGTGAGTAGAGGACCTCCCTGTGAACTGTGCAGTCGCGAGCCGGGTCATTGGGGCGAGGTTGTCAGAGCGTGCCTGAAACAGTACACCCAGGGGTTCAGCCAGAGTTCACACACTCAGTGTGCAAGATCCATGTCCCTCAGTCAGCATTCGCCTGCCATACAGCAGCATGTACACAGAAACACGGAGGAACTGGTTCATATCGTCGTGCTCACACATGTGCGAGGACGAAATAAAAAAAAAAAAAGTAAATTTATAAATGGATGCACTTGCAAAACATAAGCTTTGATGCTTAAAAGGCAATCAGCTTTTAAAAGCCTGGAAAAAAGTCATTCGCTCAAACAGAAAATACAAAGTCCACCGTGCAAACAAGCCAAATCTAGAAAGTAAAAAAAAAAAAAACACGTTATGTGGAGGGCCGAGTGAGTGAGTTGGCATGTGTTTTGAGTTAAACACTGTCAGTGACTAACTTAGATAGAAATAGATGTTGTTCGTAGCCAGCAACAGATTTGGTGAAGTTGCAACTCACTCTGGGAGCTTTTCTTTAAATTCAGATTTAAAGAAAGGTTTAAATAGGAGAGGCCACGAAGCCAGAATCCCCTCTGTGTGACCGGGCTCTTTGTGGAAAAGCTGTCTGCTTTACTCCTATTGAAGACTGGTTGGCCCATTGTCAAACCCAGAGCTTGACCTGGTGTTGAACCCAATTGTCAAACTTGCAGTGTAGTGTGGGACCTTGATGGGGGAGGAGAGGCAACAGAATGTGGTTTAGCTGACTGAGGCAAGTGTTTGTCATCTCTTAGGATTTCAAAGAGTTGTGCGTAATAATTTCCCTTGCCTTTACTAATGTCCCTAAAAGCTGTGAAAGGGGATTTTTTTTTTTTCATCGGTCTCTTTTCCATACAGTTTAATGTGGTCATTTAGACCTAAAGTGCAAACTCTGATGTTTAAGACTCTACAGAAATCCGTTGACCACCCCAATTCCTCTTCCAATTCTCACGCTGGGGAGAACTCAGTCTTGTGTCACATGAAGTTTTGACAGACAGGCCCAGCTGTGGCAGTCAGGCGCCAGTGCACCACGCCCTCCGAGTGCAAGGCAGACAAGGCCCAAACCCAGAACAATTCAGCCTTTGTGGATCTACTGGAAACTATCAACTGCATCCAAATGACCGTAAGCTGTAGATACAAGCCAGATGTGGAGAATTCCTCGGCTCAGTTCAATCTCAGTCCAGTCTAGATCATCCAAGCCCAGCAGCAGCGCAGTGGCAAGACGAGTGTGTGTGCGTGCGTGTGTGTGTGTGCGTGTGTGTGTGTGTGTGTGTGTGGTGGTAATGGTGGTGGGGGTGGTTCTGATCATTTTGTTATATGAAACCTGCTCTCACCATGAAAGAAACACACTTTTCTGTCTGTCGCTTTCCCATATATGGAATAATGCAAGACTAATAAGTGACTATTCTAGGGTTATTGATTATTAATAATAGGTTGCTATGCACTTTTTGATTGAATTATTAAATGTCACAGGAGGGAAGTTGAGTTGAAGATTACTCTTTCCTCTGTAAAAAAAACCAACTAAAAAACGTTTGTCCAAATTAACCTCATGTGTTTATCTCTAAATGAGTTAAAGAATTAGTTTAAATTCATTATTCCAAGGATTTTTTACATGAAGGTTTTTCACGAATTACATATTTTATCTTGCAAGACAAGCAGCAGGTACAATGATCCCTGGCAAACACAGCCCTTTTTATCCCAAAAGGATTGTTATTATTAACAAAACCAGCTCCTCGTGTAAGATATTTTTCTTAGAAGCTCATATTATATCATTTAAGGTCATCAGTGGTCCATTTTTCGACATGCAGCGATCTGGTGGAAGACTTATTTGTCCAATTGCAGGCTAATTACAGCAGGCTTTGCGACCACCCCCACATTCCCAGCTGACCTTTCATCTATGAAGTGTTGAACAGGCAATTACTCTTTTGGCTTCTGTGTGACAGGCACAAACACAAAGTAGATGTTCTCCTACCTCACCATTGCTCATATCTTTCTCTTTTGTCGACTCTTGAGTATTCATTGTACTTGGATTACATACAAGTGCAATAAAAACTCACAAACCCATCTTTAGGTTCAGTGACATGTCATGTGTGGGAGGATGGCTGCTGTGGCTTTGCCTCCCACACTTTCATAGCTGTGTTTTATGTGAAAGTTGCCAACATGTTCTTGTTTAATGTGCTACGGGTGCTAATATATTTTTTGTGGCTTCTACGTAGTTAACTTTCCACTCTATTTTAATCCTTTAACCCCTAATTTGAAAGCCCCCAAATTGTTACATTGCGATGTGAACGTTTTTAGTTAGATTTTTGCTCAGACTTGAAACAAAGCGCCATGCTGACTCAGTCTTTTAGAGTTGAGCTTTCCAGCTTTTCGACTGCTGCTCGATACCCACATCCTCTTCTCAGAACCCACAGTTACAGCCCTCCAGAGGGATGCTTTCATCCTGACGCACACCCTGTGTTTGGTCTGTTTCCATTTAGCTAAGTTCAGGTGTAGTTCATGGAGGCCGCCAGCTCTGATCACATGACCTGCCTGCGAGGCTGTAGGCTTGGGAGGCCTTTGTTTGTGTAATATAGCCCTATGATGAATTGAGAGCTTCTGCGCCAAAGGAATTGAATAAGATCACCTAAATACTTTCTTTTTCCCAACTAAATAATGAGGCTTAATTTTTCACCACATTTTCATTCCCGTCAGTCATACTTTGCACAGTGGGATGTATAATGTATAAAGCCCTGTGGCCCTCATGTCTTTGCCTTGAGTAAAGCCATGTCAAAGAGGTTGCGCAAGCTTTTTAAATCTTCTCTGATGTTCAAATAAGGGCAGTCATATTGTGGTGCTCTCTATCTGACCCACATCTGATTCACCTTGAGCAAGGCAGGCTGCTGGCAACCGACACCAAGCCATGAAGTTCACGCACGCTGCGCTGATGTTGCGTAATCTGCGAGGAAGCTGCTCCGTAATAAATAAATCTGGTTGAAACGGTCCATCTGGGAACAACATTTTTCAGCAGAGCTCTCCTGACGTGATGCCTGGTGGGCTTTATACATATCCTGAGGCCATCCGCGCAGTGTGAACTGTGTTTCACCCTCACACACCCTTTCCCTTTGAGTGCTTGCCTTCTGCTCGCAGTGAAAAGGAGGCCTTGCTTTGTTTGTCCCTCAGTTCTAAGCCTCCCACTTTCTCCCTGTTAACTGTCAGCGTTCAAAAGCCTAACACTGAAAACCACATGTGAAACAGAGTGCTTTGGTATTATAGTGCAGGTTAATGTCCCAGAGGGATATTTCTGGTCTGTGTGCATCCGGGAAGATCTGCACTTGATATCACTTTTTATTTGAAAATTACAAGTAGCCATTAAAAAAAGTGATGTCGTACATATGAATTTTGTTCACACAGTGTGATATTTTTAAGCAGTTAATTATCCATACTCCTCTCATTTTGATGTTGCAGGGGTACTCTCTAGAACACTTAATTTCCAGAAGAGTTGTGCCCTAAATCATCATACAATTTTTTTTTAAAGTAATGTGTGGTATTCTATTGACTGAAGATAATGTCATGTAAAGGCATAATATTTTTCAAAATAATGTTCACGAGTGACATTTAGGAAAGGCCTAGCATGAGAGAGGAATACAGGACACCATTCTTTTAAGAAGTTTTTTTAATTGCACACTAATGTGTGTAATAGTGTGCAATAAGAAAAGTAAACTTGTATGATATGTTTCCACAACTCAAATCAGCTATGTTTATTCTGAAAGTATTTGTTATTCTACTGGTTCAACATGCAACTACATGACAACTGGCCCATTTTGCTATCTCGGTACGGGCATTAAAAGGTCGAGCATGGCTCTATATAATCTATTGACATTCCAGAAATGTAGGCATTTACTTGTAAATGCATTTACCTGTAAAGGCTGCATTTCCTAAATGGCAAACTGTGACATAATTGAAGCAACAAAACAAGCGGAAAGTGGTATAGCTGTGCAGTACGGAGGAGACACATTCATGCCAACTGTGCTTGTTATTTTCACAGCTCATTAATACCTTTAAGAATGTACAGTGCCAAGCGGCTGCTGCAGGAACGTATGTTTAAACTTAACCTGTCTCTCAAGGTGTAATGCCTTACATATCTTTTCATTCTAGCGTGGACTGCGGCTACTTTTAGACATACATACTGACATCCTCCAAGCTTGCCGTTCCCTTTAACCTTTAACACCGCTGTGTACAATAACTCTTGCGCCTTGACAGGTCAACTGAGGCGTCACGCTCGGCCCCTTGCTGTGGGTTAGGACTGAGCCTTTTTATCATAGTACCTATCCGGTGATGGATGAACCCAGGAGTAAACCAGAGAGAGGGCTGACAGCATTGTTCAGGGAAAGCGGATAAGGTCTTGTAACAAATAACACCTCACTGAACTCTGCTACCTTCTTGTTGCCCCTGGCTTCAGTGTCATTTAGCTATTCACTCTGGACTGGGTCCACAAGGCACACAAATGTATGGGGTTTATTGCACGTAATAGTCTGTTGATCACCTATCTGATAGCACTTGTATTGAGGGTGCTAGCACAAAGCAAGAGGATTTCTATCAAGACCTCAAATGTGACACACTCTGCATCATGACTGGTTCAACAAACACAATGAATGGAATGTATGGAACAGACATTAGTACTAAAATATATATATATATATATATATATATATATATATATTCAGCTATGCCATAAATTCAAAGAGAAAAAATCTTAAATGGTTTGGAAACCCATTTATAATATGTGTCAGAGCCATATCAAGCTTAAAAGTCTCAGTGAACCATTTTCCAGGAAATCCAGAGTCGCTGAATTCGTAAGTGTATGTGATGTGAATAATGACAGAGTTCAGGGTTGGCTGAGGTTTTACATGCGTTCAGCATCACTGCACAACAACCCAATGGACTCCAGATCCAGGCACCTATAATATATTAAATGGATCGTTGCAGACTGACTCTCCAAGCCCCTGTGTTGGGATTACACGTGCTTGGACTGCGTACAGTATAGGAAAAAGGGAATTTTAGTGTATTTAATATCAGCTGTAATGTGAGGACCGATTAGGATAAGCAAACATGTAAGATAAGCTTGGTGGAAACATTTTTGTGGTCAGAATCAAAGTCATTGATTCAGTTAATTTCATTTTGTAAAACTTAGTTGGAGCACAAAATTTGTTCAAACCGCATTAGACCTACAATGCAAGTCTACTGTCCAGAGGCACCTGGGAATATGGTTACAGCTCAGACGGCAGCACTCTCAGATTTCATCCCATGTGCCCAAACCATAAGTCCTCTGCTTCCACCTGCGCTTGGTCAGTCACCCTGGAGCTGAGTGTCTTCAGTAGGAAAAACACTTTCCAAGCCCCCCATTTGATTTATTCTGTATTTGGCTAACCCTGCACTGAACCTGCCCCAAGAGATTTCCAACCATTTTAGTCCTCCTTTTCCAGCATACGTGCACAACATGCCTCCTCGACCTAGTTTCATCCCAATATGCTGCTTCTCCCCCTTGCTTTCGCAACAGCCCACTAAGAGAATGAGAAACAGGCTCGCGAAGGAGGCTCAGGTTTACTCTGCAACGTCTGCCTTCCCCAACGCTCTTCCAAAACAGTGTGGGTCACCTACTGATCACAATGTGCGGCCCTATAAAGACTGCACAGGAGGGCATTTATGGGTCGCTGGGATCCAAATGAATGTTTATGGGCCTTGTCTGGTTGCCAAAGGGCAGGCACTATCCCAGCTTTTACAGTCACTCTGACTTGGATTTAGATATGGGATGTCTCTCTTTGAGTCTGAATCTAAGATCCTCATCTCTCTTGACTATGGGGATTCTGGAGAATGAAAGAATACATCTGGGCTATTTGTGGGTTTGTAAACACCCTTTTCAAGCCATGGAAATATCTTATACCAAGTGGCTTCATGATTAACCCCACAGAGGTTTTACCCCTTTGCCCCACATACTGTAGTCTTAAATGGGGGGAAAATGTGATGAATTATATGTCAAATTATAGCCTTTCTTTTCATTGTGCTGAGGAAGAAAATACTTTTGATTGAATTCTTTCACATTGTAAAAAAACTTGCTGGGACTGTTCTGTGGTATGATAATATCACCTTAATAAGTGCAAAACTACACACACCAGTGATGAAAAGAAGAAAAAAAATACATCTCCTTCATTGAAGCATGTTGCTGTTGTGTGTGAAATGAAACAACATTTAGAGACTAAATGTGTGAGGGAATTGTTTTTTAAAAGAAATCCTTGAAATGATTCGACATGACTTTCAGAAACTGAAATTCAGAGGTATCTTTTTCTTACTACATCATCTAGCTTTTATTATGTTAACCCCAAGAAGTCAGATCTTGGTTTCCCTTCAATAAACAATAAAATGATCAGATATTCTGCATATCAACTGCAAATCATACAACATTGTTTATCTAACTGAAGCTCATTGTGTCTTGGGGTCGTATTATTTTAGTCAAGTAATGTATTACTTCCCCCTGTTGGGGACAGATCAACTCATCCAAACTTGCCTATCATGCACACTAAACTTTTCAAAGTTCAGTATAAGTTTCAGTCGACATTTTTCACACAGTTTTCTTGAAAGAGTGGACATATATGTCCACTTTTGGGACATATGGGACATATGTTCTTGTTCTAGAGGATACTGGGTGATCAAAATGGTGTAGCGTCCAACTGCTGTTTCAGTAGATAAAATATGGACATGGTGTGACATAGATTGTTTTAGCTGTTTTGGTTATTTGCAGGCCATTGCAGATTTCCAGGGAATATAGACCTTGCTTAACTTCAGTTCCACAATTATTTAGCAGAAAGTTTCTTGAGTCACCAGTGGATCTTGGTTGTAATAACTTTTCTATTATTCCTTAGTCATTGGGAATCAGTAGCATTGATACATTTAGGCCGACTTATTATACTCCTCTATTCCCCCATTTTGAACAAAAGTATTGAAACTTGCTGAGATTCATAAGCAATAAAGAAAAAGAGATTTCATATTGTTTCCTTTATTCAATTACACATTTCTTTGAGGTTTTCCTTGATCTACGAACACAAATATGCTGCATTTGCAGACATCTTAAGATTGTCTGAGTATGAGCCAAGCTGGCAAATTGGAATCTGATATATCATCATCTTGCAAACAGACAGTAAAAAATACTTTTTACTTGAATAATGAAAGCATTATGTTGACAGCTGGGTGCAATAAATAAAACGGTCCGTGCGTGTCCACATTAATTGATTCTGGTTAAAAAAAAATCCCCCTACATGCAGAGGGCTAGACAGATCTTATTTGAGCTTATGTTCATTGAGAATTGCATTTCTTTTTTATGCTTTATGAAAGCTTAGAACAAACAAGATAATGCCCCCACTTGCTTCCAAAGAGAGTATTTTATGATTTGACACAATCTTTTCTTAGAACATATCAAATGATCTAATAACAAAGCTGTGTCAAAGCCCATACACAAAACAATCCCACTCTAAAATTCAGTTTTATTACCTTTTTAAGACACGTTAAAAGGAGAATAAAAAAGAACTGTAAAAATAGTAAACAAGTGTCATAGAAAACATCCCCTCCCAGAATAACTACTGGTACAGACCTAAGCATGGCTTCTGTTCAAAGTGAGTATTGCATTCAGTCATCTATGCTATATACACACTCATATTTGCACCTGCACAGAATGCCAGGGTGTACTGTGCCGATTATCACAATGCTACCTGTAGAAGTGACACCCTTGCATGTGCCCTAAGTGTAGCTCTTCACAATATATTGGGAATTCTTCCACTTTCAGATGCCTAAAAGTCCTTATTCCCTTCACGACACCGCAAGACTGTTGCGATCTCTCACATATTCCCAGTTCAAGTCCTTCCTTTGAATGTGTTCATACAGGTGTAACACCCAGTAAACTTATGGATTTCTTCAAGTGCAACTTGTGGCATGAAGCTAGAAAAAGCAGAGAGATCAATGATGAACGTTTAGCACAAATTCAAAATGAAGTTAATAACGGCAAATTATAAATGTGGTTCAGGTCTCAAAGGAAGACGTCTTACCTTTTAAGAATGACAAGTGCGTGCATTGTCCATGGCAAGTACAGGAAGGCCTTGTCAGTTCGGACTGCGTCAACAGTTCTCTGAGCGACTACTTCAGGTTTAAGCGGTGGGAAGAGCTGAGGAAACCTGAAGAGGAAAAGAGAATGGAGGCTTTCAGGTAAGAGTGTCATACTCCAACGCTGATGAATTAACTTTCTTCATGCTTGATAGGTGTCAACATTTTTGCTTCCAGAGAGGGGACGCATTGTGCTCCAAGCTTCCAAACTAAAGCTACGCCAGTTTCCAAGACGGTTCAAGGTGTTTTTCTTTTTTCCTTTTTAAAAAGGGGATTCAAATAAGAGGGGATTAAAGCACCTTTCAGGTTTTCACAGCAAAAACTTAAATCACAATGAACTGATAGAGGACAAAAAAGGACCCTTTTCAGATAAAAAAGGTGAAAAGCTAAAGAAAGGCTAGACACAGCAGTAGAGGAGTAAGGTCCCATAGGTTTTTGGAATAAAAAAAAAAAGTGATAGTCTGAGTTTTAGCTGTTTCACACTGTCTAATATAAGAGAACAATTGTCAATAAATCTTTATATTTCAAAGGTGACTAATTTATTTTGTCTTCTCGCCAGTGGCTGGAATATCATAGGCTATAACTGCTTCTTTATCACAGTTATCTACCCTCTAATGATATTAAAAAAATATCTCTCATTGTGACACATTGGCAAGTACCATCATCAAAATTAGATGGATACACAGCCAATGATTGATTTAAAAAATCTGTCATTTGACAATCATATTTATCTGGTGTAAATATAAGCAAAAACAGGAGTACTTGAATTCTGGAATAGTGACATCCTTTTCTTATTATCTACTATCTACTGTAATACAGTCTGAAAACTTGTGTTTCTTTCTAAAGGCAAAAATAACTGTGAGAGAGCAAAAACTTTAAAGGGTTTTCTTTTCTTCAAATTGGACAATTCTAACAAAGTTTTCTGATGTACCACCTCAAAACATAAATGAGAATTTTTTTTATTGAGAGATGACTCTTGTAACTTCTCTTTAAATCACATATTCCCACCTTGGCCCATCCTCTTACCTGACTCTCATGCCCTGGAACATCTCTGTATTGGTGTGAAAAGGAAGCACGGTAGTGCAGCTGACACCTGGACAGTCCAGAAGGCCTAGCGTCAAACTTTCCATGAAGGCTAGCGATGACGCTTTGGAGGTGCAGTAATCGATGGCCCCCGGGATCGGAGACTGAGACAGGATGGAGTTAATGCAGACGACGTGACCGTGCTGCAGATCCAGCATTCGAGGCAGGAAGGCTTTTGTTGTCTACGGCGAGAACATAAAAAAAGAGAGAAAATAAGAAAATGTAACTAGATGGAAGAAGATGTGTGGAAATGAAAGGTGAAATGTATTTTGTGGGGTAACAGAAAATATAGACAAGAGAAAAAAGCCCACTGTCACTACAGATTAAATTCCATTTTCATTTTGTTGATAATTGCTTTTCTGTCTGCATATGACAAAGTCTTTTAGATTCCATTCAAAATAAAAATGCCAGGAGTTTCAAAAACCCCTCTGATGTTTCAGGAGCTGAGAGGCAATTTGGAAATACCCCACTTAACCTGCCATAATAGCAGTCATGATTGACAAGCTCCTGCTGCACATACTGCCATGTTATAGTCAAAACAGGAAACTGATAAGGATAATCTTCTCAGAAGAATTTTCTCATTTCTGCAGGCTCTGGCTTCTATGCTTCAACTTATTTAAGGCTTACCCAAAACTGTCCTAAGGTGTTGATATGCTGGGATTTTAGGAGAGCGTCATCATCGCTGTCCATCAGACTTTTTCCGTGGACCACTGCCGC
>JABUIW010000205.1:16892701-16939065 GCA_013363375.1 Menidia beryllina
ATTACCCTCTCAATCCAATTTAGGATTGCAGGGGGGAGGCTGAGACTTGTCCCAGTTGCAAATAGTTGAGAGGCAGTACATATTCTCTCAGTTTAGCTTTATTTCATGTTTTGCAGTTTGCTCCGACTCTCTTGATCCACAGTCCCTGTTTTTCCTGAAGGACGTACATCCTCTGATGTCCACTCTGTGAGCTCACAGTCCATTGTGTTTGAATAATGGCCCTTGTGTGGTGGTCTTTGCATATCCATGAATGTTGTACACAGAATAGTACAGGTATTGTCAAGATTATTTACCTCAGAGAAATTAGATAAAGTTCTATTCAATTAGAAGCTCTCAATAAGTTATGATCAAACATTTTGTAATCATATAAAAAGTTATACTTGCATAAACAATGACTGGATTATATTCTAGATTATATATTGTCAATTTTGCTGACATTTCCTCTGTCAGGTCAGTAGATTATGTCAAAATACACATTTGGGGGTCTGTGTTCTTAGATTTAGTCTTTCACATAGTTACCATTGATTATGTATACTCTATGGAACTTTCAAAAGACATCAAAAGGTCACACAAATTCACTAAGAAGAGTGGCAATATTTCTTTGGGAATGTACACTGCCCGTCAAATATGTGTAAAAAACGTTTCCATATATTCTGACTAAGTAGAATACGTCCATACTTTTGAGTGGTTGGGTAGGTGGAAGTTTCAACATTTGTCATATGAACAAAAAAATTGAAATGGACAACATCCCCCTGGAGTGTGGATATTGTGGTGGTAGATAAGCAGAACTAGAAGATTGACCCTTCATATTTCATAAAGGCGTATGGATCAGATGTCACCACAGTTGTGACAACGTGAGGTGGGTCTGACAGAGGAAAGCAGAAGTGACAGAAAGAGAGTTGCTGACAAAAACTGTTTCTGGACCCTTTGATTAAAGAGGATGAAAGATGAAACAGAGCTGTGGTTTTGAACATACACCAGTGGTTTCAGAGTATTTGTCTTTGTGTAGGTATTTTACAACAAAACTCGCGGAAATGCTTATTATAAACAGTACTTCAGGAGTAAATTGATGTCGGGATGAGAAAAGTCTTAAATTATCAATTTTTTCATTTTTCACTACTACCCTGTTTTTATGAAATATTTAGCCTCTTATACATATTAAATAATAAAAATTTTCCTCAGATTTTTCTATTACAGTGTTTTATATTATTATGGTTTGTTATCCGTACCATTCTAATGTAAATCTACGGATCGAAAAAAAATCTTTTCAATATATCATTTAGACTCATGTGAATTAAATATTCAAATATTAGTAAAGGAAAATGTATGGTTTCTTGAAGATTTTTTTACTTTATAAAAATAAGAAACCAGGCATACTGCCCATCAACATATTGCTTCTTGCCCACATTTGCGACCATAGAGTGGGAGACAGAGAAGACAGCGTAGTGGCTAACCCTACAGCAGCCCTGTGCCAAAGGCTTGGGAGCCGAGAGGGCAGACATCTGCCATTCCCCCATGCTCAGGTCCTCATTTACTAACCATACAGATGGCAGATTTCAACCTGCCCTTATACCAGAAAAATCATGCTGTGTCCATATTGTTTGTGGCCGGATGGCTTTCCATTTCCTTATGTCCCTCAAAGTAGAGTTGTCAGCTTGCCAAGAATCGCTCTAAAGAAACTGTGACCCCATGGGCTATGCTATGAAAAGTTGCTCTGCCCCCTACAACTTACCCTTCAGTACCTGACATAAAGTTTCTGTAATCACCAAACCTTGGAACGTGATGGAAATCTGTACCACATTAAAAAAGGCCACTGCGGTCCCACCTTTACTGGCAACGGATGCTGTCAGTCTGACAAACACATCGATCTTCATTCCTGTCTGTGATGATGTTGCATGAGATTCATCCATCCATCCATTATCGTAACCGCTGATTCTCTATTGGGGGAACTGGAGCCTATCCCAGAGGTCAATGGGCGAGAGGCGGGGTACACCCTGGACGGTTTGCCTGTCCATCGCAGGGCCGTTTTATAAAATTGTGTCAGGAAATATCTGGCAATATGTAATAGATCATGTTTACGTCATGATGAACTTTTTAAAAAAGCAGGAATGGATTTTGTTCTGCAGTACCTCTACCCATGTTCTCCTTACTCTGCCCTGGTTCACTGCAGGTACTGCAGTTTCTTCTCACTGTCCTAAAACATGTATGTTAGGTTGATGTGTGAATCCAAAAACTGGTGATCAGTCCAGGGTGTATAGCAGCTTTCGCCCAATGACACCTCCAGTAATGCAAATGGAGGGAGGGATTCAATGAAGCAAAAGCCTATCTTGAAAAATATAAATACACAATACCTTATTTATTCCAAAAATGAGAAGTAACCTTAACCCACATGCCCTAACAAATTCTGGCAAGTTTAAGCACCTACTGGAAATATTTCTAAAAAGGCAAATGCCATGCCTTTGTATGAGGGCACGTCTTCCTTTTCACCAAAGATATAAGACATCTCTGATTTGCTTCCAGGATACTCAGCTTGCCTTCTCTTCTGTGTTTGCTGTATCCATGGCAACTGAGCTACAGTTTCCCCTCACTTTGAGCCGAGGTGAATGCATCTACATGCTATCTGTTAGACGAGCTTTTGCTTAGAAAAGGCTTCAGATTTCCTGCCTGTGTGTATTTGACACATGGGAATAAACAACCAAATCATGGAAAAAGATAAATGGGCCCAAACTGGATGGAAGATAGAACAGAAGTATGGAAACAAAGTACTGTTGGGTAACTGGGCTGAGGACAGACTTCAGGTAAGCTTATGCTTGCTTATTGTACACTTATGCATTATAGTACTGTAACATCTGTGAAATAATTTCAAATGAACTCAAATTAAAAATTTATGTTGGGATATCTATATATTAAAGTTTAATTTAATGAATAAACTGATATGTGATGAAGCCTATATAAAAATGATTCCGGGGGTGGGGATCAGCTAATATTCCTTACAGCCTCCTAGTGGAACAGACTGGAGCTGGAGACTAATTACACTGACATGAAGTTTGTCCGTTAGCTGCTGGTTCAGGATTTGAGCGAAGAAATTACTTAAGAAATATCCAGCAGAGTGGATCGATACTGATGTGTGAGCTTTGCTGATCCTTGCACTGGGCTCCTTGCTCGGGCCCATTTCTCATTCTTTGCAATGCCTGTTTATTCTACACAGTTCACTCGAGAGCCAAAAATAGCCAACAGCACCAGTCGTTTAGACTACCGACCCCACTGGGAGTTTAAGCCAGACCTCTCCGTGAGAAGATCTGCCCTGCTGAGAGCTGAGGTCAGCTCTTAACTGCTCGTTCAGGGCATTAACACCAATTGAATGCCTGTCACAACACTGCAAGTCAGGGCTTTCTTTTTTAGATTGTGGACACTTCTTTATAATATTGATGGGCAAGATAAAGGCCTGTGATAAAACTCCCTATGAAAGCAAGTTTCTGCTCAGACTCAGCAGTCATGAAAAATGTGTAAAATCATCACTCCTTAAAGGCACTTAAAAGCTAGTTAGAGCGATTTGCCTGTGTCACATGGCGAGTCTCTTGATGATTATTAAAAAAGAACAGGTCTTGACCTGTATATCTTAATCTAATGAAGTCCACTGCATTGAGCATATATTAAATCTTCTGTGTATTTCCATCTAGGGATATCCATACAAGATGCTTATTGCTCCCAACAAAGTACAATCATCACATTATTTGATCTCGCAGTATCAGGAAAGTTTTATGCATGGGCACAACTCTTTGACAGTTTTGCTACCTCAACAGCCAGGCAGCTCTACAGTGGAACCTCAAAAGTCTTCTGGTAAGTCCAAGATTCAAAATGCCTCGCCACTGTAGTGACAATGTAAAAATGATAAATGTGAAATCATTCCAACAACATCTAGTGTCGAGGTGGCAAGGTGCATTATATCGTACTAAGAAAGAAAAAACACAAAACACATCTGCAGGTCTGCTCATGAAAAATTGAAATCAGGGTCCATTTTCTTGTTCCAATTCAGTCAACATTGTAACATTGAACAACATTGAATGACTACAGAAATCTGACATCTTAACTTTTTCCTTCTACTGCCCTTTCAGCAGGCTTTGGCCAATTGGATTGCACAAGTCACCATTTCAAGACCCAGCAGCCACGCCTTCCATCACTTACTGTTTATAGGTCAACATACCAAAGGCACCCACTTGATGCCTTCTGCCAGAACCGCTTTGCCAGGGCGTCACGTATGCTCTCCAGCCATCTCTATGTAAACAATCGCAACAACAAGGACCTGCATTTGAGACAGCGTTTGCTCCTTCAAGTCCCCGATCATTGTTTCAAATGAGTTTAGACACAGAACGGTTGCTGTTTAATTTCATCAAATCCTGCTTGTAATTTAGAGGATTAAACCAGAGTGGTGCATTTTCTATACTACTTTTATCTTTTCATGAGTTAAGTTGTCATTATAAGTTGTAAAAATAAAATCATAAACTGAAGTCATTCATGAAATCAAAATGGATACAAATATTGAACATGGTTCTCATTAGGCCAGTGTAAGAATATTAGTAGATTGACCTGAGTGTGTGGAGTATCAATATGCTGACAGACATCAACACATCTGCCAGATGGAGAGATATGACGGCAATAAATGATGTCATATTACGCAAGAAAGCCAGAGTTAGAATTACTCTGGATACATGTAAAGAAAAGATTACATAGTTATCAATGTTAATGATACATCTAACCTAAACAAAGCAGAGGCAATGGGTCATCCAAAGCAATGTGTGAGGAGAGTCTCATTCCATTAGGTTTTTAATTACAAGGAAGTGTTTAATTAGGAAGAATCAAAGATGCTTATGTTTGATGGTCAACCATCTGTCTGCCTCCCCTTTTCCCCGTTCCCCTGCTGTTTTCCAGTCCAACTCTGTTTCGCTCACTGTGAACTTGTTATATCACTCCATTACCAATGCATCAGATGACATTTTTGTATCACTGTGCCCCTTGAGCATGTCTTTCCAAACCTCTGCTGCACTAGCCTTCTGAACCACATGATGGTGCTATAGCAGCATATCACCCTCTGCAAAGGACACATTTTTGAATGAACAAGCAACAAGCGACTTAACATTTGCATCATTTCATGCATGTTTAATTATTTATTCGAATAAAGTGTTTACATTATACATATACATATAATTACTCATATATGTCCGATATTGTCATAACGTCACATTAATTATGGATCCGAGTTTCACCCGATTAGAGTTAATCACTTATAGAGAGTTATTCTAACTCTCTATATAAAAGCCCATTCAGCAGGCTTTGGCCAATTGGATTTCACAAATCACCATTTCAAAACTTTCAGCAGCCACACCTTCCATCAATTACTGTAGGTCAGCATTCCAAAGGCACCCACTTGATGCCTCCTGCATCAAGTGGGATGAATAGAGTTGAATAGA
The DNA here is from genome assembly GCA_013363375.1 of Menidia beryllina. Classification (NCBI taxonomy): domain Eukaryota; kingdom Metazoa; phylum Chordata; class Actinopteri; order Atheriniformes; family Atherinopsidae; genus Menidia; species Menidia beryllina. The sequence continues at coordinate 16,898,170 of JABUIW010000205.1, forward strand.
GAGTTAGAATAACTCTCTATACGTGATTTTCTTCTTTTGTGTACAGAAAGCTAAATCAAATGAGTCCAAATTTAAAGAACTCCAAGGGCTGCTTCCGCTGTGTGTAGGATGTCTGCAAAAGAAAAATGCCAAAAAGAAAACACAAATCAAAGTGTTGAGAAGATTCAAACTTAGTGACAAATACGTTAGGTCCTCGCTTATTCATATTGTATGGCATATTCATTTACATCCTGCCATGTTTAAAGAGCAGATTTCGATAATGACATTGTATCCAGACTGCTGTGTAAGTTATATTTGTGCCCTACACTGAGCACCTGATTGATGATCATCATGTTGCTCAATCTTTGTGTGCTGGAGTTAAATGAACCAATTTACTCTGCAATATTATGAATTATCTTTTGCAGGGAAGCAGCAAAGGCTAGGATGATATAAAACAAGCAAAATGGCGTGCCAAATCAAAGAAGCAAACAATTAACATGGCAGCACATCCTGCACAAATCTTAGCAAACAGTAGTTTGATGACCATAAAGCGTCTAATGCTTTACACCTGGTGCCAAAGATGAAAATGAAGGGTTTTTGTACAACATCCTAATCAAGAAAGATAAAGTTATTTATGAGACCTATGTGTTACTGCTTTGTGGTTAACACCTCAAATAACCGACAGAACTATGGCTACAGTTTTGCAATAACATTTAGAGTTGTGCATGAGTGCAGTTTTGCAATAAAATTTAGAGTTGGGCTTGAGAGAATAAAGCCAAACTCACACAGTCAATAATACACCTGATGTAAAGCATACTCTTGTAGGGATACTCAGTCACCACCTAATCTTATCGTCAATGGAAAACTAAATCCTTTTTACACACTTGTCTGCAGTGGCTTCTTATCAGGTAGTGAGAGGACAAAGGGGAAAAGTATGCCCTTGGCGCCAGAGAGGACACTCAAATCCTCATCTGAGAAAGACGGAGAGATCTCGTCGGCCTCGAACCTTATGGTGAACTGTCGGCTGATGCAGTAGATTGCTCCATCCATTGTGACACACTGGAAAGTAGGGCAGCGCACAAGTCGTTTGGAGCTGCACTCGTACCATAGCCGTGCCACCGTATGGTAACGGTACACACTTACTCCAAAGAGGGGGTTAACATCAAATCGATAGAGAAATCTCCCCACAGCTACCATATCTGCAGTTCTGTCATTGCTGCCCACTATGAGGCTTGGCCTCCAGGAGTTGTTTTTGGGGTTATAACGCAGTAGCATACACCTAAGTGTACCACCACAAACAAAAAGCTCACCACAGCACACAGTAACGTGATGCGCCACTGCAAACGTGTCATTGGGCAATGGAGCCACAAATGTCCATCTGTCCAGGCGTGGGTCATAGCGCTCGACCGATGATAGGCACTCCCCTCCAATGGCATAGATGTAGCCTTCAAGTGCTGCCAGTTTGCAGCGGGGCCTGGCTTCATTCATGGGACATATCTCTTTCCAAATGGATGTCAAAGGGTTGTAGCAAAACACCTGCTTTGAGGGTTTCATTTCTCTGTCTGTGCCTTGGCAGCCCACAGCCACGAATAAGTAGTTGTCCATGGTGCACATGGCACAGGCTTTAGAGATGACCTCCTGTGGGATCATGCAGAGAGTATGCCAAGCATCTTTGTAGTCATCATAATAATACATGGCACTCGATGTTCCCCTGTGTTCTGTTGGTCTTTGTGTCTGTGTGCTCCTAAACCAGTCTTGAGGATCCATATCTGCAACAACGACAAACTTTCTCCCCCTCATCCTCTGCTTCTGGATTTGCTCCCTCTCACAAGCCATTAAACGTCCATAAAGGTTGGGATCTCTAAGCACCTGCAGGTAGTTGTCTGACATGACACCTAGGGCTTCCAGCTGCAAAGATATCTGTTCATTTTTCTTTGCAAGGTAAAGTGTCTCTAAACAGTTTCCTAAATCCAGTTTACTCTTTAGGTTTCCCAGATCTGTGTCATGGTTTGCATCTTTTAGAGTGTGCACAAGCTGACCCCGTCCTGCAGTCTGTAGATCAACACCCTTCACTTTACTGTCTTTGTTATTTCTGGGAGTCTGTGTAAAGATGGTCTCATCAAGTTTTGTTACCAAACACATGTCAGATTCCTCTGCTGCAGAACGATAGCTCTCATTTCGTATAAGTGCAGGCCGTTTTGGATCTCTTAGGATAAGACTTCCTTGTAAAGGTGCATCCTCAACAGTCCTTTGTACCAGATCGGACATAATAATAGGGCTTACAGAGGAAGAGGGTTGTGTGACAGTACTCTCAGAATTTCCACACACCTTCTTTGACCCAGTGTTCCCCTCATACTGACCTGAAAGTCTGTTTGAATCTGTTGTTGAGTGAGAAGAAGACTCAACATAGTAATCATATATCTTTCCATGCACAATTTGGTCTCCTGAACCATCCAGAACTACATTAGCGTCCTCCACCTTGATTTCTGCCTTGGAGAGGAAGCTGGAGTAGACCCCCTGATGCTCCAAGTCCTGCCTTAACTCCCTGCCCACACCCACACATCCATCCAGCTTCTTCAAAATGCAAGGGGAACGGCGCCCTGTCGTTGTACTCGTCCCATACTTTGTTGGATCTTGAGGGCTCAAAACGTTTTCCAAGGAAATGCTGCCTTGGGAAACCAGGGGGTTATTCCAATGAGAGAGTATCTCCGCTTCCAAGCATTTATCTTGATCGCTACATTCCCCCTCACTCTTTTCAACAAGGTTTGGGGGAGCTTCTGCTGGTATTTCCTTGATGCTGTCATGTAACTGGTCACCAGTAGCTGAGCCTTCACCCAGATGCACGGGTTGCTTGCCTTCATAATCCTTGCCAATTTCTGGTGAAGTCTGATGCTGTAGTGTCGTCTTACAGTTTTGGCAGGTGGCCTTCTGTGGATCCTTGTTTTTGCCACATGGCTGAATCCCCCTCACATTCCTGGAGTTGTAAAATCGGTAGGCCAACGAAACCAGCAACACTGCGGCCACGGAGAAACTCAGCTTCAGCAGCAGCTGCATGTCGAACTGGACTCCTAAAAGCTCTGCAATAGGCATTGCTGAAAAAAAAGAATGGCAGCAACGGCTGGTTGACTGATCCTTTTGAAAGTATTGTCAATGCTTCCCAGCTGACTGGAGCTGCCTGGATTTCATTGTATGTTGAAGTCACAGTGATCCGATGACTATGCCTTTAAAGGATCAAGTGTACAACGATGAACTAGAGTTTCTATTTGCATCCCTAGCTCTGCAGAGGCGGAGCGTCTTTTCAAACAGCACCTGTGGAACTTCAGATGCAGTTTAAGTAACCATACACAGTATGTAAATACGCATGGATCAATATTTGGTTATGCAAGTTGCTGACTCACCCAGGTTTCTCATAACTATCCTGGTGAACATAGTCCAATGACCTTTGCTGTTGTTGCTGTTGTGACATCTTTTGGTAAGTCTTCAAAAAAGTGATTACGTTCATATGTGTATATGACATTTGGAATAAATTGTCAAAATTATGTTACATAACACTGCTTAATTTGTTATGCATGTGGCAGAAGGCAAGCGAGGTTTAAGGGAGGGGTGGGTAATTATGGCAGGTGACATTCATCAAATACTTTATAACCAGGATGTATTTGTTTGTACATTTATACCACGGATCAAAGGTCCTCACCTATTCAGGACAGGTGCTTAAATTATTTTTTTCTGGAAAGATGCAGATGGTGACTGCCAGAAACAAATGGAAGTTGTATAGTTATATAAATCCACAATTGTTGATATGAAAATTAAATAAAAAAACAAAAGAAACAATAGAAAGAGTGTTCACATAGAGACCTGACAGAGCCACCCATGCCCATGTGTCGCAAACATATATTTCTGTCACATGGAACTATGTCACTCGGTCGCCACTCTCCGTCTGTCGTCGTGTTGCTGATAACACACTAAAACAAGACTGCCATCAGCAATAAAACAGTGTGTATTTTAACAGCACTCTGTGAAACCTTGTGAAGGTGCATCACATGCACAATAGAAGTGGGTGTGTCAGGTGTCCTGTTTGATGTGGGTGCTGTCTGGCCATCTGATAGGCACATCAGCTGACGTCTTAAACGGAACTGGATTTCTGCAGGCATGGTTGACTCCTGAATAATTTAGAAACGGATCAGGTCCCAGGGCAGAATAAAAGAACATTTGCACGTTTGTGTGGAGATACTTTTACCTTTTTTGTTTGTGTAACCCAGGATGGATGGATGATATGTAATCAAAAAAGAAGATGATTAAGAACTTAGCGTTTAGCAGATGTGTCTTTATATTTCCGTAACCTTATAGCTCAGAGAAGATATGCTTTTAGACCTCTGTATATAAAATTCTCAGAAATAAGCATTCTTTCAGAGACACACTGAGGACAAGATTTGTTATGTAGGAAGTCTATTTGTCATTGTGAAAAAATGTAATAAAGTCATATATCCAAAGGGGTCATATTTATTGCCTGTTGGATCTAACTTAATGAATCTGAGTTACATAAAGTGTTCATACATACTGTCAGTTTGCGTACGTAGATTATACAACACCCATATCTACACACACATGCACACACACAAACGGATGGATGGATGTCTTGCATCACTATCAGGTCATGTAAATACAATGTGCACATTCTAATTCTGTGAGAAATCTTTTTAAAACTAATACCAAAACTTCATCTCGGAAAACAAAATGTAGGAACTTATAAAGCCATACAGTAAGTGGACAAAGGTTAGGGACCTGTTCTTCCCTAAAATGAAATAGATAAATACATAAATAGATACAGAAATAAAATAGAAAATCGCCATCTTCCAAATGGCTGCTAGTAAAGTTTGTGCTATGAAACTCTCATCCCATGAACTCAGGTATATGGATTGATTGTTTGACAAAGTGATCCTTTCTGTTCAACAAAACCTTCCACCTGGTTTGAAACTTAATCCCTTAAAACAGATAAATGAATTTTTTAGGCTGAAAAATGCAGGATTACTCAGCTTTAAGGTACTCTATGTTGATAACATATCAACTCCAAGGGGTAAACAATGATGAGACAATCTTTATTAAAACAAGAAGGGGAATCAACATCTGAAATGTGTCGAACATTGTTTTGGATTTCTGTGGGTAAGCTCAGACAAGTCATAGACAGAATTCAAAGTTTACCTGATATGGGAAAGACATTGTTACTCAAATGAAATTGTTGTAGCATTGTGTTAAATGTGACGAAAACAGAATAAAATGATTTGCAAATCTCAAATAACTGTCTCATTGAGACAGAGGCAACAAAAGGTTAGGAAAGTAATTGCTACAAAAAGAAAGCCACCACTCATAGGAGGAACATGTTACACCATATCAAGTTCATTGTCAACAGATCAGGTTGGAAAAGAGCTGGCAAAGGTTGGGTCTTGCTGACAAAAAAAACAATGGCAAATAAAAAGTGTTTGTTAAAAAATTTTGTTAACAATTTTGGAATTGCCAGGTGTAAGGTTGTGAAAACACTGTCTGCTCTATCAGCAGGACACACATAGATTCTAAAGTTCTCTGGACACACATATGCCTGCATGGGACATGGATGATATCTGAAAACCTTTGGGCTCTTAGGTTGTAACTATTAAAAGACAAACATTCTGTCTCAAAAATCCCTGCATGGTCTCAACAAACACCTCCAGTATTTATTGATAGTTTATTATGCTATTCCCAAATGCAGGCCAAAGTGGGCCCAATTTCATTAAAAATTCTTTTTGGAAATCATAAAGCCCCTGTCAGATTACTCACTTTGTTATCAGGGAACAATTTAAAAGCCAGTATCTCGGACGGTATAGAGGTGAGTAGTATATATATGGATCCGACAACTTCAATATTGAGAAAAGGCATAGATGAAGATAAATCTGAATTCAAAGTAATTCCAGAGAGACAATGCTCAACCCCATACTGCATTCATTAGAACAGCATATTACTGTAGTACAAGACGGAGTGCTGGACTTATGAAAACAAACATAAGTTCCAATCTTTTGGGCTGCTAAAATCCTACATCAGACAACAGTTGAATATTCTCTTTTTGCCCAAAGTCCAACAAAAGGCCTCATCAGTTACTAGAAGTTCACTGACGTTAAAAAGAGGGCAAGTAACAAAGTGGTAAATATGGATATTAAAGCTTTTGCCGGATCATTCAATGTATTAATGTATGTAATCTATTTTTTTTTTTTAACATTCTACAGGATTTTTAGCATTTTCAATCGTTTAACTTTTTTTTTTACACTTTACACAATAATCCTACATTTTTCTGGCATTTGGGATTGAAGAACAAAACACATCCTGTAATCCTTGAGGTGTGAATGAAACACTGTCTATTATGAGCACCCAGCACTGAATAATCAAAATTGACCAACACGTGAAACACTTCTCAACACTGTAAGTAAAGTCAAGGCTTTGTGATGTTTTTATAATCTCTCAATTTTAATACAGGTGAAATGAAACAAATGCAACAACCCTGTTTACACAAGATGCCTCAGGTGAGCTCCTCCCTGGATTGACGGCTAAATGATCCTGCTAGTACTGTCAATGTCTGGGGAAGAGTTACGCATTGTACACAATGTAGGTCACAAGTAAATAGCTGAATTACAGGCTAGTGACAAAGAGTTGCAGTACTGTCAGGTGCAACACATCCAAAGGAGAAAAGAATCTTTAAACGTCACATGCACCACAACCCCAAAACAGCAGAGATGTTATATTTTCTTTCTTTTTTTGTTAAAATCTGTCCTTAGAGACCCTATGTGTGTACCAGAAAGACTGTTAATTGGTTCTCTCCTCTGAGCTGCAAGTTGTTTTTAAAGTTTGAATGAAGGACAAACAAAGGTGAAGAAGCATAAACTCAAACAATCTCCAATCATTCCTCACCATAACCCATATAAGCTTTTTAATATTTTTTTTCATATTTACACTGATGTACACAAAATACAGTCAAATGAGATTTCTCAATGCATTTAAATCGTACATTCCAAGCTATCAGAAAAAAAGAATATATCTATATATATGTATATATATATAAATATATATTTTTATATATATATATATATATATACACATACATACACACACACACATACGTATATGTATACATATACATATATAAAAGGAAGGTCCCCTTGGAGCATCTGTATGTTTGTACTCCCATGGTTGATCAGCTTGTTGCTAATCTGGTGCATTTTAGGACATGTAACAGATGGGAGTGTTTGATAGGGTGGTGCTGTCATGGCCAGTTCCATTTTTCACATTTCACTCAACGCCGACAACACTGTGACACAAAAATAAAATCCGAATGCTTTCGTTCCTTCTTTTTAAAATCGTCAAATTTTATTCATCAACAGGCAATCGTGGGACAAGAAACCAAAAAAAATAAAAATACGTAAGGGTGGTGCCATATAGGGGGTGACTAAGATCATGATTATCTTGTTTTTTTTCTTTTAATTGATCTTGATTATATCTTCATATATAAAAAAGCAAAAAGCAAACAAACAACAAAAAAACAGAAGCCCCTTTGTGTGGTGGCAGAGTTTCCTGATTGACATAGAGAGGGTCTGCTGATGACTGGAAAAGGCTTGCGGGACTCCGGAAAGTGTTTGTGTCTGTGTACATATGCAGATGCTGTGTGTTGTATGGGTAAATATGTGTGTGTATATGTGTGAGAGGCTTCACGTCATTTCCACTGTCACTGTGAAGACAAGTGCAATCCATGTAAGTCCGAGCACATCCGTGCGGGGGGCCTTATCTGCAAAAAGGGGAAAATAGATCACGTTAATCAGATAACGCTTTTTAGTTATCAATTAAGGTTTAACCTCATTCCAATGCAACGAATGAAAGTTTCAACAAAAAATCAGATATTTGTAAAGATAAGTGAAGAATTGAGTTATTTCTAGAAATTTAATATATCATCCAACTAAGTGTTTACCAGAGTGCCTAAATTTGAATTTAAGAACTTGCTAAAGCCCTGTAAAAAAACAGAGCACAGATCTGACAATGACAGATCAGTTGGAGATCCAACCCAACAGGGTTTAGAAGTGTTTTATATATTTGTACATCAATTACTTGGATTTAGATTCCCTTTTCCTGCAGTGTCTGTGGCAACCGGCTGATTCTCACACATCAGGTTTTGCATTGTGAACTTTGTGCTGCAGCTGTTAACAGCTAGCTAATTTTGTTACATTTTGGATATTAAAATTTGACTCTTGAATGCATGCAGCTCAGCATCATGCTCAGATCATGCTCTCCAAACCATTTAAGAGCCCTTATTTAATAGTCCACCTGCATACTATACTTTGATATGGTTCTATTGGATACTCTGCACTAAATTATAAAATCTGAAGAACATGAGGACTGAAAAATATTGATTTCAACCCCATAATGACCTTAACAGTTATGCTCTATGACTGATTGTAATAAAACCTTATTTTGAAATAAAAGGCAGGCATAAATATTCAAAAGGTTTAGCAAACTGCCAGTGTCCAAAAAAAAAGAAAAGAGAAAAATGCCAGAAAAATAATTTAATTTTAAAAAATAATAATATTTGACTTTTTTGAGACACTCTTGTATAACTTTCTTTGAGTTTCTTCCAGTAAGTTTTCTTGAAGTTGTCTCTGGCTTTGGTGTGCTTCTGCTGAGTCAACAGCCGGGACAGGGGCTAAAGCCCAGTCTCAGATGCAAAGTGGGTTTGACCGCATTGGGTGTGGCAAGACTTTATAATCCAATCTGACATAGCTGAGACTTCTCAGGTAACTGTAAGTCTCTTTAAGTCTCAACAATAGACCCTATTGGCAAATGTAAATGAGTTAAATAAACAAAAAAGCTGAATCATGTTTGACAGGATGAATAAAAGCATTCAAGCTCCTTTGATGACGAGAACTAATGTAAATTTAAGGACGAGCAAAAAGAATCTAGAATCATGGGGGCACTCTATATTCAAGTCATAAATGATTGGATGTGAACCTTTCCAATACATACTTCATCTTATTTGGTAATGCATCAATTTAAGCATAACATCATCCTCTGAGGTCCCCTTTCAATCTGCAATGAAAGCTGTAAGTCTGTTTGGATAAGGCCTCAATACATTTATGCTAAACTGATTTAGACAACGGAGGCCTTCTTTTAAAATGAGGGATGGCTGTTTGTTGAATATAAAATGTTTGTAAAAAATAGTGCTTTCTTTTTTTTTGAATAACCACTCTAACTGGGAAGAACATCATTCCTTTCAGGTGGCTCTAAAAAGCCATTTTGGATTCAATATGCAAATTTCATCGACAAAATTTTTGATGGCAAGTTCTTTTCCATGTACATAAAGGAACAGTTAAAGGTTTGGACACTTTTGATGGATAGTGTGTGTGCCTGCTAAATTCAGTTAACTTAGGCATAGTAAAGTTACACGAGTGCTGTCAGCAACTCTATACTGAACAAGAGCAATAAATAGAAGTGTGCAGGTTTTCATCAACTGTGGCCTTGACTCACAATATTGGTTCATACCACTCAGGAAAGGACTTGCAATTCATCCATTAAGCTCAGATGTGTGTGTGTGGGGTAATCTCTCGGGGCCATGTTGTACACCTATTTGGCTAGTATGCAAGGCATGTCTGTGCATCCATTCTGACCTACTTCTGTCCTTGCTGTGACACTCCTGTTCCTGTGCTCACCATAACATTTGCATTTGTACATTTGCATCTTTAAGATTCAGGATGCACAATAGGGAAAGAGGTAAAACTAATGGAAAAACTAAGAGGGTCTGAAAAAACACACATGAGAGAGCACAAGAAACAGAAAATGGTAATTTCTATAGTTCTGCTGAAGAAAATGTGGCTAATTTAAATAGAAAGACAGATTACAATGTTTTTGTATCGACTGGCATGGCTCAGCTTGGAGTCAGCCTTGCTTCCCATCTGTTTGGGAAGCTGTTTCCACCGAATGCTGGGACAAACACGGGTATCACACACATCCACTACAGATTATGCAGTAGATAATTATTCATGTCATTAAATGACATTTTCCAGTCTGTCAACAGCTCATCACTGTAAAAATAATTACAATACAGATGCTTTATTGATTCATCATTGGCACTTAATTGTAACAGACTTTACCATTTCTGTTGGGGGCATTCCTTTTTGTAAACCAAAAAGGAATGTGGTAACCACAAATAATGACTTCACTCTGCTGTAGATGAATAAAGCTATCAAGGAAGTAAAACTAGTGTTTTGTCAGAATCAAATTACATCTACCAGAGACATGCCAGGTGTCCAAATGGAGTGGTCATTTTACAGTCAGAGTCATTATAGACTTTGTTATGAGGCATATACGTACGACAGAATGGTCCTCAAAGAGGTTATAGGGAGAGGAGTGACTTTCAACCCAGTGACTCAAGTTCTAAACCAGTTTTTGTCACCTGTGTAAAGATTGGTTTTATACTAATAGTACCCGCAAAATGGCTCAAAAGTCCCATTATGTCATTTGTGTGAGGCAGAACAACAGAACAGAACAGAATAATGAAGGACATTGTGGTGATGGTACACCAGCTGAACGCTGGACCACAGTGTTGGTTTAAGCGTAGCCATTTGATGATCGATTCTTCATTGTTGCCAGATTTCTAAAATGAGCAGGGCTTTTGTGAAGGAGTAGCCTTCATGACTCATCCCTGGCCTGCTGTCTGTGGTCAGTTCTCAACTTGCTTGGAAACCCTGCTGTGTAGGTGCTGGTGAAATGATGGATGGTTGAATCGAGTAGAGTTGTGCAAAGTAGGCACAAGCAGAGGAGGACCCTAAGGGTTTTGTTCAATCCCTCTATTGCGAGATCGGTGAATTTGAGGAGTAAATAGGGAATAATGAATAGTGGTTTTCATTGAAAACACGGCACTTTAACGTCTTTATCTAGTTTGGTGACGCAAACCTTACGATGCATAAAAATAATCTTGGTGACAAGTGACACTTAAACATAGGGTCCTGTTAAAACTGACAGAATGCGACGCAATCAGAGGAAGAAGTATCTGTTTTACTTCATAGCACTAGCTACAAGTTAGAAAAATACATTTAAATTAGCAGGACTTAAACTAAACTCCAAGCAACCATGCTGACTTTTATTGTGGATCTGTCACTCTTTTCCTCCTCGGGAAGCGACTCCTGTATGTTTCATGGACTTTTCATTTTTCAGTTCGAACAAACATTTTCAAACTTATTTGTGGCTCCAATAAGCTATCCATGCAGTAGACATCAAAAATGTATGTGTCCACCCGGGTGTCCTGTTTCCATTTTGTTTCCATTTTAGCTGATTGGGGAGAGTCTGAGAACAGAGCGTGTGACTAATGCAGAGTTATTTGACCAGCAAACAAATGCAGATTATACTCTGTCTGACTGAAGAAAAAAGCTAGCCATGTGAGGAGAGAAGGGGGGGTAAATCTAGATGAGCTGTTAAAGAGTCATCTATCAATATTCACTCCATTTTTGATAACACTGTTTCAGAGTTCTGATTGCTATCTCTGTGGGGGTCACACTCTCATTTCAGTCCCGGTAAATTCTGAACCACTTCATGCTTCAGAGGCCCATCTGTCAAAGCTCCAAACTCTGGTTATTTAGCCAGAGCTGAATGTTTTTTCACACTGCAGCATAATCTACACTCCTCATAAAGTCTGGGTGAGTGAAAAACTGCATCAAATCAGAGGCTGTGAGCTAAGCCAGTGAGGGAAAGTGCGAAAAAAAATATGACGAAAGAGGGAAAAACAGAAAGAGAAAGAAAAATAAGGTAGCGGCAAAAGACAAAGAGCGACCCGATATTGCATGAAGCCATCATCTGACACTGGGGGACAAAAGGTTAAAATAAATGTCAGAGAGAGAGGCAGACTGACTGAAACAGAGGCATGGCAAGGAGAGATGGAAAGGATTTTGTCATATCTCAGCAATTTCTTCTGACAATCCCTTCTCTTTACATATGATAATCTCAGAAGGCACAAAATGAGCTACCACTGCACATAGGAAACACCAATAATCTCACACTCAACCGTAAGTGACAGGCACAGTTAGTCACGGGGAGAGACTTGAAGCCTGCTGCTACCGAATATTATCAAAGATTAATCCTGACTGAATCACTCTCATGCAGCTTATCTGGGGCAAACCATTTAGGAAGGAACCAAAAAACGTCTTCCTCCAAACTGTAAATACCACAAATGTTGAAGCCACAGAGCTTCTCTGAAGACAGACAAATAACTGCATTATAAGCAGCTGCAGCATGTAAATCTGTTTTTTTTTTCATATGTGCTGTACATACAAAAGCACAGTCTGGGAAGTCAGGAGCTGAATTACTTACTGTTTTGATTCTGGGTGTTCTTCATCATACTTGGATTTTCTGTTGAAAAGAGGAAAAAAAAACACATTTAGCTAATCAAGAACTTCCGTTTCTGTAGAGACAGTGAGTGATTTGGTGAAAGGTGGAGGGAATTCATTAAAATAACGAGCATGAAAGGAAAAAGACAGGAGAAAACTGTATCAGACAGAATTCGACGCTCCGTAATGAAGCTGAATTCCAAGGTTTCCTTAAGAACACACTAATGGCACATCCCCGGTGTGAAGACCGGGGCCTTGTTAATGGACCTGGGAACACAAAGCACTGCAAAAGGAACAACCAGGACAGTTTTAGTCGCTCTGAGAGCTGGAAACTATGGCCAAAGTCTGCCTGCCAGGTTTGAGCTCTACTTTTAATAGTCTACGCCAGTGTCTATTCTGCACAATGTAAACTGAATGTTCTCTTAGGGATTAAGTATTTGCAAATGAAGGAGCAGGAGGGTATTACCCACACTCTTAAATTCCACTTTGAGAGCTAAATTTGGGTGTTTAAGTGTGTAGGAGCAGGTGGAAGTCACGGCACAGTGTGAAACTTCTGTGGCCTCTCTGCAACTGCATTAACACTTCAGCTCCTCAGAGAGACTTTGGAAATTAATGTGTGGACTTTCCATATGGACCCTTGTGTTTACTGGCTCCAGCAAATTTGCATAAGTATACATATCCGTGCGTCTTTGCATACGACTGCAGTTTGGCCCGTGTGTTTGTCACTGCCTGACTCCTCACTTTTTCACTTAGCTCACAGTTATCTCTCAGTTTTTGTCCTCTCGCCGAGGATGACGACAGATAGCACTGACATCATCAAGATGTAAATGCCTGCTTGTTGCAGAAGAGTCTTCAAACCGGGTCGCCATTATAATCCATTATTCCTGACGGGGTATATCGAACACTTGGCGAAGTGAACAGAACCTCTTCATCCCGGAGAAAGAGAAAAGTGTCTTATCTCGAGGCCACGGGGGATGGTGCCAAGGTCACTTAATCACCATTTACTTCCTCTAAGCATGAGTGGAAGCAATCTACAAGGAGCAGACAGACAGATGGGCCATACTAGGCACGAAGCCGATGACACCTGAGGATGCACCAGGGTGTTAAATAGACATTAGTGCTCTTCCTAGCAAAGCATCTCCCAAGGTAACACCTCCCTAAAGTGGCTCTATCCCTTTAAAGTGGGTTCTTACTGGTCCTACCCGGTAATTTGAGCATTTGCTACATACTTTACACCCCGTGCACAAGAATGTTTCCGGCAGGAGGATATAAAAAAGATGGACACATCTTTTGTTTCTCAGGTTCTCAAGTACAAAAAGGGTGTCAATCTGGTTGATGTAAAAAGGGCATTCCTGACCAAAAAACACCTTTGTGTGTACACCACACATTTCTGCACCACACAAAAAATATTTAGTGTTATTTATTATTATATTGTTTATTTTTGTTTGTTTTCTTCCTTGACATCTCAGTTATGAAAGTGCCGGTAAAAAAAAAAAGAAAAGGGTATGTCATTTTTGAAACAGTTGTCCCATGTGATTGCTTTGGAATGGTTTTAGGTAAAAGTGATAGGACTTTCGTTTGAAGAATCAGGCCTGTAGCGCATTCACTATGGCTCTGACTTAGGTCATTTTCTGAGGTCTAAAGAAAGAATGTAGTAACCCTAAAGTTAAGCATTTCTGTTCAGGTAGTCAGTTAAATCACTGGATTCAGACTGGATGCGATTAACAATGTAACTTTTGAGAAAGAGCCAATCTTGAAAATATTCTAACGCAAAACCAACAGGTCAAAGCCATGTCACATTCATCCAATTAGAAGTTTGTCTCAAACAGAACTTACTAAATTGCAACTCGGTAGATAATCAGATAATATCAGCAGTGTAAACACAACTGGAGGAGAAGGACACTTTAATAGAGCGTATAAATGATCCAGGCCCCATATCAGCACTGGTACATCCAACATTTTGCCTTAGCCTTGACAAAGTAACATCGTCTCCCAATACAGATGACAACGAAGGCTCTTTGATTTAATCGCTAATGCTGCGGTTGTTTTTGGCTCAGACCATAGAACAACATCAGACTTTACATTAATGGCATGGCCACTTCATCCATTTAAAAATAGTGTTTGTAAGTGGTGCCTTAAACAAGTGTATTGTTGAGCAAATAGAGATGAATTGTTTTTTTAATTGCACTCTTAGTTGCATCAATGATTAATGACTTAGAGCAACCATCTAAAGTCAACATAGAAAACCAGTTGAAAAAAAAATTCTGATTAGTTTTTTTTTTTACTGTAGGAGTATGCAAAAGCATGTTGAAGAGGTACAGTAAGTGTACATACCAAACACTATGAGGCGAGTGTGAGTGTCTGTGGAACCCAAAGGATTCTGGGCTGTGCAGCGATACATGGAGCCGTTCAGTTCCGCCGGCACCCTCTCCAGAATCAGCTCTCTCCCCTCTCGCTCGGCGCTGCCATCCAACAGGCGGCCTCCCACCCGCGTCCAGGTGAAGAGCGGCTCAGGGAAAACCTCATTCTATCAACACCAGGATGACATAGAGGAAGGGAAAAGATGAAGGAAAAAAAAAGAAGGGTGCGATCAAGGAAAGTCTGAGCCTCAGCCAAGATATGAAAAAATACTGCATGCAAGAATACAATACAATAAACAAGCACCCCCCCCCTCAAATGAGATGGATAGTTAATATACACATACACTGACATCAAATTTTTATCTGTAACAGTTTTTTCCTTTGGCGTGACGAACGGTACTAAAATTACAAATCAGAGCTCAAAGATTTCGTGTCCTTAGGAGATTCTAAAGACTTTTAATTTGAAAGAAGTGTTTACAACAAGATGTCATAACACTTTAAAATCTTTAAACAAGCAGATTTGGAGGTGTTTGTGTTCTTTTTTGGCACACCAAAATGTAAGTCTCTCATGGCTATGCATTGCCTCCTAATTCAAACAAACCCTTTTACGTCAGGGGTTTCCTGATCGACAATTTTTCAGGCATGACAACAAACAGGCTGAAAGCCATTCTTTTTTTTTTAGAAATAATTTTTCATATTGTGGATATTTCAGGTCCGGATAATTATGCGGTGAAAGTCTGATATCAAGACAGCACGGGGAATGTTTAACGGGTAAGTGTTCATACAAGCAAGTTGCTTATCCTTAAATAAATAATGTTGATAGATAATTCAAACGATATGCATGAAAAGAACAAAATCCATGGGGGAGTTGGGGAGTTCTAACATCTGCAGGGGAACATTGTTGAATCCAAAAAGGCGGAAGCCAGCATTTTCAGTCTTGGCACAAAGTCTTATCGACTTGTGAAACCCTAAAGCCTGGGTCCAGTGAAGGATAAGGGAAATTTGCTTTTTGATCAGTCTGCACGCACTGGTGCCCGAGCTGCTGACGGGCGCGGCTGCCTGTATGCCACAGTGAAGCCCACTTGTAATAACCAATCTTAACCCTTGCTCAAAGAGAAGATTTAAGTGAGTCCCAAGGTCACTGCACAAACACAAACACGTGTGCAGCCAATAGCCCGGTGCCCTAAACCAACAACAACACCGAATATTAATTTTGTCCTCGTAAGAAAAGATAAAATCAAACATGAAATCGTGTTCATCATTCCTGAGCAGAGTCTACAAAGGAGGTTTGTGCTATGGGCAATTGAAGTGTTCAATGTCAGGAGGATTAGCCTTATTCTCTTTGCCTGCCTACTATCAAGCAGAGCATATCGGTCTGCAGGTCAGTCACACCACAGAAGGATCTTTTTAGCAGGATATCATGGCGACATGAAAACATAATCTATAGAAATAGAAGGAAGTAAAAATCAAGGTAGCTTGGCAAAATGCCACACATAATATATACCCAGCTTTATCTTACAACACAATATAAATGAGACCACATGATCATCATGGTGTACCAAAGATGATTAGAATGTCGTGGCTCCTTATAAAAACAGCAGGAAACTTATTGCAAATTTGAAAAATGGTGTGAGAAGGAGGGTCTGTTAGACTTCTTGCAATAAGGAGAGATGTCTTATACTGGCCATCAGAAATAATGCAATTTCGAGGTATCATTGACCATTCAAGGCGTTTGTAAAATGGTGAAAAACACATTGTTAAAAATGTATATCCATATTTTGTCCATGCATAAAATATGCATGCACTCGACAGTCTGTATTTAATTAGAAAAAAAACAAAATTTGCGCAGGATGCCATTTTACATTAGACTTTGCATCTCATTTTCTTTAAACCCCATGCACTTACCCCGGGTGATCCTACCTGGAATCCTTGCACAGTGATTCGTACTGTGTCTCCTACTTTTGCCCTGCTGGGGGTCATCGAGAGTTTAGGCCCCTTAGGAGCAGCTGAAATGAGACAACAACAAAAAAAAAAAAAAAAAT
Organism: Menidia beryllina; assembly: GCA_013363375.1. Taxonomy (NCBI): domain Eukaryota; kingdom Metazoa; phylum Chordata; class Actinopteri; order Atheriniformes; family Atherinopsidae; genus Menidia; species Menidia beryllina. The sequence continues at coordinate 16,914,937 of JABUIW010000205.1, forward strand.
ACAGAGCAAAAGGTCATTGTACTGAGCATGGAGAGCAAATCCTGCTGGACACCTGTTTTGTCACAGAGGGAGACAGAAAATTACAATTTCCTGTCAATTAAGGTCACAGGGTGAGAGGCAAGGGACCTGTAGGTTTTTTTCAGCCCAAGAACTGGCTTAGATTTATTTCCCTTTGGAGAGGAAAGGAACTAAATTGGGTAGCTACTCATTACTGGAGGAGAATGGAAGTGCAACGGGTGGTGTGTGGATGCTGCAAGATAAGGGGACACTCAGAGAGCTAATTCCCTTGTCTTGGTGTGGACAGAAGCACCCAGATGGCTTTCATTTCTACCTCCTAAAACAATAGGGCACAGTGGGAGAGGAAACGGGCAGATTCCAGTATTATGGAATTGTGCTGGGCTCGTGATTGTCTTGTATGTGAGCTGTCAAGATAAAATGAGTGATTTGCTGTGTGCTATAAAAAGGTAAGTAATTTCATTACCACTAAATTGCGAAGAACATGACGTCGGGCTATTACAAGCAGGTTCCACACGATTTGTGATGATTAACGATTCACCGAAAGATAAGTGCTTCACGGGGATTGTAGGTCCATATGCTAAACCAATGGACTGAACAACACATGCAATGAGAGTCAGGCAATGGGCATCTAATCAGTAATCCCTTCAAATCCATGGAGGTTTGCTGTTTCAAACTCTTAATATAAATAACACTGGATGGTTTCCTCATTGATGAGAGGCTGAATTTGTTTTCTTTTATCTGGTGAAAAAATTCTTCCCAGTGGTTGACTGCAGGTCTTAGAAAAATCTGCATGCAGGAATAATACTATATACTGTATGTAGCATTGCCCAGATACAATATCCTATTGACTAGGCTGGTATAAAACAGGATAAGTCAAACTGCATGAAACCATTTTTGGCAATTTATCCAATAAAAAAAAACAATGCCAGCAGTACTTTCAATTCTTTTTAACACAAACTGATTCGTCCATAAAATTATAGGCAAAGCAGTGCAAATTGGAGAAAAATCCCGGAGAGTTTGAAATAGACGTCAGGCAGACAAAAACCCGGATGAGTGTGCCACCTCCTGCCCAAGATGGCCTTTCGCAGGCCAGGTTGGCATGCCATGGTGACATGCTTTTCTTTCGTCATCCAAAATAAATGCAGAGTATTTTTAAATCGTCAGGTCATGGAGTCTGCAAGGCATGTGGCCGGGAGATGATGGCCGATTCCTGGGATCTGCTCCAACAGTGACAGTTGGCTTATTACGTCACCACCTTTGGTTGTGGCAGCACGCAGTGTGACGGAAATGACACAGCCTCTCTCAGGAGAGGGTTTCACAGGGGAAATAGGACCCCCCCCCCCCCCGAAACACACACACATAAATTCCCCCTTAAAACAAAAAAAAAAAAAACACTTCATAAGAGGTCGGAGAACAAAAGCTTGCTTCTCTAAAAAAAAACCTTCTATATCAGACTCACTTCAAAACTAAGACAAGACACAGACAGGTTTCTGCAGCTGTTGAACAGACTTCAGGAAATTTGTCACATTAGCATGGAGAATAGTTCACGTGAAAAGGAAAAGAACCAGACAGGAAAGCAGCCATGTCCAAAAGGACTGACAGCTGGATCATTCTGCCGAAAAGCCTAGTGTGACACCTGTTACGGATTGTACAAACCTGCTATTTTTAGTGACCTAAAGCTGAGCATATGGATGCATATGATTTACTTCCCTACAACACAAATTCACAGGCATCCTCTTGGTCATCAATAGAGACATACACTTTTGGAGGATTCTTGGCAATGTTTCTGCCTGTTTGACGTCTTTTATTCGCCTGTCGTGACCAAAACGTTTTTTTTTTTGGCCAAGCAAAAACTAAAATGTGAAGCCGGCTTGAAGACAGACTGCTCTTTCGTATCCTAATTATATGAATGCTCATGCGTGATGTAATTTTCATGACTTTTTAGACTCCCAACATCCTCTACCAGCTTCAGTTAACATTTGTATGGTGAGCACAGAGCCGTTCATGAATATGCATGAAATATGCTACAACACTGGTCAATTGTCAGTGTGTCACACTGTCTCCTGTGGCAATATTACATCTCTGAAAGATTTATGACTTATGAAGTCTGAAAAGATCCCCCATTCATTTCCTGACCGCAGGCACGCACCTGAAAGGAACAAGAGGGTGTGTGTGTTCGCAATAATACTATTACAGCTGGTTGATATAAATGAATAGGACAAGGAAATGATGGGACTCCTTAGCTGGTCCGTTCTATATGTATAGTCACAGTTAGACCATGCTAAAAAAAAGATTATACTCCCTATTTGTGCAACATCACAACACAACCTCAAAACTGAATCAAAACTATTTTACTTTTAAGAAAAAAAACTCTATAGTAAGAAGTACAAGGAGGTCAGCAAAATCCTTTGAATTCTAAAATTCTACATAATTGTGATACAATAATAAATGTGCATTTTAAGTTCTTTTTCTTTTCAGTGAGAAAAGAACAACATGCCTGGTGGTTTTACCACCTCTTTAAAAGACCGAAAGAACAGATAAATGTTTGCATTGTTTGAGTTCCCAGCAAACAAAGACTTGCCAAAATATTAGTATTCATAGCATTTAGCAAGTGCTTGACAGGACCAATTTCCGGTGTCATATGTTTTGTCAACATCATGTGAAAAAAAGGCCTTCCAGCTACACTGTCTTGAGATGACAGTTTAAGCCATTATCCCTTTAAGTGATGCTGCTCTCTTTTGCTTGTATTGGCTGTACAATATTTCTTTTCACTTCTTGCATGAAGGTGTCATTTATTACATTTTAAAACAATTTTCTGCTGTGAAACATACCAATTTGTTAAAGTGACTTCAGCAATTACAACAAATGGCCTTACATATGGCCTAAAGTGCTTTTTCCAACTTCTGGATGAATTGAAACAATACAAATCCTACCAACTCCACAATAAATGAATCATGAAATTGATCAAAGAAAAACTGTTGGTTTTTGCATTTGTTTAATTTCTGTCCGAACACTTTTACTATCATGGAAAAGAAACAAATCAAATTGAAACAAATCAAAAAGCCCCACCTCTGAGAAATCCCCATTCAATATTATTGAATGACTCTAGTACAAATGTGTTCACAATCTTCTGCAAATATTCCTGTGAACCAACAGATGAGTAAGAGAAACACAGCAGGCAGAGTTAAAACACACACTATTTGTTGCCAGAAAGGAAAAGCAGATGTGTTTAAAAACTGCCTTTGTAACCGTTTTTTTAATTTTCTAAGGGCAACGAGGTATCTAAAATATGAATTACATTTAATCACGATAAAGATGTCACTAGGCTGGAGCCTGACTGGGCTGACACTGAATGAAAGTCATGAAACACCTGGACAGGGGATCACAGTCTCTATTCTAATGGTACATTTTAGGCCAGTTTCAGCTTTGAATTTAGCTTGATGTGTAGCCTATTATTGTGACTTGTTTGTGCATAGTTGGTCCGTTTTCAGAGAAGGTCCCCATCCTAAACTCACACCAGGATTTCTAATGCCACTTCAGTTTATGGCTGACAGGAAATAAATGACCGGTTGTAAATTCCTTTCTATGAGTATGGCTTCGAAAATGAGAAAAATAGCTTCTGGCGGAATACTGGTCATTGTGATTCATTACAGTGATACCTGATCATGTTAAAGTGTCACAGGGGCATTGCATGTGGGCAAAGTCGGGGCTGTGTAAATACACGACACGCAGCCCCCTCACAGTTGTTGCAACATGTACTAACACACATGGGGAGTTCATGTCATGTGGGGGGGCTGTGGCATAGACTTTACCCTTGTCTGATGCTGTGGCATAAAGCTAAAGGGGGCTTTGTACTACCTCTTCCAAGAGTTTCATGGAGCGACCATGTTACATGTACATCGAGATCATTCACAGAAAATGTCTTAAACTTATGTGAGAGAATGTTTTTCCTATCTTCTTAGATTAAAAAATCACTGAAAATTACTGGAAAAATAAAGAAAAAATCCCTGACTTATTGTGAGTTGAGATAAACATAATGATTTCATGAATATACTGAGTTGCCATATAGTGTTTGATGTCCATTGGAAACAGTTAGCATCACTGCACTCATTCTTCTATTTCAACAAAAAAAACTGTAAACAACTACTTTTGGAGAAGGTCCTGCTACATATTGAGTTTTATAATATTTCTGATGCCTACCTAAACACCATTACATTTGCACAAAAGCATCAATAATAACCAACACTTCGCAGTCGGCATCTTTCCTTAAAGCAAGTAAACAAATCTGTCCATTCCAATTTTTTTAAAATCAAAAACTTACTTTGATGGTTGTATATCAGCTCACACAAGCACATTTGTGGCTACAGCTCTTATTTCAAAGATTACACTGCACATCCATACATTTATATAGAATAAGATGCCTGATTGCTACAAGAAAAGTACACAATATATTGCCCTCCATTCACCTCAAACCTCAAATATGGTTCCAGAAAGAAATCTTTTCATCTCAGAAATCATACAGCTTAAGCACATGGTGAGGTGCACTGTACTCTGTACGAAAGACTTACACTTACCACTTAAACCAACAAATCCTTTTTTAGATTGTGGCTGGAAAACTTAAGCACCCAGGAAATAGAAGAGTGAACGGGGGAAAAACAGGACTCCACACAGTACCAAAACGCCAGGTTAAGTGCCCTTTCTTTCTTTAAGATGACAGCATCACATAACTATACGCCAAACAGCAATGACCAACCACTGACAGTGGTCATCAGCACTTGCACTCACTGCAGGACACCCTTAGATGTGTTGTTCAGGCCCAATGGTACACAGTTCTCCCAGAGATTATGAATGCTAACAACAGTGCCAATCCAAATTTGATCTCTTTCCTAAAAAATTTTTCAAATAAAATGTACAGAATGTGTTTAGAATGACGCATTATCAAGTCTTCAGACCTCCACAGATATCCAGAAACAGGAAAACAAAAGTGAAATGGTCTTTGAGATATATTTCACACTGTTACCTTTCACAGCAATTAAGCCCTTTCCAATATTACATGTCTATGGCTCGTCAACAGCATACACGGGAGAATTTTTAATCAAACGAAAACTGCTGATGTGAGATAAATTACTGCGAGCAAGTCACAATACAGTAAGTAAAGTAAAAAAGGAACAGCCCCAGCCTCTGTCTTACAACCATTGCTTGTGTCTTGTATCTCTATTTATCATGTAAGGATTGCATGGATGTTTTCCAGAAGGAACCATGCCAGCATATTGCCTTTGAAGTGCTTATTAAATGCACTGCAAGCTATCTTTGCTTTTGGATACTTATTTTTTTTAAATGTAATTATAGTAAGTATTTATTTCTCTTGATCCTAGAGTATATTTGGTATCTTTCATGCCCACAGACGCGTAAACGCACTTAGACACACACACCTAATGGTATTTTTCCTTCAATTTATTACTCCTGTTGTCTGTAGTTATTTCTTAATTTGTGGGTTTACAGTATCAAGTTATCACAGCACCAGATTCCTAAATACCAATTAATGGAAAAAAACTATGTATGGGGCTTCAGAGAAGTGTTCAAGTTTGAAGTTTGATCAAGGGCAGCATTTTTTAGATGATTACTGAGTTTTTGCAATTATATAACATTGGTCAGTGTGTCCAAATTCTCATCTGACTTCTCTAATTCAGGCTGACTTTTTCAATAACAGTTCTAGGTTGAGTCAATCTAGCAAACAGACAGCTCGATGAATTGCCCTGTCAGTCATTCGGAGTTGTGCATTCACCACTAAACCCGCAATCTGCTCAGCTGTAACACAATTAAGCTGCTTCAAATGAAAATCAGTGTCCTGAGTACATTTGCAAGGGGGAGATGTAAGGAGGCTCGGTCGGTTTCCAAGTGCAAAGCAGGGGACAAAAAAAAAAGACGAACAGGCGAGAAAAAGTGTTTGCACGTGTGTGTGTGTTGGAAGAATAATAAAATTTAGCACAAAATGAGAACAACATGCAAAACAGACTGCGTTCCGCTCACCTAGAGTGACCTCCGTCTGCATGGGCATTGACAGCGCCGGGTGCTTGACCTCACAGCTGAACAGGGCGTCGTTGTCCAGCTGGGGGTTGAGGGTCCAGGTGAGCCTGGCCTGCACCACCACGGAGCCGTCGCTCTGGGGTATGTGCGTGTGGCTGAAGTAGTACAAAGGGTCCGTGCTGTGCACCCAGCGGGGGAACTCCCGGCTCACCACCGTCTCCGGGATGACCTCCGTGGCGGGGCTGGGCTCGTAGGCCTGCTGGCCCTGAGTGTGGACGCGCTTCGGGCTCTCCGTGTACAGGCGGGCCGACCGCCCCTCGGGGTCCAGCAGGGAGAGGGACCGCTGCAGTTTGGTTTCGTCCAGGTCCCTGCTGAGGAGCGGCCTGGCCCCTCTCACCCCGGCTGAGCTTCCTCCCTGCTCGCCACTGGACGGCTGAGTGTAGGAAATGACCTCTATTAGCTCGCCATCGCGCTTAAAGTACACCTTTGTAGCATCGAGAAAGAGAAGAGGGAGAAAAAACAACGGAGAAATCAAAAGTTTAGTCAAACTTTTTATGTAAAACAAAAAAAAAAATCTGAATTTCAAGAAAAAATCAACTCAATAACATGTTATTTTGAGCAGCGTTAGCATCACTAGGGTATTTTGTGAACCTTAAAATTATGGGGCCTATTTTTCATAACTATCTTCATCATCTTTTATTATGCATCTGAGATTTCCAGCCCCGCGCCGCAGTTTTGCTCCACATTTCCTCCTGCATTTTTTGTGCTCTCAATGGCATCTGTGTGCCCTATTTAACACAAATTCATGTCCTGGCATCACATGTACAGAGCCAACTCAGAGATTTGTTTCCATGACAATGGTCAACTTGATGGTGGTTTCTCCTTGAATTCAATCCACAAAAGACTATTCATACTTGTTTTTATAAAATTTCTTATGTAATATGAAAAAATAAACAACCCAGATGGTTAAGATAATGTCTATTCATGTGTGAGACAACAAAACAGCTCCAAAGCTAAACTAAATAACTTAAGGGGAAAAGGCTTTGATGAGACAGGAAGGTAATATTCTAACATGATTAAACATGAATTGTTGCCACAATTCCCAAAAGCATCTGGGCAGGAATCCAGCCTTGATCATTCTCTCATCAATACCATCTCATGATTAGACTTGGAGATTGAAATATTTATTGGACATGTTTTCCATGAAATGGGCAGGGAAGCCAGTCGAAGGTGAAGATTGACAAACAAAGGTCCAGGGAGCGATCCCGTAAGGAAACATTTCCTTCTGGGTGAAAATGTACATTTCAACAAAGGAGCTACTGTAAGCAAACCACAAAAGAAAACACAAGCGTGGCTTTGCAAAAATCCACAATTGAGGAATGACTTAACCAGACCAAAAGAGTGTGTAAAAACAATAAAACAAACAGAAAAAATGCACAAAAGAGTGCTTTGTTGTTTATAACAAGAGAAAAACGTAATATGCAGTGTGATGAGTGTCAGTAAGTCATCACTATCGAGAGGAATAGCAGCAGCCAAAAGGTGGTGTGACTAAAAGCTACGCTACTGGAGTGAAAAATGCAATAAGATTAATGAATTTATGTTGTGATTTAGTATCCCAAGACTCCTAAAGAGTCTTCCAGAAATTAAGATGTGGTTTGGACAGTGAAAACTATGTAATATTTATCAATTGACGTCCCACAATATCACCAAAATGTCACAATTTCTCCATGAGTTTAACAGGTCTGCTGCTTGGGAACTTATGCTCCCTTTCCCACAGATATTAGCATTTGACCAAGGTTGTATTGTCATTGCCTATGGGAACATTATTTTAGAAACAATGTGGCTTTCTCTATTATGAAGAAACGAAAAGTCGTCCACAGCATGTTGAGGACTTTTTGGCCATCTAAGTTCAATTTTTGACGACTGTGGAATTTTACCAAAAAGCAGACTCTCCTTTCGCGTGTGTGGAGATTGCTCAAGCAGAACTCTAAAAGGCCATCTCACAGTCTGATTTATTGAGCCTCTATTTGCACTGAAAACCTTGAACTAAAGAAGCTTAAGAATATACGGCTCTCTCCATGAAAAGGCATTCACCTTTGAAGTGACAGTTTTCTGTTTTTCCCTCAACTGTTGATGACAAGTTTCATACAAAGAAAATGAAATGAAAGTTTTGACAATTCTCAGAATTTAGAATGGAAGGACACTGCCACACTAAGACTTATTTCAAAGGGATAGGTTTACCTATGAATAGGCATCGCCTATGGAGTTTAATTTGCAGCCTCTTCCTGCTGAAGCCAAGTTTCCCAAGGCTCCGTTACATTTAGAGGCTAGGAAAACCTGCTTGCAAGAATTTAAACTAACTCTCTTGACCAACCTGCTGCTCTGACCTTTTGTGCTTCCTGTGGGCTGCAGCCCCATCTACCTGCCTGACCCTTAAAGCACATACCGAGGTTCAAAAATGCTTTCCATTCAAACTACGGAGTTTCTCAGTTTGCTCTTTTTAGGATGTCTCAACAAGCTTATACACAGCAATCTTTATCTAACCTTAGGTTTAATTGAATTTAAATTGCTTTTCATTTTTGTTTTGGGCCATTATACAGTATACGTACAAAATCTCTCAAACAACACGTGTGTGTGACATTTGCAAGTGAGACAATAATTGCCTTGCCATTAGAGTGAGCTAATATTGTTTTATGTCTGGGAATCCACCTAATTGCTGAATGTATTAAAGCCAAATCATTGCAAAGAAGAGACAAAGAATTACAGCTTCACAAGAGGATTGTTCTTTCTTTCTTGCCATTTGGTTTCAACTATCCATGGCCTCCAACTGTGTTTGCCTCGTGTGCTTAACCACAGCTTAAAAGTCCACCAGCACAATGAGCAGAATAAACATTAGTCTTATCCACAGTGACCCGACTGCATCTGCTACCAATTCCGACTCCTCACTGCACACCAGACCACCTCATTAATTATCACAGCAGGTGGAGGCTGCGTTGTTTATTAGATGGTTCCGAGCACCTGTTCTGTAGTTTTTGTTGCGCAAAATGGCGTGGATACACATTAACATCAGCATTTTGATAGGTACTCCGTAGCCTCGGTAGGTCTTGAAGGAATTATTTTCAGGAAAGAGCTAATTTGGACATATATGGAGGTATATGCATGAACATGACGCAGAGACAATCATCTACATGACTTAACACGGAGCTGTTGCTCTGTGCTGCATCAACTCTCGAATTCTCAAGGAATCGAAGAGTGAGAAGTGTTATTTCTGTTCAGGATCCTGCTCTGTTCATTTCTACCTCCTTCACCAGCAGGTCACTTTCACCGAATGGAAATGGAAGTAAACTATTGCAGATGCAGTTAAAATATAAGCAGACATATAAAGAAAGTGAAACGTTAGGAGGTCTACAACTTAGGTCTATTGTATCAAAACGGCTGAAAGATTCAAATCAGTTGAGCCATCTGGAAACATTATCAGCTCAAAATGTTTCAATTCTAAAAATCACAGTTTCAATGTAGCAAAGACAGAGCAGGAACTTCAACTGCTGTGTGATTTGTTCGATGCCTAATAAAAGCTATTTAAGTTAAGACCCCAGTTAATTTGCGTTAGGAGAAATTAAAACATTATTTGTGAAATTCATCTTTGTAAAGCTAAAATTTGGCTGGCACCTAAAGATGTAAATGCACAAAAAGGGAAAACAGAAACTATCCTGTCAAAAACGATGCTGAATAAGAGAAGTTGCATCAAAAATAGAATATTTCTATATCTCTTATCAAAACACCAACTCACTCAGTTCAAAACCTTTTGGCCCAAGGACTTAAAAGTCATGTGGGACTAGAAAATGTACATGTGTGTGTTGGCATTACAGTGTTTTGTTGTCATACTGTGTTACTTCACGGAATAAAGCGATTATCAATCACGGCTGTGTTATAAATCCCCAAATACTTCATAGTCCAATATGCAGACAATGAAAGCATACACAAACCACTTCATTCTGAAATGAATTAGCACAGAGAGAGAGAGAAAAAGATGTAATTCTCAACAAGAGCCCATGCCAAGACCATAGTGAGCTGGGATAGTTTGAAAAGGGTTTTGCATTTCTCTGTGAATAGACTGTGATGAAAGCACCTGCACTTTGTACACTGCCAAGCTGCTTCCACCTCACAAACATTTAAAATCCAAGGCCTTTTTCAAATAAAACAATCATACATTGGTTCATATACACCTTTATGTTGCTGCGATTAATCATGCTGGTGTCAAAGGGACAGGGCGGTAATTTTCATGGTGACAGGATGATTCAATGAGAGAGCAGAGGCAAAAGAAAAGGAGAGAGACAGAAGAGCAAGGCAGTGAGAAAGATCATGGCCATGAGTTAATCAGTTTCCCCGCTTATTATTAACTGTCATTATCTTTCCTCTTTTCAATCAGTGCTTGCTTGTGCTCTGAGAACGTTCTAATAGTGGCACTGGGAAGCTATTATTGATATGTCACCAGCTTGCTCAGTGACATCAGATGCTGACAGATCTTGAAACATAATGGCAGATACTTCCCGCAAATGCGGTCCTTCATTTTAAGCCTTTTCCAAGCTATACTCAGGAACTTGGCATTATGGAGACCTCCCGAAAAAAGCGGAGAGAAAGCAACAGAATTAGAAAAAAACAAGTTACATTCAAAACATTTAGAGAAGGAACATGCATATTTCGAGGTGCTGTTCAGAACAGAAGGCAAATCCAGCTCATCACGCCGAGGCTGCTGGGAATACGTGCCTGCACTAGGTTAGAAATGACACCAAATCTGAAAGTAAGCTACTTGTCAGGACCATGAAAGAGAACCGTGTAAACAATACTCACAGTGATCCGGTAATCGGAAACAAATTAGTTTGGAACCATGAGGAGGTGATAAACAAAAACGAGACAAAAACTGAAGACCTCTAATGGATGGATTTATTCAGCAAGAGCAACATTCATGACGGTAACAAAAAAAAAAAAAAGATAGATTTGTCATTAACGACACAAAATACACGGCCATGCTTGTTTGATAGGCTTTTCATTTCTAAAGCAGAAATGCATTCCGTTTATCACTGATGCCAGGAAGTAACACCAGACCCCCTAATATTTCACTGATATCTCCACAGGATGAAAATAAAAATTAGTTATAACCACAGCAGCTCATTTCAGCACAATTTTCCATTCAAATTCATATGATGAATAAAACATCTGCGAGTGTGCTAACCTTATCTATTTTACACTGGACTAAACCGTTTCAGTCACTGGACAACAATCAATCAGGAAAACAGTAGGAGCTATTTTGACCTCTGTCTTAGCGAAAATGCAAAAGTGGTAGATCGAGACTTGAAAATATCAACAGTCTAAGGAACTTCCCATGTTACTCATGTTGTCGGACCAGCTTTAGCTTTTATTACAGCATGCCTTCCCAGTGACGTCGGACCTATGGAACTATTTCAACTCTCCTGTGACGTGCGTGTGCGTGTGTGTTGTGCCGAGATTAACTGATGACAATGAACACTTGAAAAAATACCAGAGAATGGCTGTGTCAAGCATCTGTCCCTAAATAATGGCTCAATCACTTGGTCCTGTTTCCTTGCAGGTTGTGATTGAGACATGCTTGCAATGATCCAGCTCATTTTGCAACAGCCCTCTGGGCATCAGCTTGAACGGAGGCTAAATGAGTTTCATCAAAAAGCAAAGGGAGTCGTTTGAAGTTACAGCAACACAACTGGGCCAAAGCAGCAACATTCAAGCGAGTACTTACAAACCTAATAATGAGCTTTTATATGCAGCATGACTGAAGATAATAGCATGAATAGAACAAATGGAAAACAGTTTAAATGCAATATTTATGCTTATGGTTAATCTGTAATACTATGCAAGCAATACATGAAATATGAATGATGGCGCATTTATTCATCTTTGTATTGTCAGTGTTTTTGTTGCAGTCTGGCATTAATTAGCAGCTTGTTGTGTGTTTAACTTTGATTGCTTCAAGACAATTTCTACTTTGCCAGCCGACATTTGTCAGATAATATCCTAACATTTACTCTAGAAGCAACGTTATGTGACGAGATAGAAAAAATAATTGAATCACTGTTCAAAATGTGCACATTTGCTTCCCTTAAATACCATAAGCAAGACTTTAAATTACCTTGATGAGACTTTGCTTTGAAAATCTTTTTCTCAATACAAGTTCATGGATATGCACAAGGTCATTTTGAGTAGCAGGTCTAAAACAATGTAAATTCACAAGATAAAAGGTTTTCCATTCACATGTTCTGGATGGGTAGACTTGCTGTTGTCCGGGTGTAGTACGTCCTTTAGGCTGTTTGATTTAAAGCTAATTACTGCTAGTGAAGTCAGTTTTTGTTTAGACACCCTTTGCAAGATGTAGTAGTAAATTCTCTCTGGGAGCTTACTGGTACACACATCTAATTTCACTACTACTAATTCCAAGCTCTGAGAGCTCTAGGAATCTTTAAGGGCCCTCACGCTCGCGGTTCTTGCATGCAGGTGTTTTCACTTGTACTGGCTAATTAAACATTCTCAAGATTCAGGGGATGAGCAAAGACTGCTCAACTAACATCTGAGTGTTGTGTTCATTTTGTTTTTACTGCATTTTTCTCTCGTTCGAATTTTACATTTACAGTACCTTATCGTATTTCACCATCATGATGCCATGACAATAAAGTTGAATTACTTTTGTAATGGTCCAGCACATTGTAGATTTACCCCTCAAACCGAATAAGTCACAATACCCTTTGGGGTGTGAATGATTTAAGTTTTCATATGTACTTTTCCAAGCCGGTAAGAAGTAAGGTCCCCAGTAGTAGAGGGAGAATGCTTTAAAGAGCCTATTTGGAAATAATCTGATGATTCTGAAGGGGCTTGTTACTTTTAAGCAAGACTAGGCATATTTATTTGTACGTTTTCAAAGTGCTTTACTATGTTTAGAAAGATTCTGGGTTCTGTAGCTTTTTTTCTAACAATAGTTCAGCAGACCAGTTCTTTAGACTGACTATTGCAATAGCAACCAAAATCCTATGTGTCTATGGGAATAATCATACTTTTTCTTTATATTGGCCATATATCTTGAGAAAATGTGAATAGAATATAGAATAGAAGATATTGGGTGGTTCATGGACATTTGTGAATATCTTTCACTTTAAGTATCCCTAAACCTTCTGGTAAACCAAAACATTTATTATTATCTTATTAAAATTATTGATCAAAAAGATTATCGTATCTTATTTTGCTCCTCACTCTTCATAATATGCCATCACCGTATTGTTATTATGCTGACGTGGGTCCCATTAGCTAGTTCTCTAGCGTAGAATAAGAACTTTGACATGTGTCTATTATCATCTTTGGTTTTAGATAAAATAGAGGGGCTAGACAGTGGATAGTGGACAGGGTGACTTCTCTTTTATGGCTATAACATAATTAAACATCATATTACGAGCATGTTGATCTGAATAAGTGAAGAAACTAGCGCCTGATGTGGTGTCACCCATTGACTTCATAATTAAAATGTGGTGGCTACATCCATCTTTGACATACATCAATAAATCTAATATACTTTCAAATATGAGCTGTAGTTTAGTGAACAGTATAAGAAAAAAAAGCCTATTTTTACTCACATACTAGCAAAGTTAATTGTCAGCAAAGTGATTTATCTTTTCTTGCTGATCAGCTGAAACCAGCCATTATTTTTCCCGTAGAAAAAAAAAAATGGAAGCATTAACTCCTTAAGGCTCCATGTGAAATCCTCACTCATTACACTATCAAGCAGAGAGTGCGGAAATCATATTCACCTTGTTTTCACCTCTCACTGGGCTCATAATTGCAGCAGATAGGTGTGCTCAGGACCTGGAGTCCATTACAATACATACGTTGATGATGATTAATGGCCTGTTGGGAACTAACAGTGAGTGGACCGCCTCAAACAGCGTCCAAATGCTCGTAAGTGTCATTGAACATCTGAGCCCATTTGCAAGACCTTGTGTTACTCTTCAAAAGAAAGACAAAAAGGTTGAGTGACAAGAGACTGAGCAATTTCATGGTGTTGACGACATGCATGTACACTCTGGTGAGCCTCTAAAAGTGCATGTGGGAGGATATTATGTGAAAATTCTCTGTCCAGTTGTCACTATCGTGACACTTTAATTGGAGTAACTGCCGTAAATGTGATCATTGATAACACTAATGGGTCTCTTCCCTAAATCTGATTCACCTTTTTAACTGACTGCCATACATAAAAGTCTTATTTTCCACGATCAGTTACAGTCAAGTCTATAATTACATCTGAATGTATTAAAAAAATGAATGAATGATTGGATGAATAAATGCTGAAAACGCAGTCATGCAAACCTAATTTGTGTAGAATGAAAAAAATGAAAAAAATTAAACATTTCGTACACCTGACAGATCTGAACCCTGAAAATCAAACTAAACCTGTCCCCCCTTTCCTTTCTGCTCAAGTTCATTATGTTTGCTCTATAGATGGGCCTCCAGTGAACATGCAGCATATCACATCTTTAACTCACCGATGGGGCTGGCTTCCCTCCCTTTGCAGTGCAGACCAGAGTGAAATTCTGGGCTTGGTATCGACTGAAGGGGGCTGGAGTGTTCTCTGCCACCACCGATATGTTGTTTGGAGGTGCTGTGAAGGACAGGGGAAAAGCTTTACACAACAATATCTTAATGCATTGGAAAGACACAAAATGCAACCCCAGACATCCCCTAACAGCTGGAAAACATCAGTTTTCACTCTCTCAGAGCATCGCGGCACTTAGCACCATAATGGAATGTCATCTTAGAGTTTTACATGTTGGAGGAAACCGGCAATACTGACAGCAGAGTAAGAGCAAGAAAATGAGAGCGGAAAAATACTAAAACGATTCAGCTTTACAGACCCGCTTTATCTATTTTCTGCATCGGTTTTCAAAAGAAAGCAAGAACCTGCGGAGAGAATCTCCTCTTAAAGCGCTAAGTGAATGACTGGGACAATATGTTCAAAACTCCCCAGGGCTCATGTGATTCTGATGGGGCTGATAAGTTATAAGATTGCATACATATCAGATCATAAACCCACTATCTGAATCTCCGCAGGGATTCCAGCAAGTACGCCATGGTAGTGAATAGGAAACCATGTGAGCAAGGCTTCACGGCATTACAGCATGGCGCTGCGAGGAGAAGGGGTAAATGAAAGGAAATTTTTGGCATCCTCCAGAAAATCAGAAGTTGGGCTCACTGTTTTAGCCCATCTGCGCCGGCTTTAGCAGGGATGTGAATACCTCATATTGTGGTAGTTTAAAAGACGTATTACATAGCACGTTCCCACTGATGACACTGCAGCCAATGATGGGTAGCTGCTCAAGGACCTTTTTGAATTTTGATGAGGACTGCTGAGCGTCAAATGCACTTCTCAAAACATTAGCTGAGGATGCTGAGTTTTTCACGTGTTCTCAATTTCTACAAGATTTTTTTCTTCACGAGCCTTTCATCTTCTACCCAGCATAGGCATTTAACAGTTGCCTGGCATATTATTCCCCTCTAGATTTGGCACCAGGGGGGGTCTTATGAATTCTTCACTGAGCAAAAGCTCTTATCAGAATAAGAACTTGAGCTATCTTTTAAAGATGTCGTGAGGTAAGGGAAACGTCTCTTCTGAAGTTGCAATATCCAAATCCTGAAGGCACACGAGGCAACAAAAGGGGTCATGTGGGGAGCAGTGCCTTTTTTACAGGGCAGTTTTATGAGCGTATCAACCAAATGCTCTTGAATAGACATGCCACAGCAATTATTTGATTAAAGGTAGGTTGGGGTTTGTGTGGGGATTTAGCTTCTGGCCCGAGTGTCTCCACACCTCCTTAATTGCTTATTGATGGAATTCATATGGTTGTAAATTAACCTTCCAACACTCCATTAGCTTACTGACAAACCTATCTCAATCTGGCGTATGATTAGCTGTCAGAAGTGTCTCCTTCTGACGTATCACGGGGAAGCATTCAACATAGCAGTTCTGCATGTGAAATGCATCTGTACAATAAAGCTTCCCCACACCCCGAACATAAAACCCGACAGTAAAGGAAAAACGGCTTCATTCATGGATCTGAGATGCACATGACGGCGCTCCATAAAAGCTTTCCTTTGTTTTTTTAGGGTCCTGAAAATTGAGATTTATTATTTATTTATTTTTTTTTACAGTTGGCAATGTTTTTTTTAATAAAGAAACCCAACTATAGTATGCAGTTGGGAATTTTTTATATTTTTCACAATATCAACAACTATGAAATAAAAAAGACTCAGTGAGTTTTTAAGCTCTCTTTAGAGCTTTAACAGACGAAAAGGAATAATTGATTTAGACCAGGCTAATCTACAGTGAAGCAACCTTATTAGAGTACTGTAAAATTGCTTGTTTCCACTTGACTGATTAGCACTGATAATCTCTTGATGAGAATTTTTTCAGGCAGTGGTAGTGAGATACTTTGATAAGTTAGACTAAAATAATTAACACCACCTAGTCCACACTGAGATAAATAATTAAGCACTCTGGTAAAGTTATTTAACGACACCTGTGCATTGATCCCAATGCTTTGTTGTTTTCTCCCCCCGTGGGACGCAGGACACCTGATGGGAGTCTAATCCTGAGACAGCAATGAGCCTTCATGAGATATTTGACATGATTAATACCCAGACTTACTGCGCCCAGTACACTATTTGAAAAAAACAACAGGATTAAGATGGCTGTCTGAGATAAAGAATTGTAAACCTTTCATACTTCATTAAATTGCAGATCTTGCTTCCTCGGTTGTTAAAGGTTCAGCTAAATCTTTGTCTTCGTTTGTAATTGAGTTCTTGCTTACAGATCTGCATACAGTAACTATGTTTGGAAAAACGAGGGTTGGGGAGTTTATGCCACAGTGACTGATGGTGTGAAGCCTAACATAAATTGGAGGGAGGAAAACAGACACTAAAAAAGAAACATTTCTGTAAGGACCCGAGAGTGTTTGTGCACTACCGTCTGATTTCTAAAATCTTAAGACAAATTCACATACAGTGAGGACATAACCATCTCTGGCTCGTCTTAACTTTGGTATCAAAGTTGGGGGAGAATTAGACTGTAATAATAATAGTAATAATAATAATTCATTTTGAAAATGTGATGAAATGAAATACAGATGTAATTTAAAAGTGAACATTAAATCCATTTACCTTGAACATGTATTAAATTTACTTTGTTCACACACAGGAAGATGAACAAGAAGGTCTTTTTTCAAGCTTTTCATTTGTGATCAAAATACCAGTTTGGAGAATTCAGCATTCTCTACAGATTTGACAATTTTCAATAAAAATTCCTTATTGAACTACAATGGAAATATCGTATCTACCATCATTTATCGCATATTCAACATTTTTTTCTTTATTTGAGTGGTTCAACTCCATCTGCAAAACACACAAAACAGGGCATCATAATAAAAACCTCCCACATTGTGCTGAACTGAAGAGCCACTTTCTTACCATCATCAAACATATTTTCTACTTCATGTCTATTAAAAAATAAAAATAAAAATTCAATGTGAATCATCTATAAATAAATTGATGCCTGTTGTGCAGCATCCAGTTTCTATGATGATTTTTAAATCTTTTCAAGGACCTTCTCCTTGGAGAGGAAATTTTCTTCAGCATTTGAGCTCTCAAGTCTGTCAAATGTTCCTTGGAGTACAAATATGAAGTGGACAAAAAAAGCTCAAAAAACGCCATATATTTGCACACTTACACTTGTACCTAAAAATACATATAAACATTTAAATAACATATCTACTGTGAGTACAAATATTTCTAAATAATAAATAGGAATTCCGAATAGTTTCATGTAACAAACTATTAGTGCAAGCAATTTTTTTTTCTCTGAATATAATCAACTGAGGATTAGTTTCTTAATGAATCGCTGCTCATTCATTGTGTTTTGACAATGAAGGCAAATGGCAGATGTTTTTTTTTGCATTCTAGGCTGACATCTGCAAATGCCAGATTACACTGAGTAGCTGCACCTTTTAGTCACTTTAAAGAGAGAACAATTAAAATACCTTCTTTTTCCAACTATGGATCGCTAAAATAATTCTATCCACCTCAAACATGTTAAGATTTCTTAAGATGTAGCATGCTCCTTAGATACAAGATCAAATATATAGTTTGTGTGACTGATCAGAATTCAGATACAAGGATATTGGTTCGAAAAGCACCAATGCAGAGAATTACTTTCAATACAGACGGTAGACTTGAATTATGATCAGCATTTAAAATGGTAATTATTCGTTTTAGTTTACTTTCAAAATAAACATAAAAGGTATATTTGATTTGTATGATTAATATGCAGTGAATAAAGCATCTGATGTTTTTTTAGTTGACACGCTATCATAAAAATGTAAAATAGGTTCATGTCTGAATTTGGAGAATGGAGTTGAGATGAAACGTAATACAAGATGCTAAAAGTGGACCCCAAAGAACATCTAAATATACTTCTACCCTCTTAAAACTGTCCCAGCTTGGTACTCAGATCTGTAACTCAATCAAAAACGAAAAATAAAAAATCTTCAGATGGAAAGAGATGACAGGACTGGCATGTATTAAAGAAATCAGGCACATATTTACAGATTTTCTGTATTCACTGACAAGCAAGTAAGCAAAAAGCCGATCTTTAGGTCCATAATACACTATTTAGTATAAATAACTTCAAGCTGCAACCACAAATTGGTTGAGGCTATGGATGACTGCTCGGATGTTGTTGGGAAAACTTTCTTTTACCTTTTAAGGCACTGCTTATACTGAATCCACAATGTTTATTGGCAATGGGGCATTTTCAGTTGGTAAGCTGTGGTTAGCTGTAGTACTGATGACATTTTTAAAATGATCATGTTTGTCATTACTCACAAACTTGCGTTGCAAATTGCATCTTTATACACACATGGATAATTAAAAGAGTTTCTGGCAATTTTTGTGGCTAAAAATGATGAAATCAGTCGTGCTTGAGAACATGTTCATGTTTCACGATTTAGATTTGTAAAAGAGGACTATGCTTATAAGCTTGGTTTTAGCATATAAAAAGGTAAGAACAAGTTTTAAATTGCCAACTCCTAGCAGCGCACAAAGTCACACATTAAAGCATGGCACCCTGCCGCTGAATTACTGCTCTAGGATTGCTCCGAGCAAAGACACACAGGCAAACTCGAACTCGTGTAGACATATGCCCACACACACATAAATGGGGAAACACACAACCTTTTAAATCCATGTGTGTGGGACTGCAAGGGGAATAGGCATGTGCAATTTAAACTTAGTAAAACTGGGTGAAACATAAAACACTTATTTTGACAGAAGGAAACCAGAAAAAGCTAGAATCCCTGGCAACAATTTCCTATACCTGAGTTTGTTTCTTTTAAACCCCCATTCTCAAATGTGAGCGAAACAGATGAGAATAGAGACACGCAGATGCTATTTGATTATTTTCTCCTTCTTGCTTTTGAGCATTTGCATTTGCACCTTACCTCTGTTCATTTGCATGGGTTATTACTGGCTGTCAGCTCATATCGAGTCCACCCGCCCAGCCAACCAGCTAGCATTGTGCCTGGCAGCAAAGAGAGGGAGACTCCTGGTGGCTGTCAGGGAAGAGGAAGGATGACACACAGACACAAAAGCCTGTGTCACATCCAACACGTTCCTCAGTTCCGAAGCCCATTAATCATACTGATGCTCTTCAAAAAAGCTGCATTGTGTACTTGTACCGGTCTGTGTGTTTTGGAGAAAAAAAAGCAACTTCATTTAAAAAAAAAAATGGTTTAACTGATGTTATAATATGGAATGGCACCTGTGGGTTTATCTTAATTTAAACATCTTTGAGAGATGTGTGACCCCGTATACCATTCCAACCATAACCACCTTTGTGAAAAGGAAAAATATGTGTCGTTGAAAACGAGGGCAAATCACAAACAAAATATATCCACCGCAAAGAGAACGGCTCGGTTTCTCATGATCTGCTCACATATGATAGGAAATGTGATATGTCATGGCTGTATGTGGCTTTCCTCGTTTCTTCCCATGCTGACATTCCCTAAGGGTAAGCCAGGCTTGGACTTACAGTTTTGTGCTTATAATGAGGACAAGGGGGACAGGGAGAGAGGATTTTGCCAGCATAGTTTGATAGCTTGGTTGAGACAGGCAAAAGGGAAAGCTTTTTTTTCCCCCCTGTCTCCCATATAGCAGACAGTGGCAGATGGGACTTACATTGTACCCCACCCAGCATCAATTATGCAGTGACTGGCACTGTCATCCCTAAAGTCCGTCTTTTCTTTTCCGTTTTTTTTAGCTCAAGGGCAGAGGTTTAAGTCGGCAATCTGTTACAATTTGGCCTCTTTACCACTGTCCCTCTCCAGCCTCACCCATGCCCTGTTTGGCAGCTTGGTAATTCACAAAAGGCATTGACATGGATTCACCTTTGGGATTTCCAGTCCACAGATTTCTTGATCATTGTGTCTGTTAGGATTAGTTATGATACAGGCATTTTTTTAAATGTTACCTAATTTACGGCCATAGGGGTAAAATGAAACTGTGAAATTATATGGCAACATAAAAAGGAACTTGAGACTCAGAAATGCCCATCACTCCATTCTAATCCCTAGATAACCTGAACAATCCCCAAAGAGCTGTTTCAGAAAATCTACATCAAATGCCCGAGGCTGGACGGCCACAAGCTTCACAAATGTCGATATAGTACGCACAGCATTCAGGGACGGGGAGGAGAATTCATATTTCAAGCTGACATGTAAGTGTTGTTGATGGGGCTGTTATGACCAAGATAAATGGGTGGCCGTGGATAACTGCTTCTTTTTGTGAAGTGGACAAGAAATACAACAGAGCGCCTGTCACTACCTTGACACGCCGAAACTTTTTGGAAAGTGGATTAGAAAAGCAGAATTTTGGTCCTAAAAAGTAGGTCCATTCTGCGCAACGGCAACTTGCGAAGCTAGCTCCACCTACTTGTTAATGGTTGTAAAACCTATGCCAGTAATTAGTCAACAGTTTGCCCCTCTAATGAATTCATGTGAAGAAGAGAAAATATCCTCATGCAGTTTGTACCCCACAGTATCAGCTCATTACTCAGGGACAACAGCAGAAAGACATGTTGTAAAAAGTCTAACTTCACACATTAGTGAGATAAAAAAAGGTTTGTCAAGTGTGAACAATGTCCCTTGTGTTGCATTTGACTGATATATACTTTCTGGTAAGTAATTCACTCGGAGAAGAATCGGAGCATACTGCGTAGCCTGAGGCACGCTTGAAAAATGTTCATTAAAATATGCAGCACAGTAAAGCTCTTAATGAACCTGGACTTCCCTTGCATGAGCACCGAAAGCCAAATTGAAAGCATAATGTAGAAATCTTAATACGTGTAGTTCTTGGCGCTAGAAAGAATTCCGGAAACTTTGTGATGACTCACATTGAAGTCTAATTACAGGGTAAATTCTTGATTATAACCAGACCTTGCAACCCTTTGAGATTGAGATAAATAGCTATTAACTTTAAAAAAAAAAAAGTTTTACTTTTGGATAGGGTAGGGCCGGATGGGAAAGGGCCTGCTAGATTATAAATGACTTGCAGTTTTTTTTAATTCAGTCATTCATTTGCTAACTTTGTCAAGTGCTCAAGTTGGTAGAGGCAGATTGGAAACTAATTAACAACCAACAACGTAGGTGGTTACCTGTTATAGTTGTCTGTATCTATAATGATTGACTTAAAAACACAAGACAGAGAACAGTTTACGTCTGACATATTCATTTTTCATTGCAGTTATCCAGTTAGAACCTGTTATATCAGTCATTTTAAAATGATTTTAATAGAAAATTAAAAAAATCTAAAATCTACAAATCATACTTCACCAAATGTCTCTAAGGACCAGGCCAATGCTTTACTCTGCTTAGTCTTAGTCTGCTTAGTTGGAAAGCAGTTCTGGTCATTTTTTCTCTTGGTTTGTGTGCCTCAGAAGAAACTGCATAAAACGCCATGACGATTGAAATCAGAGACCCAAGATAAATGCAGACTTTTTGAAATGCGGTGTGCCCCTGAACTGTTTCATGAAAAAAGATTTTTTGGATTGAATTGAAGATTTAATCACTTTGCCCTGAAAAAATCAAAAGTCTTTTCTTTTCTTTAACAGGAAGAACAAAACATATCTGCTGTTTGTTCACATCTGTTATCTCAGCATACAATAATCATTTTTAAAAACTTAAGCATGATCTCAGTGCTCAAGGTATTAAGACCTTACTGTAGTTGTCATGTGATTCCAGTTCAAACTCATTATCAGTGTTGAAATTGCACGTGATCCAGAGCCAAACTATTCATGAATTCATTGGTTTTGATTTTGGTCATGGAAAATGTTATATTTATGGGAAGGCCCGAAAAGAGCTCTAACTTTCCAAGTGAATCAAACTCTGACGATGAAGCAGCCCTTTGAAAACTAGACAGGAAAACTAACATGCTGATGAAGACCTCCCCTTGAGCTGTAATGAAACCTTGTTTCCTAATTACCACTTCAAACATTTTAATCTTCCATGCCGTGTGCTGTAAAACCTCTAACAGCTCATCCAATGGGCAATGCCAGTTATTTCCATCATATCTTTCCCGTTTCTTATTTCTCACGTTTTGTATGTTAGATCTTTGACCATGGCAATTCAGTCAGTCTGCCATAACATCCCACGACAGCTAATACTGTCAAATAACTGCAGTCACAAAAAAAACAAAACAATTTTCTATTAGTTATTTTGCACATGACAGAATGGTGAAAACTGTCATGTTACCTTTATTCAACCAGGCAGATAATTAAGAACAGACACTTGTTTATAATGACGGCCTGATCTTGTTTCAATAAGACCAGGCTTGAATAATTGCAAAACAATGAATGATGACCAAACCTTTGATATTCCCATGGACAAAACTGGTAGCTCACACCCCTAACTATGAGAAGGCTCGATGACAGAAAAAATACCAGGGCTGACCTCATGGCTGGTGCAGACTGCATTTGAGGGTCATGAATTTGCCATTTCATGCCTTCATATTAACTGCAGACGTAGAGAGCCACTTCATCACTGCACCCAACTGCCTGAGGTCTTGATTAAAGTTTTCCTCAAGTGCCACACCAGTCACCCAAGCATTCGGCCATGATTAGGATGACCAGATCGTTCCGAAAAAAAGAAAAGAGGGATTAGATTCAGGAGTTTGATAAAACCAATTCTGGAAATAACATATAGAAACAGGTGCATCATAACACAAACTAATGCATGAATATATGTATGTATATTCTGAATATCATTGGCATTGCTGTACATCTATTCATCTTTGTGCTTTGTTTAGCATATTTTTTATTTTCATTCTCAATAATGAAACACTGTGAGAAACAAAGCTTGAAAAAATAGAGGAGATAAAAATCAACTTTGTGAAGACCATTTCTAAAACTGAACGGTTTCGAGCGAAGGCCATCCTCACATAACAACAACTCTTCAATAAATAGGGGCCGGTGGATATCAGTGGATTTTGTTGGAAGTAAAATCTGTGGAAATGATAGATTGAATGCACAGTACACCAAGTCTTAATTTTTCAAATTTTTCCTTCTTTTTTTGTTACATTACAAACAACAATGGGCCAGGAGGTTATTTCTCTAAAGTCCATGCTTCACCTCTCCAAAAAGAATCATTGCTTAATTGTTCTCATGCAATCTTGCTGAAACCGACAGACAGTTGGAGAATCAAAACAGCAATAATCACATACCTCTGCCTCAGCTCCTGCTTCAACAGAGAGAAAGTGCAAATAGCAGCATTTTCTTGTGGAGCAGAATAATGAATGCTCCCTTGTCTGGAGTCTATGATTTTTAAATAAGGCTCAGATGAGGAGGCGTGTTTGCTACAGACAAAAGAATCAACATTTTTCTTTTTAATTGTGCATTTTGTAAAGAGAACAGAAAATGTTGTTTTTTTTAAATGCCCACAGTCCTGGTATTCTTCAGGGGATTGTGCAATT
>JABUIW010000205.1:16939075-17041481 GCA_013363375.1 Menidia beryllina
CTATCTATCTATCTATCTATCTATCTATCTATCTATCTATCTATCTACATTTCTATAGTAGAGGCAGGTATTAATCAGCATAAAAAATACTGCAACACCTCATAGGAAGTATATTTCTGCAAAGTATGCACATTTCTATAACACCTTTGGTCATGAAAAATGTAATGCTTTGATTATCTGAACATGATTTATTTGCTATAATTTATTTCAGACACTTTGTTGAAGGCATGACACATTCCACAGACAATGAAAAGTGATACACAAGCATGCATTTCTAGTTCATGAGAGTCCCAGTGCACTTTTACCATATCTGAAATAATATATAATATATAAATAAATCAAGTGCACCACCATGGAGATGAATGATACCTGGGTAAAACCTCAGACTATTAACGGAGGCTTTCTAGTGTAATATTCATGACAAAAAGCAGTCGTTTTGCAATTTATATTTTCATATTGCAGAAGAAAATATTCCAATGATATAATCAAAACACTGATGGCTTAATAGAAGGTAAACTCAAAGAACCTCTGCCAAATTGCTGTCTAATTCCTTTATTGCTTTCTTCATTATTGTGTTGAGGTCATAGTTTATGTGGGTGGAGAAAAAAAACTATTCTCATATTACACTTATTATTTTCTAAGATTCAGTAAACATCATTGCTACACATAACCTATACTCACATGCACCTTGTCCCACGTTCATAGTATCACAGAGCCTCAGAGACATCTTCCCACACATTATGCCACAATGGAGCCTCCTTTGCCTCCTCCTTCAGCCTGTGTATCTCCAGCAGTCAGTCAAAGAGGCTTTATGAGCAAAAGGCTGCAGGTTAACAATGCACAATAGTTACATGGGACTCGGCTGTAACTCTTCAACCTTAGCCTGAGTCAGGAGAAAGTTCCAGACCTGGAAAAGACATCCTTCTTTGTTCCTGTACTAAGAAAATCTCATGCATCTGCACTCACAAACCGGTCCCACCACTTTGCATTTAAGTTGTAGACTGTTAATGGCTAAAAAAAAAGAAAAAAAAGAAAAAAGAATCAAATTCCAGGACTCTGTACAGTTAACTCATCATCCAGGACTTGGTGTTGAAAATTGTCCTAATCTACTGGATTCAGTGGCACTAGTACTGTCTCAGTAAGGCAGGCAACATGTTGAGGATCATGTGTGTTGCCTTTTCCAGGACCTTTCACACAGCCTGCACTGTTATGTAAGAACCTCAGGGAAATACAGATTGATAGCTTTACAAAAACCTGCCTTATTGACTACCTGACAAATAGACCAAAGTTTATGAGACTAAATGATAGTGTGTCTGAGAAGATTTGCAGCACAGGAGCATCACAGGGTGACTACTCTCACTGTTTTTCTTCACTTTGTACACCTAAGATTCAAACAAGTCAGAATCCTGTCATCTACAGAAATACTCAGACAACTCCAAAGCTGATGGGCGTGCGCGGGTTGATCGGCAAACTGGTTATTTATGTGCTGGTATGGTGTAAAATCTATCACCTCATCATAAACACATAAAAAAAGCAAGATTGCTCATGATTTAAGGATGGAGGGGCAAGCCATAAACCAAGAAATCTCCATCCTAGGTGAAGATGTGTTTCTGGAGTATATCAGACATTGTCATAAATCCATCTTTTCAGACAAGAGAACAAGAGTCAGTGACTACTTTGGGTCTCTTGCAACGGATTTTTAAAATGAGAGTAGTGCACAAAGTGGTTAACATGAAAAACAAAAAAGCTCTGACCATCGTCTTTATAACATCGCCTCCACTGCAAAGGTATTTTCTGCCAACTGTTTACAATGAACGCTCGTAATAATTGCTTGATAAGAATACTTAAAGAATATAATTTCCTCTGTCTTCAGTGACTCCAGCACAATAATTTACAAAAAAAACAACAACATTTTCCTAACCAAGTTTAGAAATGTGCCTGTAGTTGTCCTAACTTCAGCAAAGCGAAAACACGGAGGCAAACTGAATGTAATCACTAAATTGAAAAAAGAAAGAACAGGCACACTGGCAAAGTCAAAGATATCAGCTTAAGAAGTCTTCATTACATTGAACAAGGAATAATATATAGACCTCTGTTACTCTGTTCAGGGGCAATCTGGTGAACACGGTGACTTTGGCACACATGAGGTTGCAGATATCTCTGTACATACTTTCCATTATGGTATAATTTAATTTAGATCAAGCCTTGGTTTTTCAGAAAGGCTTCCTTGTGGCTGCTCATACAATGCAGGATGCTTGCTGTGTTCCCAACAAAACAATCATTAAAATGTCATGCCTTCACAGAGTGTTATGGACTATGCTGCTCTAATCTAGCATCATCATTGCTCAGAGAAGGAGATCATGCTGCATTGATTAATGAAATTCTATGAAATTCTATATCGGCTGAAAAACACTGAAAAACAATTTGCTGACAGGTTTGTTTGGTTTTACAGGGCAGTTTTGTTTTTCACATTCATATGCTCATATGAAGATTTTTTGGGTAATTTTTCATCCAAGGTCTGCTGCTGGCTGATGGAACCCAATATTTACTGAATCATCTATGGTCAGAGCACAGACTTAATTTGAACCATTGATAATTCTTTCAGAATAAAAACTATATCAACAAAAAGACTTCACAGAAAATATTAACACATTGGTTAAATCAAGCTACTTTCATCAATACTTGTAAATTTAAAGTGAGTGTTATTAAGTAAAAATAAACTTGAATTAATCTTATCTATACATACATACATACATTTTTGTATCACCTTTGTGCATCGGCAATGCTTTCTAGAATCTATATAATAAAATTAGGATTGTGTTGCAATTTCCCACCACATTATTTTCATCATATATATTTTTTTAAGCAACAGTTTTCCTTTTTCCCAATTAGCGTCCTTAAATATTTACTGTGGTAAAACCTAATTTTAGAACACTTGAGATCTTTATGTGGGAATGTAGTCTCCACCTGTCCACTATCACCCATGTCAGTGCGAATGTTGTGCCAGCAGGTTTTGAAATGAACAATGGCCAAGATGCCAAATATGGGCTCAAAATTGGCAGGTGTTGTGTCAACCCAACTGGGCACTTTGGCACCTGAGCCTTTGTAATCTTGGCTCTCTATGAACACAAAGCTCCTCCATGGTGAGGATGTATATGGTGAAAAAATACACAAAATGTACACAGACTTTCCTTTTTTTAAATCTATGATGATTTCCCATGAAATAAAACAGGACCCCCAAAGTACCCCAAAACCTGCACCAGTCTGTACATGCTATACATGACATAACATTAATACCATAATCAAATAGGTTAATAAGATTTCATGCACATGTATGATGCAGTTTCCTGCTGGAAAATATTTGCAACAATAACCCGCAATTATCCTATAAAATGACTATTCGCCTCCTTGATAAAAATAAATAAATCAGGCACAGTAAAACTATGCAGGGCTGTCCTAACAGTTTTAGTTTAAACTCCACACATGCTCTTAATTGGGGAAAAACACCTTAATCTCTCCTCCAAAGTCATGCTTACTAATATTAGCAGAATTGACTTGCGTTGACTTAGTGAGAAAATCATGTATGTTCACGAAAATTATTAAAACTGATGTTGCCTTAAAATCTCAGCGAACTCTGCAATAATGCTGCCACTCGAATACAAATTACTGTTGACCAATGACATTTACAATATGACCTAATACCATCTCACAGCAAGCCTTATGTATCGTTTTCTGTTAGGTCTGAACGGTACTTTCAGCCACTTTCTTTTCCTCAAACAGTGATCTGGTTCGCTATCTTTGATGCCTCTTGGTGCAGAGAAGTCAACTCTGCTGTGAGCGAGGTTAACATATGTCTACTTTTATTTCCGGTCAAGTGGAACCAGAAAGAAATATTACTATTCACATGTCATAAACTAGCATTTGAAAGTTTGACAAATGTTCCCAAAAAATAGATGATAATGATAAAGATAGCAATAATGATGATGATAACGATAATGACCACCTGTAATATCAAATATTGACTTTTTTGATCTGTCATTGTCACATGTTTGAGAAAACATTCTAAATAGGAAAGTCTTCTGATATACTGAGGTAATGGTTTTCAACAGACAAGGCCTAATGTTTGTGAAACAACTCTAAATGGTACAATTTCTTCCACTGAAAATAATAAGAAGACAGAGAGATGGAAAGTGGAGCTAACAAGGAATGTGCCAATTAGTGGTTAATTCATAACAACAAATATTAAAGCTGGTGGTTGTTGTTTTAAAAACTGCCACGTATTATCACAAGGGTTCACTTTCATCTCTATTTTTACCTGCCTGTACTGGAAATAGTTTTGTTTGCTAATTTTGTTTGTTTGTTTTTTCTTTTCTGCCATCAGAAAATCCTAAATATATGCAAATTCTTTAATTAAAGCTATTTTTGGACTGCTTTTGCAGATTAGCATTAAAGTTCATATTACCTCAAAAATTAAACTTGCCCTTGTATGCAGATTTCATTTCCTGAAACCTTTCTCAGCTCATCAGATACCACAACTCTCTCATTGAGACTCACTCAGCTGAAGGACTATCACACATTTCTTTCCTATAATGTGAAAAGAAGAAGAAAGAAAAAAGAAATCGGCTTTAAAGTTGTTGTTTTTTTGCTGTGAAATGAGCAGGAGTGTTAAGGAATCGTTTGAATTTACATTAATTTGTTTTGCATATCATTCCTGCTTTAGGTTCATACCAAATCTGGCCACTATCAAACATTTGCACAATTAATATAGGTCACTCTGATGTGATAGATTTCTGTGGGCCATAACAGGGTCCCCCAATATAATACTAGTTTCCACTTCCAATTTCCTCTTCAACTCGCCCTGCTCTGATTCCCATTCAAGGCTCAGAAAATGGGTACACTGAGAAAAAATCCATTCGATCCATACCCAGAGGCTGCTTTCAGGGGCTCCTAAACCTGTATTTCCTCTGTCCCAAAAAATTTATCGCTTGTCTCACAGGCCTTTGTGCTGTGGAACAGATGAATGTCAGGTCTTAAATAGCTCAAACCACAGTGATGGCATCAGCAAGAACACACGCAAGAATGAGAAATCTCCTTCACAATTCATTTACTTTAACCTAAATTGAGATATAACAAAGTATCTCGCCGTTCAAATATAAAAGCAAGAGCGCTCACTGGTGCAAAGATGGATTTCAGAAAACAAAAACTTGAG
This sequence comes from Menidia beryllina, assembly GCA_013363375.1. Classification (NCBI taxonomy): domain Eukaryota; kingdom Metazoa; phylum Chordata; class Actinopteri; order Atheriniformes; family Atherinopsidae; genus Menidia; species Menidia beryllina. Next base: position 16,944,285 of record JABUIW010000205.1, read on the forward strand.
GCATGCAACAAAAACAGAGGAGGACGCCAAGGAGTATCCCAAAAAATGAAAAAAATAAAAATGTGAACATTCTGAGCTTTACACATTTTCCCTGGAAAACAAACTGCTCTCTCCATTCATGAGTCATTATGTAAGACACTTTTGAGTGTTACACCGGAACATTATAGTACTTATTATGTTGCTGTGTCTATAGAAAAAACGAAGAGATAACTTTTAGTGCTCTAGGCAACAATATAGCTTTATAGAAATATGAAGATAGAAACCTGGGGAATGAGAATGGGCACAATAACTTAAAGGAGCTTCAGTGCTATAGAAATGTTATGAGATGATAGCCAAACCACACGCAATCTCACACTTTCACATGATCTCATTGCTAGAAAGAAAATTGCAGAAAAGTGACATTTCATAACTTTATTTTCTATCTCTTAGAGAAAGGGAAACCTCTCTTTGAAAAAAAAAGACAAAAAAACAGACCTGAGACCGGGAACTATTGCAAGGGGTCGGTAAGGGAGATTTATCAAGCAAGGTAAAATCAGGGTAAAATAATAAGTGAGAGAGACAAAGGGACTTTCTCATTCTAGTACAAGTGTCTCTCCCTTGGGATGCAAAGCTGTTTCTCCTCTGCGCCTCCTCTGTCATCCACACTCAAAAGGAGGGACCTTGGTGGGGAGCAGAGCGCAGCAAGAGATGAAGACATTTTTAGGGGAGGGGGAGTAAAGGGAGCGAAGCACTTCACAGCCCTCAGACAACCACAAGGAGACTACGGGGAAAAACTGTGTTGAGTATCAGGCGTACACGTCGATGCAGGAACCCTCCTCAAGAAAAAAACAAGAAAGGGCCGGATCATGAAAGACATCACAGAGTTATTCTAAAGTGATAGTTTAAAGACTCTAGGAGCCATTTGAAGATGTATTATTCTATGTCTTAGCACCACGCTTAGAAAAAAAACATGTTTAAATGCAGAGAGTATATCCTTCTATAAAAAAAAAAGAAGTCTCTGTGTGACAACTCGAAGACTTTGACCTTCTGGAACCTTGATTCAGCTCATTGACTTCAAAAGAGTCTGAAGCGTGCGTTGCTGTGACCGGTATAAAATGCAGGCGTGATGTCCTCCAACACTGTTCTGCCCCGGCCGTGGATTATGCATCAGGGGAAGGGCATTCAAAAATGATGAACGCGTGACAGGCAGGTCTTACAAGATTTAATCAACATGTCACACAGAGCATGGTATTTTTTTTTTTATTTTTTTTTTCCATTGCAGCGGTCTAATACACTCAGCACAGTCATAAAAAGTGGCGTTACCAATGCAGCCACATGGTGACAGAAGCAGGTTCCATGCTGCATCTGAAATGAGGAGCCCACTTTTTAGTGTCCACAGAACATCATGCCGTTAAACCAATGTATAGGGGGCGAGGGGGGAAAAAAGATCAATGGTGTGTAACACTGCAAATATGTTGACCAATGACTGAGGCAGAGAATCATAAAATTGAACCAGATTTTGTACTAAATGATCTGGCTTGATTAACAGTTCAAACCCTTTTTAATATAAGATCTGCCCAGACCGTAGAGGTGTTTAAGTCCTCTTTAAAAACTCATTTATTTCACATGGCCTTTAACATTTTAACCTTAGGTTGAGGTAGAGCACCTTTTTATCTTTTTTTTAACCTTTTTTTTTTACCTTTTTACTCTTTATTTTACATTAAAATTACATATACGTATGTAAATTATGTTAGCTTTTTATGTTTATTTTTTTACCTGTACAGCACTTTGGCAACTTTGGTTATTTTAAATGTGCTCTATAAATAACATTTGACTTGACATGTCCTCCTTGATACTCACGGCTGACATATTAGGAGGGTGTGATCATGCAAACATCTGATCCGGTGTTTGTTTATCCCCTTGTGTTTTCGTTTGTTTGCTGTGTAATATCTCCGGCTATGAAAACAGGCTTACTCATGGCGCCGCAGCCTTGGCATGCGCCAGCCACCCTGCTGATGAGCGCCTGGTGGATGTCAACGGAATGAGGAACTAAATGAGCTGGAGGGTTGTAATAGCTTGTTGTTAATGTGACCTCAAATGAGATCCAGTGCATTTCTGAACGTGATTTCCAGTTTACGCCACAACCCAGCTGAAGCTAATTAGAAGTACGACGGCAATAGTGGATTTCACAGTGTGACAGACGCAGGTTTAAAGTTGTGTTGCATTAGTGAAAAGATTTCATGCTTCAGTGGCATTTGAGAAAAGAAAAACATCGAGAAGAAATCAACCTTTTTTTAAAAAAAGTACTAGAAGGCGAGAGGACATTAAAAAACATGCTTCTTTTTCATTGTTTGACATCTTTTGAGGAAAGCCAAGGGGTATTTGTTCTTGCCCATATCTTACTAGCCAAGTCTTCAGCTCAAAAACAGCAACTAGATAATTAATCTCTGCCTCAAACTGACAAAATTATAATTTCTCCCCTTCAGTGGGGCCAGGACATATACATTTAACAGGCCTTTAAACTGCCACAGTCTAAATTTTCACTGACTTTTGGTAGAGGGTAGTCAGACTCAGGGACTGAAAGTATTTCTCAAAGGCTGTTCTCATGACACAATACAAAAAGATTACTGCACAACGGCAGCAGCTGAGACAGTAAAAAACAAACAAACACGTTTTTATCATGTTTGTCTTTATTTTTGGCATGGACCGCCTCTTGTAGTGAATTACTTATTTAGTATTTTCCATTGTAAAACATATTGAAATAAGGAAAAAGGAAAATTATAGAGAATTATAGAGTTGCCGCACTTCTGAGCACAACTGTTGAGTCGGAGAAAACCACCATCCATTTTGATGACTCAGGATTCAGTTTTGAGTTTTAGATGCTCTATGAGACCATTGTCACCAAGACGCTCTTTATACTTCCCCAAACAGCCCAGAATAAACAACTTTCCACTCACAATTCTTCAAATCGCCACGCAGCTCCACAAAACAACATACATATACTGCTAACTATACGTCGATGCACACTTCCTAAACTGTTGTGTTTTCCCGAGTTGTTGTCTAAGGGGCTTTGGTCCTCATTAGAGCCATTGCTAAATAGGAATCTAAATGTACAGAGCGTTTAATTAAAGTTGTGTGTCCATTACTGAGGCAAATCCTGGTTATATGGGATGAGAAAGTAATTAAGTCTCTCTACACCTTGGTACTCATCACTGATTCTTAAGGTTATAAATAACAACCCTGCCACCTCATGAAGGGTATCCTTTAAATTACATCCTCATGCTTCACAAAAGGTTAGATGAAAGGATTTTCTGGAACTACGTGACAAGATGTTTAAGCGTAGGGCTATTAAGGTGCTCTTCATCAAGCTGGGAAGTCACAACCAAACTGCCATAATGCAGACAAGAACACGGGAGACTTGGGTGCCCCGGACAGCACGCACATCAACACATTACCGGCTCCTCAAGGACGAAACTCTGTTCTGAAGGGACAAATAACCTGTCCCCTTAATCTCTCGAATGTCGAATAGGAATCACTTTGGATAATAACAAATAATGATCATATCTCGACCGTTGGAAAAGAGGTATTGATTTCTTTCTACTCAACAAAGACTGAAATTATGACCATAGCTTTATGGGGACTGATATGTCACTGTTTACTGCTTGAAATATCTTTTGTGCATGACCAGTGAAAGGTCCATTGTCCATTATTTGAGGTGTTACAGACAAAGAAAAAATCTAATTGACTTTAAGGTAGAAATTTGGCACTAAACATCTCAGTGTCAGCGATTTGTCAAGTATATGTCTTTGCTAATAACCTGAGAGAAGAACAAACTTCCCTGTGTATCAACATTTAATTTCAGATGAGTTCTTCTATTACTTTGAACCTTATTATTAAAAAAAAAATCAGTGCCCATCATGTTAAAGACTCATACAGTTAAATCAAATCTCTACAACTGATGTTTGAGGAACATTTTCTGTTGTTTTAGGCAAAGCTATTTATTAATTGTTAATTGAAAATTTCAAGAGTAGTTGCAAAGGTTGACTCAAATACATCATCGGTTTTGTGTTGTGTATAACCTAAGAAATAATGTAACTACTGAGGTTATTTGTTCAGTGTGATGGAGCTTCACCAAGTCAAAACTCTGCAACCATTGTGCTCTTCTAAACCGGAGTCAGCTTTGGTGACACACAACCAGTAACAAATGAAGTTTTCAAACCAAAGAAAGACTTTTTTCTCTTTCATTTTCTTTTCTACAAACATAACAATAATGATCTAATTAAAGTCTCGGAATTAAAGTGCAAAGAACTGACTGTTTCTCCTAATTCACCCTTCAAAGCGACAACTGGAGTTCCAACTGCCACACCATATTACACCGCAATTTCTCTACGCGGTGTTTCTGTCTTGTTAAATCTAACCTCTGTAGAACACATCTGAAAGATATTTGATAGTAAATTCAATAGTCTAATAAGAATTCTGTCCATCACCTTGTACGAGCTTGTTCTTCTCCTTCCTAACCTTCAAATCTTCGTTCTGAACTCAGAAAACAATACAATCCTCACCATAAATGATCATAGAGCAGGATGTCAGATGTCAGACGAACAGATCAACATAACAAGTTATCCAGCATAGGGAATAAAAAACTGAGCCAACACAATACATACGGAAATGCCGTAGTGTGTTCATATCCTAACACTGCATCATTTAAAGTTTACTTTACTGCATGAAAGCTATTCACTGTTGTTAAGGGAATAGATCACACAACAATAACTAAGCAGGAAGGTCTTGTTAAAAAAAAAAAAACAGGATCACTTTTACTCCTATCTCCATAATTCAATGATTAACCACAATTCATTGAATATATCACTATGTGTAGTTGGAGCTAAATAACTGTAGGATTAAGTCATTTAGAGCTATCTTAATTTAAATCAGGCTTGATATAGCAAAACTATGTTCATACTGTCTGTCTTAAACATTTCTAGATAGAGCAGGACATAATTTGAAGTAAGAGTTCCAGGTTTAGTCTTTGAAATGATGGAATTTCTTGGCAGGGGATTAATTAAAATCATAATTCTTTTTATGAAGTCCTTTAAAAAATTTAAATACTCACCATGTACTGCTTCCTGTTAATGAAGTTTTTTCCTATTATTTTTCTTTCTTTCTCCTCACTTTTTTCTTTACTTCCCACTGAACTTGACACACTAATAGGTTATGAATAATTCTGTTTCAGTTTAGATGGCAATTAGCCACAATGCCATAGGCCATCCGTCTTTCTCTCTACTCAAGTGGGGATTTAAGACTCAGCTGAGTAAGGGGGGGGGGGGGTCATGTAATTCTCTTCTTCCAACCCAGCACTAAAACAAGAAACGGTTAACTGAGTAAATCCCCTCTTATTGATTATGGGAGAGAGCTTAGACAAAGGCATGGGACTGATCATAAAAAGCGCAAAACAAAAGACAACTCGAAGGGCCACAAAATGTTATTCTAAGGTGATATTAGAACATAGTCCTTCCTCTGTTTTCTCTCAAGTGACAAGCTGAAAATTTCCCCCACTGTTAAGCTGCAGGACCACATCAGGGATGCCAGGAAGCTGTAAGTACATTACAGCCTGAGCGGAGCATTATACAAGGGGCGAAAAATTCCTCTACTCTCTGAATGAAATAGCACGCCAACTACATAATGGCAAAATTGATTGTGGGGTAAAAGACAAATATGTGAGGCGATAGAACGAAGCAAAGATTTGTCAGTACTAAAGCAGCTGGATCTATGGATGTGCAAAAAGTAACTTTGTCTAAAAGTGTGAATTAGGGGTATTCAGCGGGGCTGAGGCAGCAAAAAAAAACTCAACCAGCACTGATCTCTTGCTTCTACTGTAGAAAGATATCATTCCCAACAACTTAAATTTAGCTGGATCGATTTTTTTGACTCAGACTAACACGCCATCTGGATTTGACATCAAGTCTATTTCTGTTAGGTTTATAGCAAAAGAAAGCAATAGCCCACTGATTGGTAGACATTGTAGATCAGGACCACCAGTGAAATTTAATCAATTTTTATTTAGCCCAAGGTCCTCTCACTGTACGGTAGAAATGTATTCATTAATTCTTGATGTCATACAGACAGTCACAACAGAGAGGGAAGTACCATTAGTGTCAGATTAATATGATAGTATATTGTTTGGCTTTGTTGACGTCTTAATACTTTTTGCGTTGGTCCTTGGATGTCTTAAAGGCAAACTATTGATAAAATAGACTGTTCACATAGAAGAGATGTTAAATGAGCTTGACTTCACACTCCACTGCAGATGATATTTGAAAGTGATTTACTGGTTTCCTGGAAACTCTAAGCTTCCCGTCCTTGTGATTACTGTGTTAGAAGATTGTGCTCGTTCTACATCTTTCAGTTTGACCACCTGCTCACCTCAGAGTGGGATGAATGCTACAACAGAAAAACCATCCCGGCTCCTAATGCTTGTGTTTTGGTCAGCAATTCATTCATTCTAAGGAGAAAATGTCATGTAACCATGTATTATCGTATATATATAAATAACATACTTTGGTTATTTTGCCCAATGCCTGTTTTTTTCAAGCAGCAGGTCAATAGTCATCAGCACATTTTGGTTCCTTTCTTATTTGTTCCTACAGAGATGCAGCTTAAGTTTTGATTTACTGTCAGGTAGTAAGTGTCCTCCATTATGCAATGAAAACCAAATGGAGGAAGGTGTTACTTTGTGCAGATTTAAAAAATAGAAAATAATAGACTGCTACTTATAACTCGCACACTTTCATTATAAAAAGTCGTTGTCTGGCTCTATCTCAAAGAAAACACGGATGTATCATCACCCACCACTTCACGTATATATTGACTGTTCTTAGCAAGGGGGCCAACAGACACATGTTTTATTGGCTGGTGAATTGATAGTACTCACACATAACCGTGAGAAAAACATTCCCAGAAGCCAGGACAACCTTCTCCCTCGTTGCCCGGTCGTAAATGCCCACGTGGCATTCGTAAGGCCCGTTGTCTGAGATCCGTACCTCGGGGAGTCTGAAAGTACAAAAATGATTTAGTGATGGGCGTGTAAAAATCAGCAAAAAAAGACAAACGCATTCACAAGCTTTTTAATGGATATTAAACATTCACAGGTAAGAAGAAATGCTGTTTATATTATAAGAGCAGTGCTCCATGTAAGGAAATTCAATTTAGGCCAGTCATCTTTGTAGTCAGTGCTAAAGAATCCTTGTGAAATACCTTTTTATAGGAATTTTTATCGGAAGTTTTATAGGAAATCCAAAGCACACAAAATAAAACTCAAGAATAAATTCCAAAGAAAAACACTTTACTTTACTATTGTGCATTATATATGTGATTTTCATGGTTTGGTGCGTGCCTCTCCATGTAAAAAGTCTAAGTGAACATTTCATGTTCTTAATAACAAGTAAGTACTGTAATCAGTAACGGATGGAATGCCCCTCCCTAATGAATAGAACCTTTGTGTAGCCCTCCATGTTCTCACCTCCTTCTGGTTCACGGAGACATATGCAAATGAGAATTTCTGAAAAGAGGAAATGTGTTTTCTTAGAAAACACATCAGAACGCTTTTCTTGTGGCTCAGTAGTTTGCAGAGACAAAACAGCCAACAATTACTCAGCCACTGACAGCAAACAGCCATCCTGAAAGCAGCAGAGCTCACACCCCGTATTCAATGCCCGACTCCTATGTCAACAGCCATAATCAAAGTGAGACGCCACAAGTCCCTTTTAGCTCGTGTGATTTCCCCAAAAACATGAGGGATTGTCTTTGCAGCCTGAATTGTTTCAGATGGGGAACTCTGTTGGAACTGAGCAGGGGTGCTCACAGCAGTCATGCTTTAATGGGCTCAGCAGTGTGTGTGTGTCTGTGTGTGTGTGTGTGTGTGTGTGTGGAGCTCACTCTTCTGGAGAGCAGTAAAAACCAGAACCCTTGCACATGTCAATGCTGTGTCATTACAGAATTTATGATATGAAAATTGTCCCTACAGCTCCACATATATTAGTTTCACAAAGAACCTCAAAGCCATTCGAAATTGTAACTTGTTTTCGCATGTTTGTACTGACTGACTGGACTGAATGTCACTGACCTTTGAATTTACCGTACAGCATAAATATCCAACACCTCCAAAACAAACATCCATGCGCAATAATTCATATTTACATGCACTATTTATATTGGTAGCTTTTCTCTACGCAGCTCCCCGATGGCTCGTTTTATGTTCACAAAGATGCAGGGTCATCCGCCGGAAACAGCATTTTATTAGGATTTGTGATATTTGAAGATAATTCAAGGCCTTTGCTTTGCAACTAATACAACACTTGATAACCCATGGTAATTATCTACCCGACCCTTGCAGTCCAGATGATACGCAATGAAAATGTAAATTGTTAATTGTTTTTTTTCCCTAACCAAAGCCCTGGCCTATCTGAGCTGAAGACTATAAGAGTGCATATAAAACTCATGATTGGCACTTCTAACATGATACTTGGCTTTGAATAACTAATATAATTGAGATTTTTAACCTTGTTACGATGAACCATAGAAGAAATGCATGCACTATATCAAGGTTGTATTTTTTTCACTGCTGACACTGTTTTCTCTCTTTTTTTTATGTACATTTGATCTTAGGTGTCATTCTTCTCAACACTCTTTTGAATAGTTGAAAATAAATACAAGAATTTATGAAACCTACTAAACTATCTCGCAAAGGAACAAAACTTGAACGAAGAAAAAATGTGTTTTGATGAAACTTCTAGTCACAAGCAAATATTTAAAAAAGCTAATTGTATGTACAGACATGTGAACACCTCTGGATATATGGAGGGGGGGTTTAACCAGCGAGGCTCCCTTCAGGGATAAACATAAAGCAAGCAGTTATTTCTCCCCTTACCACAAAGTGAAAATGATGAGAATAGCACAGTGAATCTGACTCGGTGCATGTGGGTGGGGGTGAGGTAATTGCTTTTGTCTTTGGTAATGCTGATATAGCCCATTGCTTTGTTTTTATTCACAAAGACATGGCTCACTTATCCACAATCCTAACTGCGGTATTCATGGATTAAAATCAAGGCACTGAAAGCAGCAAATCAAGAGCAATGCAAATAAGGCAGAGAAAAGCTCTAATGTTTTAGGTGGGAATATTTATTCAAAAGCCGGGCGGTGAGTCCACTAAGAGACCCTAATTTACCACATTTCAATACATCTCAGTTTGAAAGCAAGACACAGTCATTAAATGATCAAGAAAAGAGGGGTACCTCTGATATGACATTAACTGATTTTTTTCAGTACCCGCTATAATCTCTGGTGTTAAGCATTTCAGAGTTCTCCACTGAGAATTTTAACATAACATGTGATTAAAAGTTTTTACCATCTTCCTCCTTATTCGTTACTAATGGGTCAGCTGATATTTGAATATGGTAACTCCAGGAATTGAGTATTTGTTCAAGCCGGTTAAAAAAATGTCGTGCTCATCATTTACAAGGAAATAGTATTCCATCTTCAACTCTCCACCCTGATCATTTAATCTCACTATGTCGATGTTCCTCCCTTCGATATCTTGACATTTTACATATCCCATTGTTTTCAGGCCATTTCTGAACCATTCTGTCCTTTATTGTTCAGAAATGATGGATTACAATAACAAGCAAAAAAAAAAAAAAAACACATTAGCCATGATCAACAACAAGGCGGTTGGTTAAAAAAATAAAATAAAATCACTGAATATTTTCCCCATACAGCCTTGAAAACACACCTAAGATATGTTACAACGAATAGAGAAAATGAACAATTCCCATAAACCAAGATTCAACAAACAAGTCCCTTATATGGACACCAAAAACAGCCATACAGAGTCGCGATCAATACTAATGGGCCCCCAAGGAGGTACAGCAAAAACAGTGTACCGCAAAGAGAGATCGATTGTCCCCTAGGAGATGTATCTGAGAGCTCTTTCCTGTAATGTAGGCTTTCTCTCACAACTCCACCTGCCTGCAAATGCAACAAATGCCGCAGCCTAAATGAAGAGTGAAAAAGAGCAGTCTTGACAGAGAAGCTTCTGACAGCTCATCCAGTTAAAGTCCACATTAAATTAACTAGCACATTGTCAGCCACTCGCTCTGTCTTAGAGCATTTTAGGTGAACGGGTTAGGGTTGGCGCTTGCGTGTAACTGCGCGCTCGATGAAAAAGCAGAGACAAATTGCCTGGTGAATCAGATATGAGTGAGGTGTGTAATCACCCATGTTTCCTTGAGGAATGAGCATGAAACAAAATGATGAGGATAATGCTGTGATTCCGTGAGTGCCAAAGGAAGTGTGATTGGCTTTGTGCTCACAGATTATATTATGGTATGTGCTGATGTTGCTCATCTTTCCGTTCCCATCAACAAAGCAGCATTTCTGTTGTTCGCTATCACTTCATGAATTCCATTCACACGAATGCAAAACAGGACTGGGGAAAAAAGGAAAAGGGATGGAGGTATTACTGGAATAACTATAGGGTTCAACAAAGAAACCACACATAAAATAAGGGCTTGTGCTGATTATCAAAAGCCCCATTCATTGTGTGTTAGAGTACTCACTATGCATTACTAGTTTAAAGCAAGACTTGATCCATCCCATGAATTCTACTTTTCTTTTTCTTCTGAACATTAACACTGGTCGTGTGATTCTTTCTTTAAGCTTCGTTTGGGTTCATTTCATTGTTACTGGAAGCATTTCTCCACACAAATCCTTTCTTTTCTCCTTTATCATATTACCACCAGTGGATTGATGTCACAGATGTGTTAATGCTTGAAACTTTTGCATCACAAGCTGTATTTTCGGTGCAGTACAATGGGGTTCCTGTCTCTGGGCACCTGCTGTGTATTGCCTCATCAATGTCTTTTTTTCTGTGTTCTTCTACTGGACTCATCTTCAGAACTAAGTTTGAAGCGCTTCAATTAAATCCAAAAAAAACTGTCTCCAAGAAAGAATTGTCCATTTTTGGATCTATACTGGATAAATTTAACATGAATCATAATCCCACGAGTCAGGTAATATCTTGAGAGATACCAAAATGTGATTACATAATCTTCAGCCTCTGATCTTGAAATCAATCTTAACAAAACATCTTGAAGGATATCTCACTATCCAAAATTCATCTAGAGGAAATATGATGAATGAGATGAGGCTTGTGACCTTTGCTGGAGTCTTTGAAGTGCATTTGACTTATAAAGGTCCTATGACTGTCATGTAAATTAAGTAAAAAGCCAATTAATGGAATTCCAGGAGTGCTTACTCTGTTTTTCTGCAGGAAATCCACCTATACAGTATCCTGTTGTTCAAAATTTTGTTTTTAAGTGCTGATTTTCCACTACATGCCACTCAAGGCTAGACAATGCAACAAACATTTGATAACTGAAAGTCACTAAGCAGGAATCTAAGGTATCAGTTTATTTTGAGTATGCAAGACTGGAGTCTTTATTTGTATAAAATTCAACAACATCATTGAAGAGTTAAATCCCATTTTTCTTTTAAGAAGCTTATTGGGGTGTTGCCATATAATATTAGTTATTTACACTCTGTTCAATGAGTTGGATGAAGAGGGATTTTTTTTATAGATACCAGTGTTTTCTTTTCTATGCTGCTTTGTTAAGATTTAAGATTATAGATTGTTTTGAGATGTTCATAACTATATATATTGAGACTAAATTATCTCCCTTTACAAAAAAGAAAACCCTAAACAAAAAGACGAAAAACAAACCAACACTACAGTACATCGATACTTTTTGTACAAGTTGATCTGCCACTAATAGGGAATAATCATCCTTTTCTTGTGACAATGAGACAATAAAGTGAAAGTTTGGATTTCTTTGGTCGTTTTCATAATCTGTGATACACCATGAAAGTGGTACAGTGCAAGTTTTTCTTGCCTAGGAGAATCCAAATCATCCTAATTCAGCCCAAGCATTTCGATACAAACGCAGGTAGCATCCAGCTGATGTGTGCAGTGTTTTCTCTCACTTCACAGTGTGTGTTGATGTGTGGGGGGGCCTTTCTGTTTGTGCGCGCATTCATGTTTCCATGTTTGTGTGTAACTAAGCGAGTACACTTTTCCATAATAATAATGCCCCCGCTCTCCCAAAGGGATAGTAGGATTGTCCAGATAAATCATCTTCAGTTTTGCAACCACACCGCGTGAAAAAAGGGAAATAGAAAGGAAAAAAGGGGGACAAGCTGCAACTAACGCGAGCTGAATTTGGAAAATAAAAAAAAGTAAGTTGAACGAAGAGGAGATGAAAGGAAATTATCAAAGCGGGGCATTTAGAGAAGAACGCAGAGTTTAAAGGATTCTAGTTATGAATGAGGATGCACTATATGTGCAATGCATAGCCACCATATGAGCTGTGTTGCTGAGCATTCAGATCAGGACATCTGCAGTATGAGAGGAGCCAAAACAGAGTGTGAGAAAAATGAGGAAGATGGGTTGCTGAGTCCTGAAAGAAAGGCACTCCCCAGGGTGCTCAATGCTTCCCCCTGCTACTGCTAACACTACCACTCACCATCTCCTCCATCCTTCTCTCTCCATAACCCATTAATGCCACGCATATATTGAATAATAGAGGCTTCGTAGATGGGGCGACACGTGTTTATATCCATGATTACGTGGCCAAGATCAGCACCTGGGTTATCACTCTGAAATAAGAAACCCCTTGGCCAGATGTTAGCTAAATCTTTAACGCTAAATTCTTTATCCTGAGACGAGTTGCTGATTAGAGTTTGCGAACGCCTCCTGTTCTGATTCAGTAATACACTGACCCCCTAACCCTGTCACTTCCGTCTGACCCTATCTGACCAACAGCAGATGGTTGAGACTGAAGTTCTTTTTTTTTAACACTGATGTAGAGTCCACCTTAGCGCATTTGGAGCCACACAATCAGTTGGCTCAATAGCCGGTGTCAGATGAATTGCGTAAGATGAAAAATTGTTTTAGTTTAGATTTTAGGCTTACCGGACAGTTGATTGGTATACAAGGTCTTCGCGTCTGCGGTAGTCCTCCATATGAGAGTAATTTGTATTAAACATTGCATCATAGGTGAAGATTTTCTGTTTGATGGTGCCTCCATCCGTGACCTGTAAAGAAAAAAGGAGACTTTATTAAAGCAAATTCTCCCATGATGAATGGGACAGGCCCTGCCTTTCTGCCCCTATGTGCTCCACCTGCCATATATTGTTATCCCATGGCCCCGAGTCTAGATTGCGCCGCTGCCTGCAATTACCTTATTGATTCATGATAAACTCATTCTCAATAGTGACTAAAGCCCGGGATTTTAAACTTGCTGACATGATAACATCACAGCGACAGTCGCTCAGGTGCCTGCAGGTCTTTGTTCGTGCACATGGTTAAATCTTAATGAGGACTGACACAGTGCAGTGTTCTTTATGTGCCAAGCAGACTGCTTTTTGCAGATGTAATGGCATGTGACGAGATACTACAGAGGTAATGGGATAGGATATTCAAAACACTGGTCTCATCTATTTTTTTCCCCTCTTCACGGCAAGCCATATGATTGAGTAGTTCTTTCCTCTTTGTTAGTCACTTAGCATTTGAATGACTGTGATTTCTCCTCTCTTCAGAAGCCACCAGCATCCATAAAAGGAAATGGGTGACAGGATTTTAATGGAGGAACTAATACTACTTTGAAGATGAAAATTAGTGGAAGATCCTTCCTCCATTTGCAAGTGATGCTGTCATTTTGATCCAATCCAATCCCTTTAGCAGGTAAACAATGTCAAATTATATCCGAACATTATACATTTAAGTCCATATATTGTATAATGTGAAGATTATCTCATGCAGAGACGAAGCTAAATTGCATTTGTGTAAGCGAGCGATTGTTCCCAGGGAATATAGGGTAACTCACAACCCCTTGCCTTAGGCTGTTTGCTAAGTGGTACTACAAAGGGAGTTGACAATGCTAAAGCAACCAACAGTAGGTATGTGAAAAAGAATTGTATTTGACACCTATTACAAATAAGCTCCAGCTGATTACATGTCAACTGTGTCATTAAAGATTTTAGATATTTTTGGCAGTTTTTTGTCATTAAATTTAAATTGTTGCTACACCATTTGATGAAGACACCCTTTACTGATTAGTTTAACTAACTGTTATAGCTGCATCTGTATGTTAGCTTTAAACTATTAACCTAGAAGTGGTGAGGAGAAGGAACAAGAAAAATCAGCTTTAGCTGGGTGTGTTGTTTGGTTTTGGTCGCTCTGTTTTTAACAATCTGGGTCAAATTAACACATTTGCATGCGTTGTAAGAGTCCTATTTTGCACTAAAACAACAACAGCACGCTCACTTTGTTGTATATGGTTGGTGTGGAAGAACAGCTTCACATGGGTGAGCTATAAAAGCAACCACATAGATCTTTTTATAGCCTTGCTCTTACATGTTTAGACATTTAAGCACATAAGCAATTACCCAATGAACCTTTAAAAAAAAACATTTCCTCTGAGAACCATACTTCAAACTGCATGACTTCTGTTGGGGCCATATCTTCAAGTTGACACTATTACCATGGCCTGATTACGGTTAAAAGTCTAATGGTGGGTGGTGGCTGAAAAGGAGGTAATACAGTCCTATTCAGCCCAACCTCTCGATGTGTTTTTGTTTAAGTAGGTTTGACCAACTCAGATCAAGATGGCACAAAACCAATGGTAAATGGTAAATAAAGCCAAAATGAAACTTTTTCTGATGGCACAATTATAACTGAGCTGCAATAAGGTTAGTGGATGATGGTGGGAAATGCATTACTCCTGCAGAAACTATAACCTTATTACCACACTGTATTACCATTACTGTACCATGCGTAGGAGTAATAGGAAAAAAAATATCATGAAAGAGTGACAGATTTATTTCTGCTGTATTTTGTGTGTACAAATTTTTAAAAGGTGCTAAATCTTTTAACGCTTTTTGTCCTTATGTAATAATTCCAGGTTGCATGTGACTTGCATGTTATCAATCCAACATTTGGTCTTTTGCATAAAGGGAACATGTTCACTGCTTATCCACACATATGCATGTTCGACAACACTTTGTACTACAGATCACATAAACTGATGCAAGTATGATCTGAAAATACGATCTCCCCTGAAGCAATGAGGACAGTTTGACATGTTTTCTATTTCTTTGTATTTTCAGTCAGTCTAATCCAACAAGCATTACAATTGCATCTGTCATCCCCCCCTGAAAAACTTGATAGATGATGCAGGTGTCAGATTTCTGGCTTTCTGAAATCCCTATACACCAGTAAGAATATTCTGTCTTAAAAGAACCCTCTCCATTAGACATTCTCTTTATCTGGCCCTCCTTACCAATTTCACCTCTTAATGAAGAGTATCCTGTAAACTCCTGTGTAATAGATCTGTGTGAATCTTCACGTAAGTGGATATCTCCACAAGGGGACCTGGTTGCAGTATAAAGGACTGACTATGAAAGGAATTGAACAGTGGAAAACGCAGAGAGTGGGTGGGGAAAAAAGAGACCCAAACTGTGCCAAAATGGCTTTACAAGAGGGAGCGCAAGGGGGAGATGAATACTCTTTGATTGCAGAAAAGCACCGTTGGGGAAGCAAAGCTTTGTTGAATCCAGGCCATGCAATGCATACGAGGCACCAAACCTCCCCAACACTCTGCCATCTGGAGATATGAAAAGACGCGTGGATGGCTGAGAGTTACCTACTCCTATTAGGTCTTCATTGTGGCAAATAGTGGCTATGAGTTGATGGGATAGTCAGCAGGTTAAAACAGAGAGCATGACGAGTAGCTGACAACAGGGTCAATTTAAAGGTACTCAAAACAGGGCGCAACATTTCCTTTAAGATGGAGAAATTAAGCCTTTACATCCTTAATTGCAAGACGTTCAATATTATTACACTGGAAGTCTGCTAGATATCCCTCCATCGCCCAGTGGCTTAAGGACATGGCAGTGTTTTCTTTCTTATTTTTCAGATTTGGAGCTCCTACCTAATTAAATGTGTGTCTGTTGCTGTACTTTACTGATGTTGTTTTAAATTTTTTTTATTAGTATTATTATTATTTATCTTATTTTTCTGATGAACGTGTTGGGCTGAGACAGGGTGGGAATGGGGTGGGTTGTTCTCTTCTTTTATTGTTCTTATCTTGTTTTGTTTTTGTTTTTTTGTATATGTAGTAGGTGTGACTACTTCAACATTTATACTTGTATTTATATATTAGAAGTTATACCTGCACAAGTATATGTTTATCTAAAGAAAATAAATAAATAAAAGTGAACTGTATTCCTTATTGGTATTATCTTATCATTTGTTTCAATAAAGATAATTTGAAAAAAGATGGAGATATTAAAAGATCTCTCTGAAACGGTACCCTGCATCCTTCCTGGCCATCCAGATGAACTGCGCGTCCCATGATGCCTCCTGTTATTAGGGTCAGATTAGGACCGGGTCTCAGGGGTTAACCAGAGCCCTCTTCCCTCTGCCTGTCTGGCCTGGGCCTATTTTTAGGCTACAGCTGCATCAGCAGCCGCGAGAGCTAATTTTGCGTTCACACTGCAGGCCAAGTATGAGAGATTCAACCTTAAACCTGCTCCATGATTTCAGACAAAAGCACGAGAAACATGAATGCATGCTTTTTATAGCATACTCTCACCAGTTAAGAGAAATGTGTCATTTGTGTTTCTAGTACATGTGTGGCGAGATTCTGTGTATATTCGATGTGCTAAATCACTCTTGATTACAAGTAATAACTGTATGCCCTTTCCATGGTGCCATACAAGCAGAAAATTATGCTTATTATTTAGATTTGACAAGCATTTCTTTGTGATTAAATCTAGAAGTCGTCTGATTCAATTGGACAGCAGCATGACTCCAAAATAATGTCTTAATAAGATTTATTCTCATTCAAGTCCCTCATTTAAAGACTTAGCAAGCCAGCAACAAAAGAGATGATCAGAGCTTTGTCAAGAACCAGCCAGCTTGATACATTCCTTCAGATCCGTGCAAATTTTTCTAATGTTATTATCTCATAACACGTCCTACTGAAACATGGACCTGAGCGTCGGGGGACACGTTTGCACATGTAGAAAAGAAAAAGAAAATGAAAAAGCTAATTCAAGCCCTCAGTACCAGAGTAAGTCCACACTTTATTTAATTCAATTAAACAAACACTTTTATGTTAAATGTTTTCTGTTTGAACTAATAGAAATTACTCAAATTGTTTTCCAAACCCAGACGTAGAGGCGTGAAAATAACAAAACATATGTTTTATGAGCTCACACTGATTAAAACTAAAACACCTGATAGTTAGAAACATAAAAAAACAAAGACATGAAACATGAGACATCTGGTAGAAAGCAGAGGGCCTTTGTATGCGTGTACTTTTGAGACAATGAAACAGAAAAGGACATCAGCACTGCACGCGCAGAACTATGTAGTATGTATTAACGTATGTATGATACACCACCACCCTCTGAGGTAATATATGCAATTCAGTGTCATTGTTTTTATTGAGTACAAAGCATGATGTACTGTGGCAGTACAGACAAAAGTGGTGAGCCTCAAGAAAATGTAATAAACCAGCCAGTTTACTATGCAAAGGGATAAAAGAGCATCATGTATTAACTTTATTAGTCTGCAGCACTTACCGCTGCCAAAAGTAAGTAAGGGGAACACTTAGGCGTGGATATGGTATGCGTGCTGACTGAGGGGCTCCATAAATGATGGCTACATTTGTGAGAATAGCACATACTTCCTCTGTCCTTATCCTGCAAGGAGATTCTGCATGCATTATCAGTTGTCCTGGCTCTTAACCTGTGAGTTTATACATCTATATTCTGTGCTCCCCTACTGGTTGCTGAGTGACAGAGGATGTGGTTAAAGGGATGTCATGCTTCAAATGACAGCCTCTTCTCCCCCTGTCTGCCGCTTCTCTCTGTTGGGAGGCACAGCTAAATTAGACCGGGCGATAACTGATGATGCAAATATATACACTACCTTTGATGCAGAGAGGGGCTCATCATGCACCGCCAAGGGAATTTAAAAAGATGTTAGTTTTGTTGGAAAAGAGAGTTTAGCAACAATGTGTTTGTTTGTAAATTACGTTGTTCCCTCCTCGTTTCCTCTAAAATTATAATAAATACGTTACGAAAAATGGATCAAGAGGCAATCTCATAATATGGCAAAATCTCAATTTGATATATTCAGAGTTTTTGACAGACTCATCTTAAAGAATTTTTGGAAATCAGGACGTGTTTAATGCCTAAGGGAGAGTTTTTAGAGTCATAAATTCTCAGTTAGTGCTATTGGCTGAGTGTTCACAAATTTAGCAAATACCGCACCAATATAATTCACAGTTTCTCTGGACTGTTAACGTCAACGTCATTGCTGTCAAGAATTTTGAATCCGACATTACAGAGTGGAAACTGTGTGACCGTTTGCTGCAGGAACTGCATGATTACATACAAAGATTATAACTGGAGTTCATGAAAACTCTGGCACCAACGGGAAAAGATCTTTTTCACTCAGCTGCACCCTGGAAGAAGCAGGTTGAGGTTTCAACAACAGCCAGAGTCAAATTCAGGAACATAGGAATTTCGTTAGCACGCTATCCAGAATCCTCTGAGACTATGCCATCCGGTGTTGGTTTTAATGGCTGTTATTTCGTGGAAAAAAGCCTTCTTGCGGGCAGAAAGAGGAGTTATTGAGATCAAACCAGGAAAGACTTGATGGGGACTGCTGATCTGCAGCATGTTGGTTATCATATGACTAATGTATATACCAATCCATCACCTCTGAAATAATAAACGCTGAAAAAAACTTTTTACAATTTCACATCTTCGGTCTACATGCAAAACTATCTGCAACACAAGCAGATGCTATCAAACTGAAGAAGATCTGATTTAAAACTTGCAACTGAATCAAGAATCTAATGACAGCTTTGTGGGCAGAACCCCAAAGGAGGATTGCATAACGTTAGCAATTAGGGGCTATTATGCAATATGATTACTTCAATCACATATCATAGAATTTCACCAAGGACAACAAGTAATGAGATTTAACACTGAGAAAAAAAATATCATTGTGGACACTTGTCCTTAATCTAAAGTGCTGCGAACACAAACTTTGTGCGAATCGTAATGTGAAAGGATTCAGTTTTTTCATACATTATATTTAGCATGAACCCCTTAAACTCCAAAGGTGCACTTTTCAGCTACAAAAATGTATTACAAATAACTCAAGAGGTAATAAATACCTATATATTATGTGCACACATGAAATTCAAAAATTCAAATAGAACAAAACTCGGATCCATGGACAAAAATTGGTGTGCTGAATTTATGTAATGTCACATTGTTCTTTGAGACTGGGTTGTGATGGTGTCATGTCAAGGACTATTTCTCATTACATGTCTTTCAGGCCTGCCTGCTTACTTATTAGGTATGGCTCCTAAACTTAAAAGGAGTTTTACCTTTAAAAAAGAGTAATAATCGGTCAATTAATTAATTCAGGGTCTTTTGTGCTAATGTAGTCCTAAGTGCTTGAACAGGAGAAAGATGCTTTCATTTCCTCCTTCTGAGGGAAATCAGGCTTAAAAGCTGTTGTTGCAAGCTTAAAATTCAGTTGTGGAGGTCATGTGAGCATTAGCAACCAACATCTATCCAATGGCTCACACGGTTATTGTCATTTGCAGCAAGTTGGCTTATCTGGCTGACATGAAACTGAAGATTCATGTGGAGAGTCAACGCTTCAGACAAAGTTTTTTGCATTTCTTCCATACTTCCTCCATATTCTCCCCTCTCCACAAATAGATATTCAGATAGAGCTTTCCTTAATTGAGGGAGGGAAACTGTGTGTGCAGCATAACAAGTTGTGTGCCCCCCAGGGCCTGAGAGTATTTGTGTGTCCACCGTGACAGATCTGCTAATTAACTTTCTATTGGCAATATTTCAGTGGTGCCAGCATGTAATTTCAGCATATTATGTCTCTCCACGTAATATGAAGTTGAAGAGGCCAAGTAGCTCTACGATGCCAAGATGGAGGAAAATGTTAGAAAAACTGGTTTCGGGGGTTGAAATGACCAATGTTTATAAAAAGCAATGATGTGTGTAAGTGCAGAGGTATGTTAAAATGTCAGAGGCTTGAAAGCAGTTTTCTCTGTTGATGGGAAAGGTTGACCTTGGTACGGAGAAAATGTTCCGAAACCCTTTTCCACGAAGGGTTTACTTCAGGCCAAATGGAGGTTTTCCTTGAAATGCTCTACTCTGTGAGGAGCATATGTCCTGCACTCAGCCATGACTCCATCCCCCTTACTACTTCCAAATGCAGAGTTTGCAATGCCATGTGGGGATTGTATGTTAGTAGTAGCATTAGTAAATCATTTAACCCTAACTTGGAAACTGGAGTTATAGAGGGATGTATTTTAGTCCTAACCATGATCTTTTAGTACCCCTTTAGTACAAATAATTGTGTGGCTAAAACTTGAATAATTTAGAATAACATTCACTTAATAGATGTTCAATGAAATGCTTTTGTATTATCAAGAGATACCATTAAGAATTCTGAAAAGTTTAAAATAAGTTTTAATGGTCAAGTTCACTCTGTGTGCCACTGTTTGCTTAAAAAATACTAATATTATTTTTTTTTTACCCTTACTGACTGTTGTGCATCACAATAATTGCTGAGTGGAACTAAGGACTGTTTGTAAGATTTCTGACAATGCTCCCCTGAGTTTTTTTTCAGTAATTGGTAAACAAGCTCATTAAAAGACTGCTATGGCACCTGTTTTACATAGTTTTTACCCCCAAAAAAACACGGTAAACACATGATTGATGTGAATAGTTCACATTTTCTCAAGAAAAATATTTACTTTTTTATTTCAATTTATTTGAACCATATAAAAGCAACTTTTTTGCCATTTTCTCCAGTTGATAAAGTGTTTGGCGGAGAGGAAGTAGACACTCTTGGACATGTCATGTTTCTTATCGGATTACCACCATCTTTATTTGTCGGATGATGGATAAATGGGAGTTTTTTTTTAAACACATAAATCATAGGGCAAGTTTAAAAGAAGGCTAAAACAGACTAAATAATTTTTTTTCTGGGGTGAGTTTATCATGTTAAAGCACTCTCTGCTTTCCTACTGTGAGAGAATTCATCACAACAGTCCTTTGACATAAATTTCATGAAAACAGAAATTCACACTGAGTTTATCAATTTAAATGGTTACAGTGAGAGCCAACTTAATTATCTATTTAAATTGCAAAAACTGTACACTTCACACAGTACTATTGTCTATTAATGGATTGAGAGATAAAGTGTCAGACATGCAAGGGGGATCACTTTATGCAATCGGAAACAAATAGTGCTGTCATATTTTCCATGCATGTCCAAAGTGTATTTATTTGAGTTGGGATGAAACATTAATTCACACATACGCTGCACAGCATACAGACTCATTTCATGCTTTAATAAAAATTCCTAATCCTCAATGTGGCATGGGTCCTTTTTCCATTTCTAATAGGACATGCTTGAGTTAAATTCATGAGGCAGACACTTGCCCATATTATTTACTCTGAATGCTTCTGTTCAGGGTGACTTTGTCTCCTTTTTCAGCTAAAGTATATAAAGAACAACACAGTATTAAGTAGAATAATGCAGTATTAACTGTCTGTTTCCTTGTTTTCTCATCACTACTAATCTCACGGTTCACTCTTTTATCTTCTTGTACTGATGTGTATAAAGCACAAGAAAGATTTAGCTAAAGTTAGTTACTTAGACTCTAAAAATTCCTGACTTAAACATCACACTTTGGGGCTATAGTTGTAGCACACTAATTAAGAACTAAAAGCACAGTTAATATCATTGCATAATATTAAAACATCCCTTAACTTAATCTGGATAATGTCATATATATGCAAAATGCATTAGCCCCTGATAGAGCAGAGTTCAGAGGGGCAGGTCAAAACTACTGAGGCACTAGGGCCTGATAAGGGAACAACACACATACAAAAACAATGTGTATGCCCTTCATAGACATAGGAAGAAGGAGGTGAGAATGTGCAAGCCTCTCACATCAGTCAGACTACACACAGACAGACATGTCTCCTTTAGTGCAGAGAAAATGGAGAAAATCGATTCCACAATGATGATTTTTTTCTGATATTGTTTATCGTGGTGTTTTTTTGCTTCCCCATAAAACCACTTTAATTGAGAGAGCTAGACATATCTGCAGCCATGCAGTAAACCCCATGAATAAGAATGCTCTGGTGCCGTTGGAAGGATTTTCCGACGTGACTTTTAGAACAGAAGAAATGTTTCATAAATCCGCCAGCATAGCATGTGCCATCTGTACATCTGACTCTCTCTCTCCTGACTCTCTCTTAATCTTCTCGGCACATTATCCAACATACATCCTATGCGTTCATCTGCGGCAGATAATGTTCCTCTTCCTCATGCTCTAAGCCGTGGTGCTTTCCAGGGTGCAGCTAAATGTCTACACTTCTTGCTGTGAACAATTGACAAACTAATGACTATTGAGAAAAGCGTGAAGTTCGTCTTGACTTTGATGGAAACAAAAAGATCGGAACAAAAACAAAATGTGGAAATGTGAGTGGTGCTGAAGAGCAACAGTCTCTGGTAAATTGATTTATTATCAACAGATCAGCAACACGACTAAAGTTAAAAACAGCACCTTCAAGAGACAGAGTCTTTGAGACGCTATCTGCAGAAAACCGGGATAAATTATTCATTGGGCAGATATTCATTGGATCATCTACTGACCATGCTATCATATTTAAAAAAACACTGTGACAAAACATATCTAAAGGTTCCTCTAAAGACTTGGTCCAAAATCTTTAGGCATTCAGACAGCACTGCATTAAGACAGTAGGGTTTTTGTAAATGAAATAACTGCATGGGCACAGCAACACTTCAAGAGATTTTTTCCTGTGGCCACAGTTCATCATTCCTGATTGTATGTAGGTGCATAAGTGCTTATGGAACTGACAATTTTCACATCTGTAAAGGCACTATTATTACTGACTTTTGTTTTTTTTGGAAGTCTTCCCAAATGTCAGCAAGACCGTACTAAACCACATCTGCTGCAACAGCATAGATTTCCAGTAGAATTGTCCGGGTGCTTCATGGCCTGCCTGCAGCCAATTGAAAACATTTGGGGAATCATGAAATCCAAAGTGCAATCAAATGACATGTGAGGGATAAAAAACTTCATATCACAAACAAACCACACATTTCGTTGACAAAGAGAATGATGATAGGTGGTAGAAAACTAGTTTTATGGGTGAAGTATCAGCGAACTGTTAATGGTGTCATCAAAATACATCCTTTAAAACCTCCTGCCACTGTGAGAGGTTAATTTCTCGAGGTTTAATTCGATCCAGCGGTGTCTACGCTGCTTTATCGAAAGTGGAAAACATGCTCAGCCTCTTATGCTCAGTCCAATCGAAACGTCACTCCAATGTAAACACAAGGTCAAATGGGAGAGCAGAACAGGAAATTCTATATAATATGTCTATTAGTAGGGACATCATGAACTCCCAACAGAAGCCAATTATTTGCTTAAGTGGTATAAATGAATCTGTGCTATGTCAATATATAACCCAAACCCAGACGCACACACACACAGACACACACACACACACACATACGTATAAGCCTGAGATGAATCTCCCTCAAGCCACTTGAATTATTGCTCATAAAATAATATTAACAGTAATAATTATAATATAAAATCATGGCCCTGTGGGAAAATTGACACCAGCAGTGTTGATATGAAATGGTCTCCAAAGGGATAACAATTCATTTTCCAGTGCAGCACATTGGTTCCGCATTTCCCTGGTGAGGTGTCGAGCAGCACACATGCTTCAAGGGTGAGAAATCTGACCTTCTTGAATAAGAGAAAAAAAAAATAAGCCTCTTGCCTATCTCCTTTTACCACATGAATGATTCTGTATCAAGGTACACTGAACACATTCTGGAGAACATTTGTGTTGTAAAACAATAGAAACACAATTGAAATTCGAAATAAACAATATAAAATTTCACTATCACAAACTGAGGAAGCTATCGTAAAACCCCTCACTTTATCTGATCGCATGAAATAAAAACCTCAGCTGTAACGCACAAGCCTGATTAAGCTCAAGCCTCTAATTGGACCAAATCTGTAAAACAGACCCCTTGGTGTCGTAAGTTAGGGCGATAACCCGGTTCACGATGTGGGGTATTAAAATCACTACTATTCCCTCTGGGGCCACAATAGAGCGTGCCTTTGCCTTGCATCATTGTTGCTGCTGAAATGGACACAAAAGCCAGACAAAGTGTGCCCCACAGTAAGAGGTGTCTGGACAGAGCGACTAATCAGACATGACTTGTGATACCAGCCATTCATTTGATCTCTGTCCTTTCCCTCCCGGGCACAAGTCTTCTTCCTTCAATGAACCAACAGCAGCGCTAATGACAAGGACAAGATGCATCTCA
The DNA here is from genome assembly GCA_013363375.1 of Menidia beryllina. NCBI lineage: Eukaryota > Metazoa > Chordata > Actinopteri > Atheriniformes > Atherinopsidae > Menidia > Menidia beryllina. Next base: position 16,968,811 of record JABUIW010000205.1, read on the forward strand.
GTCCAGCAGCACTGTACAAAGCACTTTGCGAGGTGCAGCATCCCTCACGAGATCATTCCCATCAGGTTTTTTTGTACGTGTTGCCCTGCCGAAATCTGCGCTCCGAGGAAGCGCGTTTGTAAGCACAGTTCATCAGAAGGAGCACGGGTCTTTAGGGTGACCAAAGACAATGGTTTCCAATTAGAGCAAACACTTTGGGAGAAAAAAAGAGAAATAAGTGAGTGTGTCGTGGCAATAATTGTTTGCTGGCTTGTAGCGATGGAATAAGAAAGCGCAGCGACCAGACAAAAGAGGATGAAAAAATGCCAATGAGACCGTGTTATCATCTGGGGAACAAAGCTGTATGAGGCTTTGGAGATTTTTGGTCATCCGGTAGAGGCCTTGGGATTTCTCAGCAGCGTGATGAACCAACACTGACTAATGAAGCAGCAGATAACAACAACAACAGCAATTCAAAAAAAGGGAGCTGAATGCAGCCGGGAAGAATCTCTCTTCTTTCTTTCTCTCCCTCTCTTCCCCTTCCACAAATCTCCTCTCATTAGTTTGTTTCCTTGTGTTCTACTCGCTGCTTCAAGTCTGCTCCAAGCAAAGGTTGTCAAATGCACACATGAAGCAAAAGAAAAAGAAAAAAAAGGAAAAGAAAAAAAAAAGTGCTTCCACACTGAGAGGAAAATAATTTACGGTAGTGTGAGATCACAAACTCCTGCCGCAAAAACCTATACGTGAAAACAAGAAAAAAACAATTTTAAAAAGACTTGTCTGTTATATCTGTAGGGGTTAGGAGTTGATGTCCAAATGATGCATGCTTCTTTTGTGTAGAGTAGTATTCTTTGTACAGTGGAGGTACTTGGACCCTTTTATGCAGTAAAAAGGATTTTTTACAACATGAAGCTCCCAGAAACTGGAACATTTTGTGATTTGTTGAAAATAATGCAATACAAGCCACTTGAATTGTGGCTAACAGCATTCTGTGGTCTCTATCATAGTTGGGCAATGAAAGAAGCTTTAACAGGCCTTTAACCTTTTTGTTCAGTTATTGTGAGGCTGCCAAAATGTCCGTAAATTCAAGACTTATAGTCATGAATTAAAAATAAGCCGGAAGACGCACGACACTCCTTTTACATCTATGATGACATGACAAAAGATCCTTGATATATGCGATCCTTCCTACTAGTCCATATCACAGAGCTTTTAAAACAAGACTTTTAAAGTATATAACATGAGAATAACAATTGGATAACATATTGAGATGGTTGGTTAGTTTAGTTAGTATTTGCTTAAGTTGTTACTATTGTGCATACTTATTCCGTTTATTTCAATTCATACGATGAGTACATTTCCAAACTGTTAAAAGAATTATGTTAGTTGTTATGTTAGATTTCAGTATTTTGTACGGGGAGACTTTAACATGTGTATTGAAGAATCCAGGGAACCCAAAAGTGTCCAAAGAAAACGTCTCTTTAGCTGACGCACAGGAACCTCATACTGTATGTATATTTAGCTACTATGCAATGGTAACATCTGGCAGTGACAGCTGGGTTGCATTCTTTTCACCATTCACAGTGAATAAATACACTTCATCGTAGATAAAACTGATGCGTTCATCCCATCTACTATTACTGGGCAACAAATGCATTACTTAAAGCCCGGCAAGATAGGTTCTTTTATGATCATATAGTCATGCATCTATTCAGAACCCAGCTGGGGTAATGGAGGCACTACATTTTTGGGCCAACAACACAGGTGTTATGAGCTGATGAGTCAGTTCATTTAGCCGAGCAGGAGAAGTTTGTTCACGGGGGCACAGTACTCGACGTGTGCACAATTTGAACTACAGGAATTAAACTGGCATGCCGACACATTTTTCCGATCGGGCGAATGTTTGTCGAGGAAAAGAAGGAGAGCGGGTTTTGCAGCAAAGCCCAATTGATGGATTAATCAGCTGGTTTTCTCTTTTAAAAAACGTCCCGACGGAGATGTTTGCAAAAGACCGCTGGCGTCTAAGCACTCCATCAATGCATCACAGCTGCTTCACAATCCTGCTCAATTCTGCACCACTGTTCTCCACTCCGTTTATCAGCGACTTTGTTTGAGTTGTACATTCCATTTCCTGTTTCAGATAGCGGGAGGAAAATGGTGTGTCTCAGTGATGGTTTAACGGCTTTCAAAAGCCGCATAAAGACACCGTGGGACAGATTTATCTAGTGCTGTAAATTCTGTTTTTTTTTTCCTTCCTTTTTAATGTATCCCTGTCTTTTATGTGCTCATTTGGATGGGGTAATTGAACCAGTAAACAACAAGATGTTTTAAATACCTGATCTCTGCTGGCAAGAGATTCTTTGTCACCAGGCAATTTTAAATACAGTATGGGTTGATTTGCACTCCGTGTAAAGTCTAACAAGTTGGCTTTACTTAAAAATATATATATCAAAACAACAGCTGCATGCACAATCATCTTTAAACAGGAGTAGGATGCTGGTAATAACTATACAGCCAAATGTTTACATGCAGAGGAAGACTGAAAGAAGTCAAATTGTAACCTAAGAACAGTCCCATTGCTAAAATTCCCAGAAAACCTTCAAGTTTTTCATTATAGATACATTTTTAAACCGGAAATTTGTATTTTTTGTGCCTGACAATACTCCCTACTTTGGTAAATACAGAAAATAAAAGAGTGCCACAAAATCCTGTTTTTTCTTGTCTAAGACCGCTTTTCTCACATGTGATAAGCGCCACGCTGGAACTGAAGAATAGAGTTCAGCCCCTTTCACGCGTCACAGACTAGAAATGGAGGCTGAGATTATCAGAGCTGATGTAACATGCATTTAGCATTTTATGGATTATTACTTATCAGCGAGGAAAAAAAAACTTTTAGAGGAATTTCAATTGTGTTTGGAAAAACTGACATTACATAATAACTTACTCTGAATTTGTCCATAAAAACTAAAATGTTTTTTTAAGTATCATTAGTTGGGAAAATGACCAAAATGAGAGAATCTCATGTACAGAATCTCAGATTTCTTGTGCTAAAATTTAACCCTCTGACACATTGAATTGATCTCATTTAAACCCTTTTTTTTAGCTGAAGTGCCCCCAACTAATGTAAGGTAAGTGTTGACAAAAGTCTGATTATAATAAGGATATCATAGAAGAAACATAGGTACATCCTACATTTTGGGCAATTTAACATATGTGAGATGAAACACACAGGTAAATTATTAATTGCATCCATGGACTTGCAATTTATTTCTTCCTTTGTTGTACATGATGCCTTGTAGCTGTCACAGTGATCTGTAACCTGACCGACAAAGTTTCTAGAGATTTATTTCAGATTTTTCGCTCGAGTGTACGTGGCACGACGGCTGCGTCAGGACTGCATCAAACAAGATTAAAACATGCTGCTTTTAATTGCAAGTTCTTCTGTGATGCCAATCTTCTACCCGCCTTGTGGTTTTCCCTCATAAACCTAACATAAACTTCAGGCTGTCCTCATTGATTATTTCGGTGGGATAAAGAAAAATCTGTTCTAGCGAAACGGGCAGTTGAGTCGAAGTGCTGGGCCTATCTGTACATCTTGTTTCACATCAAAATGCTCAGAGGTTGGATTCTGATAGGGTTACACAACGATCTGAAAGGATTTCAGGAATATTCGAAGAAACACATGCACAGTGCATATTGATCGCTAACACAGAGGCAGTAAAATAATGGGCTGTGATATCACTGCTCTTTGCTCTTCCAGGGCTGTGTTCACTCTGCTGTGACTTGGCCAACAATGATGAGCTTCAGTAATCTGCTGTGTTAACAAATTAGGACTTGGCTAAAACTATAAACAAATAGAATGTAAACATGTTTAGCACACAGAAACACTTTTAGGGGAAAAAGAGGGGAAAATAATGGATTTAATTTTGCCTGATGCTGTCTGACTCTGAATGCCTGAATTATTAGCATGGTGAGGAAAAGGGTTTAGCTTGACCATATTAAATCCCAGTTCAGATGAAGGCCTTCCAGTACAGTCCTGTTTCATAGCTTTCTTAACAATTATCAAGAGCACTGTAGATGAAAGGGAGCTTTTGGTCCTTTACCAAGAACTCCCTTCAAAACGCCAATACAGAAAATCTTTGTTCAGGTAAAGCACAATGGCACAAGGCCAAAACAGAGAATATCAAAAAGAAAGCGTGACCTTTTATCCTTTCACAAATAGATAATCGCAGTTACAATGAATTAAATAACTAATTTTATAGATCCTATATGCAAGCCTCATCAGTGCAGTATTTGTCACATGAGTTCACTAAATATTCAGCCTAGAAAATTTGGCATATTTTCCTGTATGCATTACGTAGACCCAAACTAGTTCACTACCATGATAAAATACTCTTTAGAACAATCTCTAATAATCTCTAATCTCTAGAACATCTCCAATTGCCACGATCAGTAAAAATACTGGGAAAAGGAAAGCAAAGTTAAATAGGATTTATTGACATGTAATTGTGCTCTGTTTTAAAGTTGAATGCAGCAGGCAAATTTTTGAACAAAAAAAGAAAAGAAAGGCCAATACATTTTTTTAAGAGTCATGAGATGTGTTGTGCTACATTTATGCTGCACCACGAAATGCAGAGTTAATTCTGAAATCTGTTACGTTAAGATAACCAACTTGTTTTATTTTAGAGATGCGGCTGCTGGTCTCACTTAACACTCACAGCAGAAATGCTGTCTTGCTTTACGAACATGGTCTCAAACCTTCATCAACAAAGAATTTCCTCAAGAGCGCACCACTGGAAAAAGAAAAAAACAGTCAGTGTTTTAGATTGCTTTGAAGTAGCTGGTAATTACTCAGCTGTTCTGCATCTGCAGACATTCATATGTTGAGCTGGATGAAATCATTTTTAATCCTGCAAACGGTAATATGCAAGCCAGCTTGATCTGACACAAAAAAACTACACGCATACCTATATTCATCTTTCCACCGATCCTTAAACCCCAGGATTATAATAAACAGTTGATGTATTAAAGTAGGCCTTTGAGAGGAAAACACATGAATGCCTTGGTCAATACTTCATTTTGGGACCACTGACATAACATTTGTCTCTGTGGCTGATCGATCAGGGAACGCCGCACGTGCTGCATCAGCAGTGAAAACAGAGGCCACGAGAGCCTAAATTACAAAGATATCTCTGTGGGATTTAGTTTCTAAATGGTTGGCTCAAATCAGGATAAAGGGGGTATTAAATAAAGTGTGCAGTTTGTAAATTAGGAAGAACTGGAGCAAAAAATGTGTAAAAAGAAAGGCTGGGATGATCCAGCCGGGCTCAAAGTTGCCTGAGTGTGTCTGGGCTGATAAAACCCTAAAATGCTTCACACTATGTATTATAAAAAGACTCAAAAGTGCTGACATGTCATATTTACAATACTACCCTCAAGCAGCAGCTTAATGCACGATACTGCCACTACAATTTCAGAATAAAAACTGTGCTTTTTACATATGGTAAAGAGAGATTAACTACTTAAGATGTAAAATTAAAGCGTTGTGCAGAAGCCTCCGTGATATCATACTCTGCTGGAGCGTTCGAATGCAAACAGAGCCAAACATTTGAGGGAAATGAGTATTGACTCTGACATTGCGGTGACGGTCATTCTTCTGACATGCCTTTAACAGTGAGAGAAAGGGCTAAAGAGCTCGAACGATGTTTGCGATTCTGTGCAGTGGCACATTCTTCTCACAACAACATGCCCTATCAGCAAGTCAAGTGTGGAGATACTGCGAAAAAAAAACATGGCTGTGGTTGATGCCATCAGCAGAGGAAACTTACCTTTTTAGATATCGAAGTTTGTCAAATGCTCAGTGTTTTACTAGGGTGGTTATTTCCAGAAAAGTAACTGCATAATGATAGACTCATTAAGATAAAGTATACCTGTAGTCACCAGATCCTGTTTTCCCGCTATCTCCAGAATAAAAAAAAATACTGGAATCTATTCGAGTCTCCATCGAATTAACTCTTGTTCGTCTGTGATAATTCACTCTAACAAACATAGTCTTCTTAAAGAAGACTGCCCTGTATGGGAAAAATGCAGACATAATCTTTCAAGCAGCTGACAGTTCAGTTGATGTCATTTTAAACATGTCTATAATATCTCTGTAATCAAAAAGTGTAGCTAAAAGCATTACAACTCCTGTTTGTTTATCAAATATCGCAGCCTGCCTGATTCAACTGAACAACTTATTTCATACTAACTCCGCACGGCGGTTTGTATCTATGCATGTCACTAAGTCGGGGGTGGGACCTTCTGGGCCTCGAGGGCCACTGTCTTGCAGGTTTTAAGAGGTTTCCCTGATTTTACACACCAGATTCACATCAACACAACATCAGCAGTCCCGTGCAGAGCTTAACACCCGTTAGAGATCCATTTTATCTGAGCCAGGTGTGTAAGAGCAGGGAAACCCCTAAAACCTGCTGGACAGATTTCAGTTTTCTGAAAAAATAATGTTGCAAAAAGCATCAACAGGGTATAGTTCACAATGGCCAGTAGCTAAGATATTTTCAGTGAAGTTGATTTATGAGACGGGTTTGAGGAGAGATCTTTGGTTTAAATACTAAACTGAATCATAATGTGCATGTGGGTGGCTGCAGTAAATTAACTACACTTGATTAATGTCAGTTGGATCATGTAAATGTGCAGGATGTAAATGAGAAACTTGTTTGTTCTCTAAACTCTCTGTAAACAAGACACAATATTAACATACTGTCTTGTTTTCTATGCAACTAATCCCATTACTGGAAATAAGCCAAGAAACTTGGAAAAAAAACTACCGGTAACTCCATTAAAGCTTATCTTAATTCAATGTTTGTCAGTAAGGTTTTCATTACTGATCAAATCAGTAAATATTTTTAGCAATGACAATGTAATCCTAAATTTAGAGGGAAAAATCCATAGAAGTATTAATGGAGTTCATAAAAATGAAAATTTGGAACGCTCCAAAAACAAAAAGGCAATGCTTTGTGTATCAAGAATAGAAATTCAGCGTTGTTTTGGGTGTTAGGTGCAACATAATGGAATTCTGTCACACTAAGGGGAAGTATAAAGGTTCATTAGAATACACCATGTCATTAACTGCCTAAGGAGAACAAGGAGATGAGGAGAGACACAGTTAGTGTGAGGAAAGAAAATTAAAATGATCATATTGGGAACACTGCAGAAGATGAATTCTACCACATTTTCAGTCTTTTCTCATTTGTGATTAAGTAGTTTTGACTGAGAGAACCTTGAATATAATGTATTCTTGAACGATAGATAAATGGTTTCAAGTGGTAAAAGGTGGACATAATCACATAGAATTTCAATCATTCATGAAGACACCACGTTAGGCTCCAACTTCACTCCTAAAAGAGACTGTTTTTGAAAAAAAATGGGGGATTTGCTGGGCAGTTATGGTATCAAAGGAAGAAGTTGATTGCAAAGATGCAATCTCCTGTTTTGAAGCCCTCTGAGGCATTCTGCCGGTAACAGTCATGAGCAGCAGCTGTCACCACTAGTACTGCGACTCGCTGAAGGATGTCCTGGCTGAATATCTTTTATCCCCAGTGGGAGTGTTCTATAACACTTCTCTGGTGCCGTTGAGAGTCTTGAACCTAGAGGTCAACATCTCATTTTACACTAGCAAAAATCTATTACAAAACCTATCTCTCTCCACTTGCATTTGACCTACTGGGGAAAAGAAGCTTCTCTCTAATTGTTTTTCCTCAGCTGCTGAGTTCTGTAAGACTGGCCTTGAACTAGACCAATATCTATATTGTTGGTCTGATCAGTGACTGGGCAATTTGTATCCACCTTCTAAACATTTAGTGTGTCCTTTTTTGCCTTACGGAGAAGGTCTGCTTTTGATTCAGAAAATAAGCTGCGTATTACTGAAACAATTCCAATTTCACAAACACATATTTATACCCTACAGCGATCAACTACCTACTGCAAGCTATGATACGAAATGTTGCTGACAATTTGGGCAGAAAATAAATTATTTGTAATGTAGCAGAAGGTGGGGAAAAAAATAATCACACAAACTATTGAAAAACAAGCTTAAAATCTTTATGGCAAACAGATGCAATTCGATCAAAATCAATATTGTGAGGCATTCAATTATACATTTTCCTTTGTGTTAGGAATGACTCGTAGTTTTCATTTTTATACTAATTTTAGATGGGATGACAAATGCCATCATGACTTTATTCATTTCTGTAAAGCATGGGTTTGTGGATAATGAGAAAAACTTCCTCTATTATTCCAGAGTATACCTTTATGGCTTCCGTAGAACAATAAGAGAGTACATATTTCTATTAAAATAAAAGTCATGTCAATGCAAAAAGACTCTTTGTCCTTATGAAGTCTGTCATTTTTACATGTTCTAAATGGATAAAAAAAAAAGGTCAGCATTACGTATAAAAAGATTCTCCATGATGCAACATTAATTGGGACAATTCCATTTTCTTTTCTCGCACAGTCGTAAGCGGTTCACCATAAATTGAATAGTATTTACAAAACAACTTGCATGCATTTTCCCGCACATGGGGCAACTCTCTGAGCTCACTTTGAAAAATCGTCCCAGAACAGCAGGATACGAAAGGCATGACCCCCACAGACGGATAATGCACTTTGTTCCCATTATCATTGAACTCATCTACAGGGTGACTTCAGAAGTGAGCAAAGGTGCATTTCTTTTTGCAATGAAGAAACGATGAAATTCCACACAAAGCAGAGAAAAACACAACAAAGACCTACAGAACTCAACTGTGAAAATAATTAGTTTTCATGCTACGTTTAGTGATGTGTTCGAACGGACGCCAACAGCCAACCACATGGCTGCGATTCACCCACGGTGCAAAGTAATAAGATTGAGGAGAAATCCATCACTGGCTCTTGTCGGAGGCTCAAACACCTGCCAGAACCTCTGCGTATCCCCAGCCTCAGGATAATATCGGTCGAGTAAAAGTAGACGATCTAAAAAAAAAAGGGGCATCTATTTCGGTCCAACTAAAAACAGGACAACTGAGATTCAGCAATTGACAAATCCCATTAAGTTGTGAATTTGTGAAAACACAGAAATACCAAAGGCATTTCAAATTTCTTTTGCACAATCCCCGACCCAACTCGGCAACAGCAATGCAGGATTTTACCCTGCACGTATAACGCGAGTGATGCAAACAGAACTACCTCGAGTCGATCAGACACACCGTCTCAGAACAATGTGTCGGCCCTGCAAGTTCAAACTTCTTATGCTGACTTGGGCAGGATCCAGTCTATCGACCGAGAGTCAGACTGCTCACACCAATAAACAAATGAGTGCAATAAATATGGACTCGAAGCGTTTATCAGTGGGGCTGCCGTCTATCGATAGCAAGACCTCATGTTTAGGAGCACACAGTTGTTGAGTGTAATAATTTCCATAAATCTGAAATATTGTGTTGTTCTAGGCCTTGAAACAATATATACTAACTGTACAACCCAGCACGCTCATTAACTGAAACAGAAGTAGCTGTGTAGGAGGCTCAGATCTCGGTGAAGAATAGCCCACCTCTACTACCAAGGAGAGTTTGTGGAAGTCACATGTCACAGGTCTTACTGAGCTTAAGCGTGAGCACAGCAACAACACACAAGGTTATTACACTGCCTCAGCAAGGTCTCCTCAACAAATATTCCAAAGCAGACTGGTGATTCTAGATGGTTCAAGCTCCGTCGGAAAAGCAAAAAATTTGATTGCTGTAATATGAGGGGTTATAGACACAGTGGTCGGCCGAGGAAACTAAAGGGGATTTTTCCATTAGTACCTACTCAGCCCCACAAAGCTAAACACCGTAGCATGACCAAACAAACAAAAGCCAAACAAAAAAAAATGTCCGACCGTGACCTCATTTATACGCAACAACGACAGAAAAATGAAGGACATTGCAGCCACTAAATACCAAATCAAGTGATGACAAGACCAATCGGTCTGCCACTGATTTGTCTTCTGTTATTCATTTTGTTAGTTGATGAAAAGAAACTGTTAATGCCTTCATTATTTTTATTGAATGTTAACTGATTCGCAATATTTACAAGGTTAAAAATGATACCAATGATAACCATGCACTATTATAATTTTTTAGTTATCTAGTCAATTCACAATTTTTTTTAAGTTTCAGAGGGATATAATTTGAAAAAAGTGTTTTAAAAAGGATAGATTAATCAGACATAAAAAAACAAAGAAGCCTCCAACTGTGACTATCGAAATATCTCAATATTTTTCAAGACATGGCCAAACCATTTCTTTCATTCAAAAAAATCAATAGAACTAAGACGCTTTTCTGTAATTAGGACTTGCTATCTGTAAACATATTTAAATGATTATGAAACATCGTATATATGACGTAGGCTACCACGGAACATAGTGGAGCAGTGGATACCCTGGATGGGAGAAGAATGGGAAAACCAGTAAGTGAGCGTTATTCGGGGGAATCTGAACCCAGCGGTATCGATTTGTTCACAAGTAGGTGTTTTTCCCTATTTGATAGTACATCTCCCAACACTTTATCCAAATAAACAAGCGAGGAAGTAGCAACGTAAATAAGAAAAAAAAAGAGTAACTGTTTGGCTTCATTCATGCGCCGAGAGGACCTCACAGTGTGCTGTTGAAGCAAAGCAGAGGCCACAGCTAAGACTCCTCTGGCATGGAAATGACTTCCTCCTCCAATGCAAATGCCACAAAGAGTCTCTGATCCACTTCTAATCGCAAAGTAATCATTTTCTTGTTTAATCATTCTGCGATGGTAAGAATGGATTTCAGAAATCTGGTATGAATCTGGTTGGGGGATTATGAATGTTCTTGACATGTTGAAAATTGAAGAAGGAGAGTAAGCTTGAAAAAAAGGCAGAAGCCAGGTTTTTCACTGTCTAAGTCAAAATCCTGCTCTGGATAACATTAGTAATTCACTGTTCGCTACACAGTCTATCATCAGCGATCATGTTGTTTCTTTATTGATCACATAATGAACCTTACTATTTCAGCTTTTTCTGTTGAGGGTAATTATAAAGCTTCATCTTTGTCTTTCTCTGCAATCTGTCCATGAAATACATTACCTTGATTCACACATTTACCATGTGCTTCAAATGATAAGTGTGATGTAACTATTGAACTGTAGAATGTTATTAATTATGCTGTCATGCAGGTGAAAAAAAGACCTCTTAGAGGGTTTTTATTTTCTATACAATCCTTTGCTGAGGTACCTAATTAATTGGATACGGAATATGCTTTTGATAGATTCCTAAGGAACTCTAGGAGATGCTGAGAAAAAAGAGGCATTATACTCTCTTAGCAGCGCTGAAACTAAATATTCCTTTGTCATCATCGTTGCTAGAAGCAAAAGCTCTCAGACAGGCATAGCAATGATCATTCCCTTTGTTGCTATTAGCGGTTGTGGATAACAAAAGGGACACATCCTGTAGTTTGCTGACATGAAGTGTGTAATTATCATTCCATGTATAACAGGCTGCTTATTTGCCTCAGTGACATCCTCAAAGGGGAAGGCTGCAGTGCAGTGATCCATATCACCTTATCTTCCATTCCCTCGGGGGCACAGTATTCGGCATGGAGCAGCAGGCTAATAAAGATGGCAGAGGTTTGCAACACAGCATACGTGGGTAGATCACCATTTTTTGTTATGATTTTGCTTTTTCATTTTAACCATAAATGCAGATTTCCATTTCTCTATTTGTTTTAACAGGCCGTTCAGTTGATTTCCGTTGCACAAATTAATGGCAGTGTGTGTCTAACATGTTTCAAATAAGTTTTGGGGCTTAATCACATGTAAGTCTTGTCAATTTTATTCTATTACACTTCTGTCTTCTTACAATTCTAGCACTTTCATTACAACAAGGGAAAGTGCTCAAATTTATGCTATCAGGAAATTAGATTTGGTTGAGGCCACAAAACTAGATAAGTCAAAGACTACTTTAGGACCGAATAACCCCAAAGAGTATTGTGAAAAATGCTAAGATGCATCCAAATTGGGTGTCAAGTAATTACTTGCACTGCTGATTGGAAAATATTTTATCATCATGAAGCATATGGTGTGTTGGACCTACTCAAAACACAGCTTCCTCTGCTACCCACATGAATAAAACATCACATCTATGTGAATAAACATAAATGTAAAGTTGCTCCTCCTGATGGACCTCCGATCACAGCTTGAGCCCAACCATAGAGGCAAGATGAAGGCAGAGTAATGCTCACTCGCTAATTTTAATGATATTATACAGTCAAACAAGCAGTTAAAAGAGAAAAGCAACAAACTCCACCGCCAAGCAGGGCACTCTCATTAAATAACTAATTTCTTCCACTTATAGACAAAAGAAAAACTAAATTGTTCTGCTAAATATCCTTTGTAAAAATAAATGTGTAGAAATTAACTAGGCAGACTTGGAGCTAAAAATCAATGTTGCCTCGACCTGATAAGACACAGCGATCTGAAACCCGGCAACGTCGAGTAACAGGAAACAACACATATCAAAGCTGCAGTGTTTAACAAGCAGGTTTCTTCAGCCTATGTTAAACAATCATATTAAGGGGTTGTAGTGGACTGGGGCCTATTTGAGCTGTCAATCAGCGAAAGGCAGGTTGCAACCTGGAGGCTTCCTTTGGAAATTCAGTGGCATGATAGAAGTGCTGTTATTCATTCTGGGGGTCAGAATAACATTATGAATGAAAGGCCCGAAACATTTAATTGGCGCAATTAGCCATGTTGCTCAACTCTACTACTAATACTAACTGGACAAAGTTTGTGGGGAAAAGACAGATTATTCATGTATTACTACACAAGGGAGTAGATGATTTATGAGACAAGATTTTGTCTTTAAATCTATAAGTCACAACGGTCGATTTAACAGCAGGAAGTTAGACAACCACAAAAACCCAAAGGAGGGTTCTGTGCCTAGTCCCTAAGTAAGCTCTCCTTCTGAACGCACAAATTCCCGTTGCCCTGGCAACCCCGTCTTAAAGATTTTGAACTCGGATTTAACATATGACGCCTCCTGTGTCTCTCTGCAGTCAAGAGAAAGGATTACTGGCAAGAAAAACACTTTACAGGCCAGTATGCAGTAACATCATTTTGCCACTGAATTTGGAGGTAGCATGTGACTGGAAAAGCCATCATTACATCCAGGGATACATTGCCCTCAGGTAATTTACTTCTGTCAAGTCATTTGCATAGCAGTTATACAGGGCCATGACAGTGTCAGCGCCAGTACATGTGGGCCACAAGTAAATAAAAAAGCAGCAGCTTTATGAGCATTAACAGTAGAATGAGACGGAGTAAATGTTCCATTATTGTACTGAATACATGTCTTGATGTGAATTGGCTATACTGTCAGTCAAATCCTAATTTTAAATACAAAACTATTTTAACACTTCCAAACATAAACACCATCTTCTGCTGGAAGTTATAAACGAGAGGAATTTGGACATTGTTGGCTCATGTAAAAGTGTACACCACTTCTGTGCAGCCAAGAAAAATGTTGATATGTCAACAAGGAAGAACTGAACATGACGTCTCTCTAACTGAGGCCAATTCTGTAGTATAGATTAGTATATAGGGATACAAAGATTGATTTTAGAGAGGCGTCATGTTCAATTATGTAAATGTCTACCCATATCCATATCTACTATGCCTTTGGTACTTCCCAAAATCAAGGGGTGGGAGAGATATATTCACAAGTGGTTGATCCCATCCATTAGCAGGTGATGCCCAACCAACAGGACGATGTGGTGGTCGACACACCAAGGGAAAAAGCTGTGGTGTTGATGGAGTGGTGTTGTGGAACTGTGTGGTGTTGATGGAGCAATTCAATGTGATGGCAGCATCAAGAAACAGCAACATGAAAGGCTTGAAATGCATCAAGGGCTGGAAGAGGAAGTAGAAAAGATGTGGGAACTGAGGGCAGCAGTAGTACAAATAGCGATCAGAGCACATGCAGCCATGATTCCCAAACTGGGAGAGGGACTCCGGTTTATCCCAGGAACAACATCAGAGCTCTCATTCCACAGGAGTGTAGTTCTGGGACCAGCTATGACAATGAATAAAACCCGTAAAGCCCACAGGCCTCTTTGTTAAACGGTTAAGGCCAAGAGGACCTATCATGAATTTAAACTCTAAGAGGAACTGGTGACCAAGAAAAGGATTATACTTTACATTCATTTTTATTACTGGGAGCTATATATTATATCACGGTGTTGTAAAACACTGCATGCAGACATGCGGAGCTGTGAAAAAAATTGGAAGCAGATGGCTACATTAAAATTTGACAAGTGTGTTGTAGTTGTACACTGACTATTTAAAGTGTTAACATCCTTACTACATATATGAAACTTATGTTTCTTTGGAGCTCTGGCATTAGGTCTAAACCTGTATATATTAATCTGTATATGATGATTTAATGCTATTCATATTATTTGACAAAAAATCAGCAAAAACTGCATAGCATCAAATATACTTAGAGCTACAATGTTTTGTGAATCATACAGTGGCAGAAATGGATGCGTTAGCTGTGATGTCAAATGTATGATTTTTTTAGTGTATTTCAAACATGTATAATGTATAATCAGAAGACTGGAAGCTCACTCACTCTAAAAGAAACCTTTTTAACATGCACCTTTGGATGTTAAAGCTCAAAAACTGCAAAATTGTTTTTATTAAATGTCACAATTTGATTGAAAATAAATGGAGAATGCTTAACTGTACTGTATGTCAGAGAGAAGCTGAAATAACACCATTTCATCGATGATATCGATGCTGGAGTGTAAAAGTGAAATTTCAAATTTAAAAATGCTTAAACTTATATTCATCTCTCATTATAACCCCATGCAGATTAGTGTAATTTATTTTTTCTGAATCACACACAACCTTCCTGGGGGCACCATATATTTCCATTGAGTCATTAACATTAAATGTAACCTTGTTAAGCCTCACAAGTATAGCACATGAAACACTGGGAGCAGTATCTAATTCAGCAAAGAGCAGGATTATGAGTACAGGTGTGTCTAAATTATTATAATGTAATGGACGGAGACAGGCGCGGATAAATAATGAAAAATGAATAAGGGTGGCGGGCCAACGGGCCCACAAGCAAGTGCTACATTAAGCAAGATACATGTGAGGGAGGAGGAGGGTCTCAAAGGAGTTTGTCGGACAGGAAAAAGGAATTTGGTTTGGGTCTGTGGACAGTAGAGGTTGTGACTGAATTTAAACACAGATCAGAATGGCACTCATCAGCAAGTTAACCCGTACCACTTGCTGCACCGCAATCAGCATGACATACCTGAGAGAACACTTGGAGAAGTCTTATATGTACATATCAATTAGCATGACTGATTAAAACACGGTGAGCAAACATGTGTACGAGGAGCTTCATCTGAGCAGCATGTACAGCCATCCGAAAACTCCTTTTGCAAAGGATGCAGCACATTAGTACCACCATATCAAATGATCCATCATTACACTTTGGCATGCTGTTAAAGCATAGAAGACAGCTTGATGGTATTACATATCCGCAGTGCCTAATCCGTTGCCTGCCAGTATTCACCACTTACTAAAAACAGTCATGTGGCCTGCAGTGCAATATCATACACACTTGAGATGCCCTCATTTATTTGCTCTTGAAGCATTAGCTGCAGGGCTTTACAACATCCATTACTGTAGACTGCTCTCACTCTCTCTCCATCTCTCTCTCTCTCTCTTTCACCGTCACTTCCACGTCTGCCTACTTAAGTGAAACATAATGAGAACATTATAAGAGCTTCTATCAATATATGATTAGATTCTGAGGACAGGTAGGAAGAACAAAAAGATAAAGGTCTCAAAATGTTAGTAGAAGCTGACTCTAAAGATGAATTCATGTCTATCCATTTTCTGTCCGCTACAGAACCACTGTAATGCGAAACAATCTGTATTGGATGGAATAATGTTTAGACATGTTTGACCTTTTCCAAACAATTGTGCGAAACCAGGGGGCGGTTTGTTTTGATATTTTTCTAGATGTGAAGATTTGAATGAACAGGACGTCACTCTCAAACAAAAGCTTTGTCATGTCTGCACAAAATAAGTTATTCATAGAGGTTGAATAATAATTATTATTCATAAGTAAAGGGAAAAATGAAATGCTCAAATATCAGGAAAATCATATGGAAACTTGTATCAGCTCCTTTTATTTGTCCTCAGTGTTCAATATACTGAGGAGAGAATAGTGTGGTTTGAAAGGTTCTCTCAATCAGTTTTATCTTAAGAACTTCCTAAACCAAGTCTGACCACAGTCTGAGAGGGTTGGGCCTTAAAAAAGAAATCCTCAAACAGAATATATCAGGATATCATACCACAGATGAGTACTTGTTAAAATATTTAGTTTATTCAGCTCTCCGTATGATTGGCCAAGTTTTGATTAGATCCTTGGATCCCCTAGGTGAGTATCATCCTCACTTTTATTTGGACAGGAGATAAAATGAGGAGTCAACAGTAGTTAGTCAAATAAAAGGCAGAGATTAAAGAAACTTGGCAGCTAAGCGTGTGTAATTGATTTATAATTAATCAGCAGTTGTGCTTAGCAGTGACCACCGGAGACATGGGACAGATTTCTGTTACAACACCTTCAGTTTATTTATGAGAATACTTATCATGTGCAGCTGTGGTTTTTAAATCGACTAATATTTTTAATAAAAAAAATTTGACACAAAATGGGGAACAGTGCCCTACAATAAAAATCCCAGCTTTATTAAATGAAATTGTCAGAGGAATGAAAGTGATCTATGATGCTATGGCTAATGTGCAAAGTGCCATAAATCTCTTTGGGCTCTACCTTGAAAGGTCAGCATTTGCAAAGATGAGTCTAGAGAGACACTGTTTTATTTCACAATAAGAGAAAGCAGAGGCAAATGTAAGGACAGAGTTCCTGTCTAAGTTTTAAAATGCTGCTCATTACACAATAATATTCCATTGAGGTTTTGGGGGGAAATCACTGTGACCGTCACCATGGTATCCCCCTGTATATTCATGATTATCAAACTAGACCGAAATGACCGAGTAAAAGGCAGACTTCATCATAAATCATCATTTACTCGTTGGTCTACTTGCTTGGGACGCTCTGTGCTACTGCTTTTATGGGCCCGGGAGCTGCTTAACATGTTACATTTTTGCCAAAAGCAAAACAAAATGTAAGCCAAATGTGTCAAAAGCAAACCCAGTGATGAGCTTAAAAAACTTCAAATGCTGGATTTGAAGCAGAATATAAGAAGTCATTGCCAATCATAATTCCAGGATATTTAAATGCATTTGTTTTGGAAGCACAAGTTAGTTGAGTACACCTCAAGCTATACAAATGATCTATTAGAAAAAGTGGTTTATTTTTTAGAATACTAATAACAATATTTCAAGGTCTGCAGCTTGTCTGTATCGACCCACAAACACCTGTCTCCTTTCAGCAAATGCATGAATATGTTAAGTCTTATTTATAAAAGAATCTGGAAGTCTTGACTTCCAGGATGACTGGAGAGCTTTTGCTTAAAAGAAAGCATGTAAAAACGTCAGTAGCAGCAAGTGCCAATGCTTTCTGGTTCAACTTCTTGAAGTGAAGTAAAATTTTTCTCTGTAAAGAGTAATATTTTGCGGATGGTGACCCACCTTTAAATTAATTTTCAAAGTAAAAAAATCGAGTTTTATTAATCAGACTCCATCTTTGACGCATGGACTTCTCTACTCTCATGTAACAATTTAATTATCAGCAACATTTAGCACTTGGGATTTTAATGACTGTTGAGTCACCAGCTGTGAACTATTAAGAAATGATGGTGATGACCAGCAGATTGAGAAATCAAATTCCCAAGAAACAGCCGACGATGCCTCCCACAGCTGCTGTGAATAACAGCTGGAGTCTGACAGTGCATGCTTGTTCCCCCAACACAACCATAAACACGTGATACGGCCATTGACTGAAATGATAGAAAGAACTGTATGGATGATATCAGATGTTCTCAAAAACATTGAATGCTTCATAGCTTTTTTTTAAAGTTGCAAACAAGTTTACTTACCCTGTACCAAACGATCTCTCGCAGTCTGCCATCAGTTTTGAAGTTGCACTTGAGAGTAACAGTCTCACCCACAACAACAGGAGGCAGGGGCTCTATTGTAACTGTCAAATATCCTAGAAAAAGAAAAAAGGATGGAAAACTTTATGAGCATGATGATAAAAACATTTGTATTATTAGAGTAAAATGGTCAAAACTGCATGAATCCTCTGAACATCTAAATTGACACTCTATTTCTACTGAGAAAACAACATCTGTGCACAATTACACATCAAAGCAATATCAGTCTCAACGACAAAAGAAAAGAAATTCCCAGTAAATTTTCGAAATTTCATATTCAGATTTCATTCCAACTTAACCTTTGAATCCTGCCCTTCAAACAGCAGTAAATGAAAGGTTACAGCAATGAAAAGAGGCAAGTGAAAAATAGAACTGAAAATGTCATTCTTGAATACGAGTTCCATATCTTAAGGTTCTGACAATGTGTTGGCACTCAAAGTCCACTATCTGTGGACTGCTTCGTCGTGCACTCAAAAGGTGTATATTCCAGTATTTTCCAACTTTGCCATGTACAAACCGAGACCGCTGCTCATTTCAGTACAAGCAGAGACGAAGCAGAGCTGAATGAACCTCTCCACAGTGTGACAAAGCTGGGTTTGAGGGATTGCGCAAGAAACTGCAGTGCTGTGAAAAGCCATGCATTTCAATACACGAGCTACAAATGTACAGTAATAATTCCAGTGAAGTCTAATCTTGAGTTGAGCACCTAGGCATCCTCCAGCTGCCTGCTGCGATGTGAGTTAATGACATTTGAGAGACTTGGCACGTGTGCATGTCGCCTCAGGTGCTGGCGTACTCCCCCAAACAGTCGGTAATGTCACACTGGCTGCAAGAGTCTTTTATATGCGGCTAATGGCAGCTATTTAGTCACTGTCTTCAGTAACGGGTTTTTCTCACATAAAAAAAGAAAAAGTGCTATGTAATATACATCCTGATCCGCCCCAGTGTGAAATAATGAGTGTAACAAAAGTTAAACCATGGTCTTAAACAGAAATTGATACATCTTAACAGGCTTAATGTGTTCATCGAAATGTGCATTAAAAACATGCAAGAGGCGTTGTTACATTGGACAAACCGTCAGTCCCTCACAGAACAAACCAAATGCGTACCAAATACTTGTCTGTGACATCAGCGTCCCTTTCCACCTATGTTCGCAATGCATAACACAGACGTTCAGAAATATCTTCAAAGCAGAGGGGTAAAAATGCAAATAGTCTGGAGTAATAGGAAGACCTCAGAGGAAAAATGATATCCCAAAAGCACAAAGCAGGTCACTTGAAGGAAGTCATGACTCATAATCTAAAATCTGGAAGTGTAGAGTAACAGATTTATCTATAAACCTTTTTAAAAAGCAAATTAATTGAGTTGTAAAATTATTTTTATTCACTTCTGGACAGACCCGATGAGCCGGTCTCCCCTGTGGAACTTAACAGGGCTTTTAAAAATATTCGGTATTTAATATGGACTTTATATCAATTGAAACAGATGGGTAATAAAAAACATACAAAAGGATAAAATAGAAACTACTGGCCAATACCTACATAGACACAGATGACTGATTAAAAGAAAGTCAAAAACCTCCCAAAAAAATCTGTGTCCTTTTAAAGTGCTTTTCCAGCAAAACAGTCACCAGAAATGCTTTGCCCCCCCCCCACCCCAAACACACACACACACACACAAATAAATGTCTCTATGTAAGCTTCAGTGGGCAAGTCTGCAAGGATGTTAATCAGAAACATCTACAAAGAATACAAAGCTGACAAAGATGGAGATATGACATTTATGATTTCAATGATCAAATCTTGGAACAGATTAGAATCCAAGGAAAACATAATATGCACCCGTACAACCAAAACGTCACTGTTATGTAATGAGGATCTAAAAAAAGAAACCTTAGCACAAAGCTTAAGTCCTTGTTTTCCACAGCCAGACATGCAGTCACTAAAAAAAAAGCATATTTTTGAGTTTGTAATCTACCACAGAGCTGTGAAATGGCTTTATATTACAGGTATTATTCAAATAAGCCGCACCTCCATCGTAATGTGCATGACATCTTAAGCATAAAAAAGTGCCCGTTCACAATACTTTAAATAGAGAATTAATGTTGTTAGTATATTCACATTTGAAGCAGTTAGAACCAGTTTGCATTGTTTTGAATGATCTTTTATCTATTTCAGCAAAGCAACAAACAGACAAATTACAAGTCTGCATTATTTTTCTATCCGCTTTCACAATTCCCATTTTGTGTGTTGGATATTTTGCGTGTTGGATAAGGTCTAGGCTGACTTTCATTCTTACAGTGCTCACATATATGCATTCAGTGGAAAATATAACGTCTTAGCTTTTACTGCTGATCAATAAGAGGTTTTAATATGAGACCAATTATTATTAATCACATGTAAAACCATATACTGAGATTCCGTTGTGCCCCACAGAAAGGAATGAAAATACTACATTTAATGTGATGGGTTGGCATAAAACATATACCATTTTGAAGAATTCAAAATACATAAAGCTGAGACACAGTTATCGAAGACAATACTTTCCTCCAAAGCAGGTACTGGGGGTCTGTGTTGGTAGACGAGACACAGATCACTCTCTCGTGTCAGTGCACTGAGATATTCTTATTAGAAAATCTTAATTTAATCAGTAAGCTGAAGAGATCTGCTCTCCAGAGTCAAATTGAATGGATAAACCTGGAGACCTTATGCCATTAACACAGAGCCGATGCTCGTTTGGAAAATCCTCCGTATTTAAAATGAGACCACAAGAGGAGCAGTCTTGCCTTGTGAATGTGTCACTCTGAGTGGTCTGAGAAGGTAGAAGAAATACATGTTATTAAAAAAAAAAAGTCAAATATCCCTCTGGAGTACTGTGACTTATAAAGCAGGAGTTGGGAATATTCAAGTTAAAAGTGATTAAACATTTCCTCCACATTCTAGATTGGTGGTCTTTTTCTGAGCTTGCAGATTAATACTGAACAATTCAGGGAAGCGACACAGTGGAAAATGTAGCGTAGCCAATGACAGAAAAATGCTGTAGAGCTTGTGGAGAGGGATGAGGAATTTTCAAAAGAGCACATTAGATGGGTTATGCACTCATGCCAGGGAAGTTCACATTTCATAGAGTCCCTATGATAAACTGGAGCAGTTGCAGTCTGCTCATACCGAAGCATGAGGGCATGATTCCCCTGCAATCCGGTATCAATCGAATGGCATACAAATTACTTCCTAAATTAGACACATTTTATTTGCCAATTGTGTGTTGAAAGTTCTCCAGCAGAGCAATATGTCATGTAATTGTTAAATCATGGGTTGGTAGTTGGTACAAGGCAATTTTCACACCATAAAGTAACCAGTGTTGATTCACTTTGAGCATAAGAATCAACAGTGTGCAAGTGTTACCAAAAGAAGGGTTAGAAAACTGCCCCACAATCATAACAAAAAGAATTCAATGGGCAGCCTCTCCAGAGATATTTTAGACAATTTACTTTGGATATTCATTGATACCCATCACACAAAACACAATTATTCTGTGGTGAACACGTTCGTATTATAACACGATTTTCCAAATTATGAATTCATGTGAATCTTTGGTTTGTAAGGAAAACTGTGACATTTTGCGGATGTCCAGTAGTTCCAACAAGGTGGGTGCAGTGTACTTTTTCTTTCTCCAAGTATTGACTCAAAAGACAAAGACGGTTAGATTTTGTTTCATTTCAATCGTGCATATTATTTATTGTTCTTGTATTATTTAGTCCAAGCTCGCTGTAACATACATCTATGCAGAAGCATAACCTGGAAGGATAAAACATCCCCCCTGGCAGATATATTACATTAAAAATTAGAAAGCTCAAATTGTATAAAAAAGAAGAAAAATATGGATGAAGATTTAAACATACATGTCAAAGGATACAAGGTACACAAATACTGTTATTGTTTAATGTAAACAGCTGAAAAGGGCATTTTAAAGTTAATCTGGCCATAAAGCAGAATTCTTGGATATGACTAAAAGAGCATATAGGTAACTATGGAGTGGCCAGAGAGCGTAGGACATTTAATTGGCTCATAGTAGCTGGATGTGGAGGAAGACGAGGCCTCTGGCTTGTCTTAATCCATCAGAGGCGCTGTTGGAACAACATCTAATGAGGACTGCAAACTATGCTTTCTGCCATTAATAACAGCAATTTGCCAAGATGCAATGAGAAAACAAACACAGCCAATGATGGACCGGCTCAAAAAGTGCCCGTTATTGTGCTCAGTGATTTATGGCTATGGCCTACCTTTGCTTGGATGTCAGTGCAACTAAATGTTGGAGAAAAATGGATGGAGAGTTTTTCAGCTCTCCTCTTCAGCGTCTCGAAGCAACGCGTAAGCCAACAGAGCTGATTTGAAATGTATACACGTTTAGGCAGTATTAGCTAAAAAAAAAAAAATTTTGAGCATATTTTTTGACAAAAGGAGCATACCAAACCCGTACATTGACGTGGTTAAAATTGGGGGTAAATTGCAGCATTTTGGTACATTTGCTCCTGTCACCTTGCGAAAGCATCGATCCATCCAAACATTTCTTACGCTACATATTCCTAGAAGAAACACGTTCTGCAGCCTGTTCCAGCTGTCACCAGGCTAACCTGGAGGTCACCTGTTCATCACAGGGCCACACAGAGACAAACAACCACACAAATACTCATTCCGATTTAGAATCCCCATTTGACCTAAACATTTTTTGTATAGTGGGAGAAAGGACCCAGAGAGAATCCACACACACTTGAGGAAAACAAGCAAACGTCCGGTCCCAACGGGGATTCAAACCAAAGACAATGCCGTGCGGCCTGTCTTAAGAATAATTCTCCCCCCAAAAAACAAACTATTTGCAAACAGCGTTCCCTGCAAGACACTGAAAATTTCCATTAAGCGCTCCCCTACAACGACAGGGCTGATCTGACGTGTGTGTCTTCAGGCATGCGCGCGGTGAAATGCTGCAGGTGGGAGGCGCTTTCAGAGGACACGTCTGACATGTTAATGCTTTAAACTGGGTTGGATTGCAGTAACCTTACCATTTATATGATGACCATTAAGTCAGTGCCCTGTAGGTCCCTTGTGAAAAATGTCCAGGCCAAACATGAGCATAGATTATGGCCATAGGACATTAATTATTATATTGATATTATGCATAGTAAAAAATAGCCACTTTCTGAGAGACGTTATGGCAAATTTACTCTAAAACAATGACCCAGATGTTAAAGAGATATTTCAATAAGTGGGTTTATTTTTAATGTAAAACAATAATTAGGGTCTTTATTGATCGGGCGGGGGGAAGGGGGGGGGGGTCCTTGGGTTATTGCTAATCAATAATTTATCTTCTGATGTTAAACCTCTTTTCCAGGAATATCTATCGAGAAAAGGGTGTCAGCAAATGTTTTACCTAACATGAAAATGGGTGAAAGTGAATCAGGTGCAGGAGTTTAAACAGGGCGCTCTCAATCATGAAGTGCCATGTACACTGTGGAAGAGGTAGGGAGAATGGGTTTCCAGCCCTTTAGCAGAGCTCTCAAGGCTTACACACACAGAGCCAAAGTGCTTCAAGCAGTTCCGGTGGTACATGATGCCCAAGGACTGAAAACCCTACAAAAACACTATTAATTTTTTCAGCCAGTTTATAGCGCGCTAATAAATCTACCATCAATTACACTGATGGTGCGAAAATAAAATAAAATAAAGAGTTAGAATTCTTGACCTTTCCACTTCCTTCAACAGACAAATGGTGCTGTCAGTCACAGCTGATAATAAAAACTAATCAAGGCTGGACACCACAGTCTTCCACACATCTCAGGTGGTGATTTGTAACTGTAAGCTGAGCTCGGGAAGAATTGCATGGAGGGAGATTCTGGATGACTGGTTGCTGATTTATTCTGGCCAAGAGCACAATCTGTGCCCGTGGAGCAGGTCCTCCTTTGTAAACAGAAATCTGGGAGCTGATGTGTTTTTCAATCAGTGTGATTTAGTGTTTAATGACATGCTTCAGCTTCAAGAGTGTCAGCAGCCATCCTTTGTAATCCACCACCCCTCTCACAAGCTCATACGGCTACAGAGGATAGCAATCACAAGGAACCCTATCAGTGAGTCCTCATTCTGAAGGGCCTCAGGCATCTGGAATTATCATGTCATTGGTGAGAAGAGTTGGAGCCAGAAAGGAAATGCAGCCAATCCTCCCACATGGATTAGTCAGACGCAGTAGTTGGGGCAATTTTTGCCGGCCAAGTTTAGAAGCAACCTTTCAATATCGGCCTTATTCTTTACTATCTCTTTGCCTGTGTTGCACATTTGCTGCGTAATATACAACAGTGAAGCAAGAATACCTATTTTCCTTTATCGCACCTCAAGCTTTACCCGCCGAGTGACTTCAAAGGGGCCGAATACCATTCAGATATTTGCTGAATGGCAATCTTAGAAGGTTTGTATAATCAAGACAGGGGATGTAGCTTAGGAGGAAGAGCGGTTGTCTATGGGTTGGAAGGTTTAACTTAGGCCCCATGTTGAAGAGTCCTAGTTGCCAACCCATGTATCCACTTATGTGTGAATAAGTAAATGTAATGGTGTGAAAAATGCTTTATTGGTAATTTAGACAACAGTCCATTTATTGGATATGACTACATATTTAAAAATGCCATATCTAATTTTTTTTTAAAAGGAATTCAAACTAAAAATATCTCACGAGCATAAAAACAAATCGTAGCTCAGAAATATACAGGTTATAACATAATGAAGTAATGTTAGCTTACTCTAAGCTAACCCCAACCTTTAGGTATATTTTATTCTTCTAGTGTTATTATTGCAGCTGCAAAGATCCTTTGCTATTATTATTTTGGAGCAGCCCATATCAATTATTTAAAAGTAAACCAATAAAAATCAATGCTGCTTATGGAAACTGAAACACTTTTTTTTAAAATAGATGCACTCAAATACTGGTGCATCTCGAAGAATGTGAAAGATGTTATTCAGTGTGGTGGTGGAAATGTGTGAGAACACGATAAGGAGCTTTTAAAACAAGTTTCCCCACTCAATTTCTTAGCTGGTCTTTACCCTCAGGGAAAGATTTGTTTTTTTTGGTGAAAACAAATAATACAGTCAAGAAGCAAGATTATATTGTCAGAAAAAATGCTCTGCATGTCCCATCCGGTAATTAATGGTATTTTTTGCATCTTTAAATCAAGAGTTTGAAGATGGTTTGTGAAACGGTTTTACTAAATGGTCACTTCCAACTGAAGATAAGGTGAGTGTAGGTGGGCAACAAAAGGTGCTCTTGTTCTTAGAATCCTTGTTCTTCAGTTTTTAAAAAAAGTTTTTTTTTTTCCCCATTACTTTGTAATAAATGAAAAATAACTGGACAAATTCAGAGCCAAGAGAAAAGAGAAAATGAATGACAGAGGAGCTTAGGAAGACATTCCAATGTGCGATTTACCAAGGTAAACAGGACTCGCGTGCCATATTAATAAAAGCCTGGAAAAAGGTTTGATATTGTTACCAAGAAGGCAAGTTGTCCTGGTAACCTAGAGACAGCATCCGTCACTGCTTGTACATTCAAACTGCAGACCCGTGCATGACCGCAGGTCATGAGCAACGGCAGGAAATGAGGGCTGGGATGGGGGCAATGTGCAGAAATGACTGTTCTGAATGTGAAGCAGGTAGATCTAAGGCACGCATCCAGAATCCAGGGAACATACACAGCAGACTCCATTTATCACAGCAGAATTTAAGCTGTTGAATGAGGGCCACTTCTAATTTAAATGCCTGTTTTCAACATCCCTACTATTCTCTGGTCTTGTTTTCTCAACACCGAAGCCTCACACAGCCACTTCAAACATGATCTTTCACAAGCATCACTCTCTCTCTCTTTTTCATTGTTAAAGCAAAAAATAAAAAAAATTGAAAATAAAAAATACAAAAATCCATATATATATACACACATATATAGATCCACTTACTATTGGTGTCCTAAAGGCATTAAGACAAACTTCAAAGTGACCGCAATTAAGATAGCTATGATTGAGTGTTCTCAGTTTGCAACCTGCAGGGCTCTACTTTGCCCTTACCTGATTTCTGGTCTTGCATTATACATTTCTATTAACTCTAGTGGCCATTAGAATGACTCCCTCTGTTATTGTATCGTCATGCATTCTGCTTTTAAAAATATCTCTCCCTTTCAAATCTTACAATAACGTATAAGGCAGATAAAGACCTGTTTTGCGTCAGTTTTATTCCATAATGCAAATGGTGGAATTAGAAAATTGGGACATTAGCATGTAATTCAAGGATCTTGTAACATTAACAGAGAACAATAGAAGCTGCAAAAAAAATATATGAAGCATATGAAGTTCTAAAAGTAATTCAGCTAATTTCTTTCTTTTTTTGGCATACATAAACTTTTTCTATTTATCCAGTCATAATAGAATATTTGCTAGCATAGAACGACTAAAATAGCAGTGAACCATTAAAGCTTTTTTGCTCGACTGTTTCCTGTTGTCAGTAATCTCAATGCTATGTCTATTTTCTGGAAAGGTAGCTCGGTTCTGAGACCATCCACCTGTTTTCACACTGACTAAGCACCATTCTGGCCGGTACAGAGGGCGTAATCCATAGTTGGATATTACATCAAAAGGCCTCAAAGGCAAGCCGAGGTTTGTTCATCACTGAAGAGCCAAGCAAACTGGTAAGGGGGATAAAAATGAAGCTCACATGCTGGTTTATCAGTACTGTGGCGAGGATTAAAGGACTGCCAGTCCCTGCCTGCACAACCAGCCTACTGCCGGCATGCTTTGTCTCAGCAGCTTTTAAACCCCCTCTGTCTCTCAAGATGTACTACATCACTTCAGGAGAATCAAGGCTTTATCTGACCAACTTTTTTTTAAATGCACCACAAAAGGCATTGATACTACGATCCAGCACAGTTCACAGCATTATTTTGCAATTCATCCTTTTCTGTCATTTAACGGAGACATGGGACATGTTCAAACCCAATTATGCTATAACCTTTGTCTTTTCTGAGGGTTGACGCGGTCATAGCATGAACACTGATATATAAAAACAAAATTAAAAAACGACCTTCATCTCCATCCAAACCAAGTAAAATTTCTCTTCCTATTGTCTATATTTTTATGCATTTTGGATTTGTTGCAGATTTTTGAGCTGTTGTCCAATGAAATCCCATAGAATTTTTGTATGAAAATCCTCATAAAGCAACCGCTCAGCTAAACTGTCATTCATTGCGTGTGGGGTGGAGTGGGGGCCAGACCTGTATTAAAAACTACCAGCTGTCCCAGCCCACGTTCTTATGTGATCTCTGCTTAGGAAGCAGGCTGGTATTCCAAAGCCTCATCTGAAAACAAATTAAAGAGGATTAGAGGCTGCTACTGCAGCTCTTCTCCTTTCTGTTTGGGGGAATATAGCATCCTGCTGGCCAAAAGGACGACCTTCATATTGAGTTTCTGTCCCTATGTACAGGTGAACCACGGCAAACATTTAGGTCAGAGTTATAGATTCAGCAGAAATGTCATTTTATTGGAGTCAAAAGGGTTCCATGACCAGCTGAAACAAATGCCACAAGTATATATATAGTATATATATCATAAATATCCATTCATTTCCAGGCTGGAATTCATGTTGCCTCTCTCTAGATTTGAACTTAGTTTTCTACAATTTGAGGTTGAGGATACGCAGCTAAAGTATGTACTTCGATGAACCATACACACACCGTACCTAAATATCTACCATCTTCATGCTGTTGTTATTTTGATTCTGTCAGCCATTAGTTCTGTTTTATGTCAAATACAGAAATGAAATGTAGTATAAATTTCAGGTTGGTCAAATTTATCCGAGTCGGCCCCTAAGCTAAAAACAATTTCCTAACAAAGAGGTCAAACATCAAGAATGTCAAATAGCACAAAAAAACAAACAGCTGCACAGGAAAATAATCATTATCTAGCGCTCACATCACAAAGAACATCTTGATCCTCTTTGACCGTTCCTTGGCAGAGAAAAGCTAAAGCACCAACAACAGCACCAACCCAGCAAGCTCAAAACCCAGGCTGCCGTGTTTATGTCTCATTTTGGCCGCAAGTAGCTTTAAAACACCAACACATAGACATGTGCGAAATGTGCTGGAGCCCTAAACAGGGAGCTACCCTATCACCATTGTGCTTAATGTTGATGCCACACCAGTCCACTTTTAAAACCTCTCATCATGCAAGTATAGATGCACAAAGAATAATAGAAACACTGAGCAGGGCTTTGTCAAGAGGCCACATAATGATTTCAGAACAGTCATTCTGTGCTAATCCCGTACTTTACCTTTTCAGAAGTGTATCCATTGTGTAGCCATGCATGTGTGTGCGGGCTTTTTCGTTGTGAACCAAGGGCCCCCTGTACCCTCATAGGCACTGTTACAACAGATACTCTTAAGTAGGACTCATACTGTATGTATAATTTTTTTATAATTTTTTCCACCCATTTGCTCCCTTCCCACTGCTGTCTAGTTGCAGGTATGGGACCGCCCTAGAACCCGGGTTCCTTCAACCTGCTGCTATTGCTCCTCAGTCAAATTCCGATCTTGCAGGAAAAAGTGAGTCATAACGTTAGCCTGTGCAGCAGTAGCTGTGAGATCAAATTTGGGAAATCCCAATCATAGGCAAAATTCTGTTTTTTATGCAACTAAGCGAGATGATAAAAGAAACAGAGGATCAATATGACACCATCCGTTCAATATGATGACTAACAAGACTGTTTTCGATGGACCATAGACACGTATTCCCTGCTGCTGTTGCCCATGTTGAGCATTTTGAAGCACCTGCGCTGAACCATTATGCACTGACAACACTGCCATAAAATGTAATGACCTAACTTTGCCAGACTCTTGCTTTGGTGCAATTGGGAAAAATCGAGAACATAAAAGAAAATGGTGGCGTTTCTCTGAAAGAGCGCAAGGCTTGAAGGAAGATGTTGCTTTCCAGAATTACACCGCTCATTCAAATAGCTCTATCCTCCATTTAGGCGTCTCAATTATTTAACTAATTGAGCTCCTCTGGATGCCATAATGGGTTGTTTTGTCTCATCATTTCAACAGTGGGGTGAAAGGAAAAAACATGGCAGACTGTAGAAGGAAAAGTAAGAGGAACACAGATAGGGATCTCAATCACTTGACTGAGTGGAAGTACGAGGCATTGGTATTCACGGCCGTCCCTCCGTTTTGGGTCGTGTTCGTTACTTGGCTTCAGCAACTGCAGCTCTGACACATGCACATCTCCCCCTACCACTGTTGGTAAAAGAGCTACTGTGTTAATTGTGCTAGACCGCGTTAGGGAGGGGAAGGGGAAATTAATGCACGGCTGTAAACGGGGGTAGATGGATCACATCTGTCAGGTTTATGTGGTCAAAGATGTAGAGCGCATCTATCTGTGCCTCTTTATTCCCTGAGTTCATAAGCTGACCTGGGTAACATGCTGGTTTGACTGTTTTTTGTTTTTCCTCAGGCTCCAGCTATGTCTCTCTCCTGCCATGAAGCACATTTGACTTTTTTCTGTTCTTTTGCTTTCGTTTCATTAAGAACAAACTGACAACAAATGCAACTTCACCAGTCTCAAGTCATCATAAAATAAACATGACATTAGATTTGAACACAGGCAGTTAACACAAATAGCTCTTATATCCAAACGAAACCATCAGAGTCAAATCAATTTTAAACTTTTAAATCCAAGAAAGCCTTACAGAAAATTTAACTCACAAAAACCCAGAGGGAAACAGTTGCAACAAATAATTGAAACTAATGGAAATTTTTGCAAAACATAGGCCAGTGCAGCCTGTGGAATATTACAGATGTTTGACATTTGCTTGTATCTGAACTTTTTTTATGCCATATGTGATGCCCATTTGGTCAGTTGGGTTAATTTCACATTTCTGTTCGTTTACTAAAGCATCAACCAGCAAATGAAAAAGAGATCTCCAGTTCCTACGAGATCTGGCAGATGTGTGTCCAGACCAGGAATTTACATATATATTCCCTCGCTGTGGGAGGAGCTGCCTATTTCTGCATCAAGCAAGAAGAGGATTTAGATGAAGAGTGATAAATGCTTTTGGGTTAATATCATAGGGATTAACATCCTCAGTGTATTGGTGGTGCATGAACGAGGACTGTTAGATTAACAGCGAAACAGTGCGAGTGGTGATCGAGTGTTGTGATCTCACCAGTATTCCAGGCTGCACATTCTCCAAATGAACGAACGCCAGCAATGTGGGGCTCTTCTGAAAGGTTGTGCCACTGTGGCATAAACTGTGATTACGGAGGGGAAGTTGTTTTTACAAGTAGTTAGACTGGATTTATTCCAGTTGTCAAAAAGGGTTAAAGGTTAAAATGAACACTAACTACACAACTCTGTTTGGAGAAACAGTATGAGTTATTTCAAACAGCTACAATGCTATGGCATTTTTGGTTTTTTTTGTTGTTTTTTTTCACCTTGGATTTGCGACAAATACAAGAAAACAATCACTGTGAGGATTTTTTTCAATTTTATTTCAAATACTGTTTATTTAAAGAAACACTTTCATTGCTAATTTACCATAACATTGTACCAAAAAAGTGAATTATTAAAAAATTAAACATTTAGTATCTGTGGTTATAGATAACAGGGATGGGTTTTTCAAAAAACAGTTTCTTTCAGTAGTTTTGGAAGACAAAATATGGATAATTGCCTGGTTGGTGCAGAACTCAGATGGTGCAATTTGGATTCAGTAATTTTGTGATGGTGTTAAAAAAAAAAAAATCACAGTCTGGACAGCTCAGATGCAACTGTCTTGTACTTGGGTGAGAAAAAGATGTAAACTGGTCAATAAAAATGGCTTTAAAGTTTTCTTAACAATGACTTCAGAAGACAATATTATTTCTGACAGCTTCTTTCACGCCTCTGAGAAGGTAATAATTGTGTGCAGCGGGTTTGATGAGAGAATTTCAGCCACAGAGGACAGGTACATGTGTCACATAGACAGACACTGCTGAAAGCATGGATGCTTCTTTTGTTTGCACTTTCACTGTTTCATTGTATTTACCTTTTGTTTGTGCCGCATGTGTCACTGTTCATCGTTCATCAAAAGTAATTCAATTTACTTCAGCTAGTATATGTATATGAGGCCGGGAATAAAAAGCAATATGTCTCTTTAAAAAAGAATACAAGCTCATAAGCTGTTGTGCCTATGGCAACGAAGGTCAGGATGCCAGCTTTTAGCATAGCGCTGCTGTGCTCCACTCACCACGTGTGCCCACCACTTGCCCCTGTGACTGACACCATCCTTACACACAATATCTTCCGTTTAATATTCATGGAACTAACCTTCCAACGCACTATGGTGGATATGGCTAGGAAAGAACCAGAAAATACCACAAGCAAGGGTTATTTTTATGTCTGTGCACCACCATTGCACGTTCTCGGATGGCCCAACTGTTTTATGGATTGTATTTTATGTCTTACTGTCATGTTGCTGTATACATAGCTGGAGGATCAGTGAATGTCTGTATTATGCCGTGTGTCTGTGCAGTGTGTGTATATTTACAGCACAGGCATTTTTGTAGTAAATCTTGGAATCACAGTAAGTGTGACTGTTTAATCACAAGCCAGCAGGGGTGGGAAAGATGGGTGTATGGGAGGCAGAGTAGTGAAGGCATAAAGCTAAATGATGGAAATCCCTGCTGTCACCCAGTGTCCCTTCAACATGTTCTCTCAGGGCGCTCATCTGTCTCACCTTCCCACTTTAGCGAAGCGGTCTAAATAAGGAACATCAGGGACATCCTTGACAAAACCATGAACCTGCTCACAAGGTCACCCGGGCCTAGGGTTACCATCATGCGGGTCTGGTGAAATCAGCTGTGTGCATCCACACAAAGAAAATCTGTACTCCAAAGGCACTGGGGACAAAGCCTCAAAGGCAAGTCAAATGCTAATAATGTCTAAATTATGTAAAGGCAATACAATTCCAAATCCAGAAATCCATACAATTGCAATATATTGTTATGGAACTGGATTCACATAGTGGAATCGATACAATCATTGTTGAAAAGTATAAATACCACGAGAATTTCCATTATTATGAGCCTAGCTGAAGTGCCTCATCTATTTAGATAGCGATAAGGACATGTCTGAGTTTGTCTTTATGGGTGGAAAATAGTCCAGTTCCATCCTTATGGATTTGTACAGCATCACTTAAAAGAATGACTACCCTGCTGTTAATGGGACTTAAAAATAATGATCACAGAAACCTCGAGAGTCTTTGCAGGAATACTTAATGTTGCTGTGTTTAGCATGGTCTTTAACCTGCTAAAACTCCCAGTTTTGATCCCCAAGTAGATATACGAGATAAACTGAAAGCTTAAAAAATGCCCTTTTCCAAGGTTACTTGTTCCGTAAGTTATTTTCCAGGACAAGGATGTTTTCGAAAGGTTTTGCCTCAAAATAAAATTTCCATCTAAGAAGACAATTGCCAAAAAATGGCATTTCAGTAATTTCGTACAAAACTAGGAAGCAACACATTGTAGCCAAAAGTCTTTTCCTTTAGAGGGGCTTGTGTCCCCCACAGGGAATGCACAAGTGATTGCTACAGCACAAATTGAGCAGGGAAATCTAATTTCAAATGGTTCTGCAGCCTCAATCCCTCCTCATATTTCAAGCAGAATAGATATATCATTGCAGAAATGCTATAAAGTTTTAAGAATTAGTCGGTAGGTCTGGTAACAATGAGATGGCACAAAATCAGCTGTATATCCCTCTTTTTTTCTGAAAATGTTTATTTCCCCATCCTTTTTCTGCGATGGTCCCACAGATCTACCGGAACATAATGAATTGCTAAACATTTTAAGTACTTTTGCTAATTCTTTAGATTGATTTCCTCTAATTCTCTTTAAGGGATAGCTCACTATTCCATCATAAGTTGAGATCTCCCATTAAAAAAAGTTCAAATAAACAACTTCAGCGTTGAATACTGTGTAGGAACACATCACCCCAACTTGAGGGCTTCAACAGATTAGTGTGTGAACTGTCCGGTCCAAGGCCGGTTCAGATGTTACAAAGGCTCATTGACTTTTAATGGAATGTCATTTGAATTGAAATTCCTTGTTTAGAGCAGTAAAGAAGAGGAAAACAGCAGAGTGATGCCCTTGATTGTGTTAACGTGTGATGTGTCTTTAGGTTTTAAATGGGGTGGTTGGAGGTGAAAAAGGGAAAACACTCAATTCAATTGTAAATCTCGAGAGGACAGCACAGGGAACGACACGAAGAGGCAGCAAACTCAACTTTGCAAGGCAGGAGAGAGGCATCAAAGTCATTCAATGACAACAAGACAGTTGCAATAAATATCAGCTTTGTGCAGATGATGAGACGGGGCCGTCCAATACGGCTGTCACTCAGTAGCAGATTTAGTTTGTAAATATTGTTCAGGAAGGTGTGATCTATGAATGAACTGATGGCTTTTATCCGCTTGGATGAAGAAGAAAATAATACACAGATTGCGAGCGTTGAGTCGGGGGGGGGACGTGGAACTGGAGATGGCTCGCTTGAAAACACAACCATTTTTAACGCAGCGTTCTTTTTCTGACATTCGTAATTCTTAAAGGACACAGCGAGCGTCCAGCGTTCTCCTCCCCTGTCGTTTTATGACGAGCTCAGACATGCCACAATCTGGTGGCGCCCAGGTACCATCACTCTAGTCATTATCTTGCAAAAACCTATTCCATTTGACCTCTGCAGTTGATGTGTGTTATTCATGACAAGAAGAGCTCCAACATGCACCTCCGCTCAGGTGGAGCAGACACTGCAGGGAAAACGGAGCGTGAGTTAGCGAATGACAGAGGGAGAACGAAAGGCAGAAAAGAGG
Source organism: Menidia beryllina (assembly GCA_013363375.1). Classification (NCBI taxonomy): domain Eukaryota; kingdom Metazoa; phylum Chordata; class Actinopteri; order Atheriniformes; family Atherinopsidae; genus Menidia; species Menidia beryllina. The sequence goes on from JABUIW010000205.1 coordinate 17,002,873, forward strand.
AGCCCTAGACAGAGTCAAAGGCCACAGACATAAAAACAATTAATTTAAGGAGACAAAGTGATGAAGAGTTTAACAACTAAAAGGAGAAAGGTCGCATGTAGTGAGGGGGTGCACCTCCATTAAATACGGTGGTCACCTTCAAACAAAAATAAAATGACCGCTGTGCGTCTCCACCCCTATGGCCAACACCCCTCCTGCTTCCTCATTAGAGCATAAGTGAAGCTCTAATGAGCAGGAAAAAGCCTCTGAGTGGTGGGCAAGATGAATAGATGCAAGAGGCTACTTAACACCCCTTTACTGGATGCATACATAGTGTCTCTGTCTATGCTCTGAAAGGGATGGCATTCTGTTGAGTCCTTTAGGACCAAAGTACCATAATAGATCCTAATTACATGATTCAAGTAATTATCCCAGCGCCGTTGTCAGGGAGAGACATTTTGTTTCAGTGAAAGCTTCAATAAAACAAGAGTAAATACAATATATATATATATATATATACATTGGTAAACATTAGGGAATTTCTGCAAAAATTATGGCTGTGTAAAATTCAGCGATGCAGGTTTATACGATACCATAAACAACATGTATCATAAAAAACAATGGGCCCAGACTAAATAGTGCGAATTCTTAACCCAGCAAGAATGTGACGAAAGTTTTTTTATCAAATTGATGATTCAAAAGATTGAGGCTAAAGTGCAGCCTGTCGGCATCGATCTCTCCTCATGCTAGGGCTCGCTGTTGAAAGCACAGCAATTAACAGTGCCTATCACATGTCTCTTTGCTTCTTGTCAGAACTGTGTGGCTTCTAACATGAAAGACTTCAGAGTGGCGCCTGTAGTGATGTAGAAAGGCTTATGAGTTTCATTTCCCTTCTGCTGCCTGTATGAGTGGTACTCAACTGGACGCCAATATGAGCCACACCGAGAGCTACGAACAAATGATCTTGAATAAAAGCTACAGATTTTTTTATTTTTTGGAGGGTGGGGGATTTGACACTACTTAGGCAGCTTATATTTGGAAGGAGGTCAATCTGCAAGTATAATATCGTGTTACCGAGATCTTTGTCCGTAAAGTATTCTGTAGAAACTCCTTCAGGCACATATATGAGTGACATGGCACCTCTCACGGCCAGGATATGTTTGTAAGGGGATGGAAAAAGATGTGCCATAATAGATGGTGAGTATAACATTTTTCAGCTTAACTTACTTTATAAAAAATAGACTTTTGCTCATGCAAGAGGCTAATTCTGGTGGCCCCGATATCTTGCCAGGAACACTGCAATGATTTTCCACAGGTTACAATTTTCAAACATTAAACATTAAAAAACACACTCATAGCTGGACTGTGGCACAAAAAGTGATGGGGCAGTAAAAGAAATGATCTCACCTAAGCCAGGTATCATTGTTGTGATGAATCTGTTTTTGTTTGTTTCAGTTGAACATCCTACAATGCTGTTTAATATTATTCCAACAACATTCCTCAAACCAAGGGTATTTCGAGTGAGACTGTAATCTTAAAGACAATAAGTCACGAGGTACCTGGAAGAGGCGCGAAAGATTCATAAAGACCAGCAGAAACTGGTGGAAGAGAGTGCTTGCTTTAGTTCAGTGATTGATTAAGCTGCCTGCTGTTGCTCATGATTCATATGGTGCAATCATCATTTAACCCAACTGTCCATGTGTGTAACTGTTGCATACTGAAAAATGACCAATACACTTCACTTTGTTAAAAGAAGAATTCATCCAACATCTAATATATTGTGTTTATATAGTGTATTTTTCTTGCTCGCAAAGTAAATAGTCAAGGAAGTATTAGATCTCCTACTCTATCACACGTTTGCCTCGTGTGAGCATTTTCAATTCACACCCTTAAAACAATCAAAGCAATACTTGCTGAGCATGTAGTGTCCCGCTCACAATATCAGAGTGAGTTTATAGATGGACCATTTGGAAGACTTGATTCTGCAACAATTTCCCCTTTTTGCTACATTTAAAAGGCTATCATGCCTGCACTGGTGTGCAGAGAGTTTACATTAAACAGACAAATGAACGTAATGAAGGGATAACAGATCGCCGAGGCTGAGCTCGCTAACAGCCACTATCTAAAATAGCATACGCCGTTTCCATGTTTGCTGATCGGTCGGTCGGAAACAATTATGCAACCGGTCAGGATTCATTGCAGAACCAATGGATTTTTCAGCACACATCCAGAGGTATATTATGATAACCTGAACTGGATGGCACTGAAAATACGGCGAGTAAACTACTCTGCTCCACTCACCACACTACAGCCTTAAGGGGCCTTAGTGTACACAACTTCTCACTATAATTGGGATTCAAGGTGCATTTCAAGGTGTGAAAGTAAATGTAATGAGAAACAGCAGGAAAGGTATGATAAAACAACACACTTTAAATGCTGTCAATTCGGTGCTGAAATTGATTAATTGAGTCGTTTGACATGCCTGCTCACTTGCCAAAAAACTTGCTTTTTCAGAGTCTCGAAGGAAATCACTCTTAACTCAAGTTAATAGGCTGTGGTTAGTGGAAGTTAGTGGCGTGGGACCACACACAAACAGCAGCCAATCAATCAGACCGCATCGTCTTCAAGCTCCGGATCCTGCATGGGCATGTTCCATACTGTACAGACAATGACAGGTCTCAATGTGGCCACACAGAAGATGCGATCATTCCTTAGGGTCAGAGCCATGCTTATATGCCTCGCAACCCCCAGCAATGACAATCCAGACTGGGTGGCAGTCAAAGTGACGACAGGGTGCCAACACAAGCACAAATTTTGCCCTCATGTGCATTTCCTACCTATGTCGGCCATGACAGCTCCTCCACTTATTTTCTCTAATGAGGAGTTTCAACACCAGCATGTGACAAATGCAGGGAAAAGTGACAACAGTGGAATGCGTGGCCTTTTCTGGCATTTTCTGAATGTTGACTTTTCACAAAGTCAGCTCCTCTCGATAATGTTTCGGGCAGTATTAACCTTGTCAATGAAACAATGATATAGAAATATGTTTACGTCCAATTTAACATGACAATACGAAGCCAGAGAAAATAAATTTACACACGCACGTTTTCTTTAAACGATGAAAGTTAAATGAAGATCTGGAAACAAAATGAATGGTTTCAGCTATTCTAACATGTTTTACGTCTGAATATCAACTTCTTTGACTGCGACATTGTAAGCAGACAATGGCAACAATATATTCCCTGGCAGCTTCTTCTCTCTTCATTCCATGCTTGTTGCCCTCTTCAACAAAAGTCTCTAATACTGAACTGGCGGAACATAAATGGCCAATTTTTTACCTGTATATAAACAGAAGTAATGATTCAGAGCAAAATATTTTCTAACTTCGGCCTCAGAAGTATTTTCCAATTTTCCTGTTCAGTCGCCTTTCAACATAGAAAATGTCTAGATAATCTTAAATCACCAGAAGGATGCTATGAATAGATGAATTACTTACTTTGGGGGTATTTTCGGAGAATATGTATCTATCAATCTACCTTATTTGACAAGTTCCTGAGTATATACTTTTTCAAGTATATATACCATTTATATATTCCATCTGAAATACCATATCAATTTAATTGCAGATATTCAGATGTTTCTGAACACGCGCGTGCTTCATGTAGGATTATTTAGAATCAGTTTTTTACCGTTAAATGAAAGCAGTTTCACTTGTACAAGTCTGGCATGTGTGCAGGACAATGACTGATGGATTACAGTTGTGAACGTAAATTGTAACATGATCATTAGACTTTTTTTTTTTTTGGAAAGACACCAGTGCCTTAATGCCCCTTGAGTGCTTATCTCTCTATTCTCAACAACCCATTTGAAAAGTATTCCACCGAGCTCAAGCAGCTCATTAATATATGAGTATCATGACAAGCTTCATTTCCTCAAACAAGTACCAGTGCTTAGGAGATCGATGGCTTATGGTCCCATTAATTCCATTTCACTACAGATGTATCAAGTGCTGAACTTCCACATGAAAAAAACAGGAACTCTGCACTCTGAATAACTTGAAGTCAAACTGTGTACACAAATATGTTTACTTGGATTTTTTTTTTTTTTTTTAACTTTATTTCACAATTAGCTGAGATCTTTTGAATGTTTGTCAGGTTAATATTTCTTGGTTTACAGGAGATATGCAAATGAACAACAATCCAATACTTGGATGAAAAATTAAATCTCGCTTGGAGATAAACATTGGTGAGCTCTGTTCGGCACATAATTCTGAGCCACACGCATATTTGTTTACAAATCCCCTCACCTGAAAAACTGAAGTTCACAAAAATAAGAAAACACATACACAAATGCAGACACACACACACACCTTACCCTTGCGGCTTGCATTGCAAATTATGTTTATGCCTTCAGCACTGAGTTGATAACACTTCTGTAAATATGGATTGTTCATGGGTAGTGCATTGTAGAGTCTCAGCTGTGTCTATCTGTCTACTGAGGCACGAGGGTCGGGACCACAAACGCTGTCTGCTCCTTTGCCAGATTCACAGGAGAGGGAGAAAAAATTCTATATTTCCAAATGGAAAAGTTTATTTTGGGGATGAACTTTTAGAAGATGAATGATGAATGAATTCCACCAGGCTATTGGCTTCTGCTGTCAAAGTTGCCAGTTTGTCTCAGACAATTTTATTTAACTGGCAACAGCCAGCAAGACAGTTCACATCCAAGATGTTCTTTCCTTATTATTCTAATGACAACTGTCAATCTTGATGGATTAGTGTATGCATTATTGACCTGAAAATATGACAGAGAGAGACAACCTCAGCACGCATCACTGAAGGAACAGTTTGGTTTTATGGGCAAACCCATTAGGAGCGTTAATCAGGATAAAATGTCTATCTCATCTATTTTCAGTGGCTGACTGCAATAATGAGTCATTAAGCATTGTGTTTTAGAGAAATCCATCTCCATCTTCGCCCAAAGATATTCTGAGATTGTTCTTATTATCTCTTTATTTTCCACCAAAGAGGGAGATCAGATTACATTCTGAACACATCTGCCACGGAAGATGGACAAAGATTGAACAGATGAAACTAAGGATTCACACTCAAACTCCATGCTAATTGGATCATCTGATGGGAGAATATTTTTTGCATTGTGTCAATTCAATGCACCTGATGAAAGAGTGTTTCTATTTCTGGTTATTTGATGATTTAATCGTTTTTCATTAGCTTCTTTAGTGAAATTGAAAGCTCTTCCTAATGTTACTTTGACTCCTTTGAAACATGGACTGAATAGGTTCTGCATCTGGCTCTGATGGATATGGCTTCCTTTCAGGGAGACAAACATTTGCTAAGAGAAGTATTTAGCTTATTCAAGAGTGCTGCAGTAATAACAGACTGTGCAAAAAGTGCAAATTCTGCTCTGTCCCAACTGTGGAATATTAGCAATGTAACAACTCTTACTTGTTTGTGTGCTTTCAGCTTTTTATTTTCATAATCAAAAAATAATAAGCCGTCATTGGATGAGAGCTATACATTTTGTATGATTTTCTTTTTTAATGATGTTATTTTTAGTCAGACATTATATCAAACTGCATTTTTAATATATACTCAATTTGTTAAGTGTCTGTCCGTGCAGTATAGTGATATGCATATGTGGGTGGATGAGAGTGAGCGAAAGGCTCTAATATAATGTGTCATAACATGACTACTTGCTTGTGCTTTATGATTAAGCTGCCACCATCTTCTTTGACTTCCAAGCGGAACTCCGTCCACTACCTAAAACAAGGTAGAATCCCTTATTTCTCTCAAGATAACACTCTCCTCCTGTAGCCGGACTTCAATATTTGTACAGTCAAGTGACAGTAAAGCTGTCATGCACCGATCGCTGGGAAAAGTCCTGTTGTAAATCTCTGTTGATCACCCATTGCTGACTCTTGACTGCAGAGCACTTGGCGAGAGGTTGATTTTGTCTGGGCGCTGTTCAAAGCAGAAATACATCTTATGATGGAGAAGAGTTTTGGGGGGGTTCCAAGATGGCCTTTTTGCAGTGAGGAGCGACTACAAAGTCTAACAGGCGTTTTTTGGCAGGAGGGCAAAGAGTTTCCTGTGCTCACAGCTCATCATTCCAACCAACAGTTTTTTTCTGGTCCCTTGAGAACTTGTAACAATGAGAACAAGCATCCATTTCAAAGAACTAAATCTGATTTTCCCACAACAAAACCGGATTTGTTCACTTTCTTTTTAAAGATTCAACCCGAACCAAATTTGTTGTTATTGGTAATGGAATACAAGGTGAGTTGCAATCCCGCTAAAATAGGCATCGCCTTCATGTATTTTTGATATGTGCTGTGAATATTTCAAACTGACAGTGTCTAATACATCAAGGTGGTGAAGAGGTAACTATTAGCTCCCAGTTAATAAATCATTAGAGGATTCAGACGTTACTCTAAGTAGTGTTTTCATTTTATACTGGCTGCTTAGTGACTGAACTGCAAGGGCATTTCCTACTCACTCAGGTCAGTCTGAAGAACACTAACCCTCTGAATATCAAATAGTCTGCAGCTTCATCATATGCCCTTTTCTCTGCCAGCGACTTCATACATCACAGTGTTGTCTGGGCAAAGCCCTTGGAACATGGAATTTATACATAGGAGATTAAAGTCCCTCAGTCTCCGGCTGAAAAAAACGCACAGATTAGACCGTTTTCCTTCATTCAAAAGTAACTGACACAAGCGTCCACTGGTTTGTACTTCAAATCCATGACATGAGGTGCAAACTAATATATAATGCTTTGCCAATAAATGTATAATGTTTTTATCTGAAAAAAAGCATTAAGAATCAGACTCTGTTATAGAATTCACTTCACTGTCTCAGGAACACTCGAAATCCTCTGTCACTGACACTAAATAATAAATAAATAAATGAAGAAATATAAACTGAAGACTACAACAAATACTTCCCTGAGATCCTGAACTCTCCCAGATAGTTGTTAAAATACATGGTGATGCAACATAGTGGTAAACACTCCCATGTAGCAATGGTTCTGAGAAAATAAAGTGTGTTTCATCATTTGATATTTTGTCCAATTTGTGTTCAACGCAAATTTCATATGAATTATTTCGCTTAGTTTAATTTGTATTTTGATCTGACACAGAAACCAGGAATTGTTAACATAAAAAATATGGAAATAATTACATCATATCTTATATGATCCTGATAAGAGACGGTTTGTCATCATTCCTACAGCCAGCCGAGTTCACCATAAATAAACCACTATGTTCAAGCTGAGTGAAGATGAAAGAGGAGTCGCTTGTGATTAATTATTTCTCCTTAATTGATAGGGACGACTAACCGTAACCAAGGCTAGTACAAAGTCGGGTGTTGGGCCATTGGTATTGACTTGGCATGCATATCAAGAAATATGTACAGCACATGACAAGTCAAGAAAGATAGCACGTAAACTTTGTGTTTTTCTTTCCCAAAAAGAACAGCATTAAGCTACAGGAAATAAACATTGATTTAAATTTTCAATCAAGACCTGGATTTTATAAATCTATCTGTTCATCATAAAAAAGCTTAATAATATACAGTACTCCCTACACTTTTATTAACCTTTCCCACACTTTTATAAACACCTCCAACGCCCTTAAACATTTCCTAGGCTCTCAAATCTAACAACTAACAACAAACCAAACTGCTCCTCCATCGACAGGAACAGATGTTAGAGAGTTAGCTTTAATGTATCGTTCAATCTGATAGAGTAGTCCTCTCCTGAGGATACAGATGTGTATACCTTCACTCATACAGATCCCATTCAGATCCCCTGACTTTGATTAATCTCATTCAACAATCCACCTGTTGATAAAAGTAACAACAGTTTCCCTGTTTTGCAATTTCCCGTACCTGTATTTTTATCATGTGCCATTTCTACATAAATGCCACCTCTGACGTCATAGACTCAAAAACAATTGACAATTCTAAGAAACGGCATAATATGAGAAAACCTGTTGTTTATTTAGTTGCAGACACTATAGCCACACAGTGACAGTGCAAGAGCACCTTTCTCTGGCCGAGGTGCTGTGCAGATAAGTCTCACACAAAGAAACTTACAGAGCTTTCCCCGTTTCATTAAAACACAGAACAGCGGAGATTGTGTTAGAGCCTTCATTACTCCTCTCAAAATTACACCCACTTATCTATTTTTTATTTCATCACTTATGTCCTTGACAACCTCTCAGTTTTTAATGGGCTGGAGGATTTATCCATCTCTAGTGAGCTGTGAATGTACTCTTTGGTGACATGCAATAATCCTGTGCCTGTCCATCTCTTGTCATTCCTTTTCTTTGCTATACTCATACGGCAATACCTGCTGCTGTAAAATCCTGTATTGCTGATTTTTTTTAAATTGAAATGTCTGTTTTGACACAGTATTAAGCTTGATAAACATATAAGAAGAGAGCAGCCCCAAGAGTGGACTTTCATATTAAAAGAGAATATTAGACAGTTGATGGGAGCCATTTTGACAACTGCTGAATACAAAATATGTAACAAAAAGAATGATTTCTCATAAGAATGGTAAGAGCAAAATCAGAACATACAAGAACTGTGTATTCCAACGTGTATTGGTCTAATCAAAATATAGAGAAATACTCTCGACACATATTGAAAGTGATATATGTGTATTTTCTGTCAGATATTGAATTTTTGCCCTTAAGAAAAAACCAAACTAAACTTATAATTACATTCACTATTTACAATGAATATGCACCTTTGGGTGCTCTCAAGAGCGAGCGTTTGTGGATTGCAATAAAATGAGTCCCTTTTGACAACGATTATTTTGTCATTTCAACCGAGCAATGTTGATTTCAAACCTAGATCAAGTGAAGTTACTCAACTAACCAGGAAGTGGCAGTAACTCGTTGTGATGTTTTGTGTTTGCACGATGCAGCCCCTGCATGTGACAATCACATTATAGAATGGAAGCATCCTAGCACTAAAAATAAAGTGAACACCAACAAAGTAGTTTTGATCTCCTCACAATAACTACGAGCAATATTGACTACATAGAAAAAATATTATCAATCTCGTGTTCAGAACTGGGTCGAAGGTGTTAAAAGTGCTGATTATGTCATCTTTGTCATCGTTATGTCATCGTGTAGAACCTATGAGTGATCCTTCAAAGGCAAGATAATCAAACATTCTTGACCTTATTTCTTCACTTGTGTGAGCCTGTGAGTTTTTTTTGTCTGTCCTTCACTGCCACCACTGTGAATCACTGTGTTCTCACTTGAACTTCCTATCCCATGAGCAGTCATGGAACAAAACACCATATATGCATTTAGCTGTTTCAGAAAAAAAAAAAAAAATCTGGCTCAGTGTGGCTTAATCTCTTAGTCAGATGGTACCTTCTCTCATGGGTGGAGCCAGAACAACAAGATTAACATTAACCCCTTTCGTGGCATTGGACGGTATGATTAAAGAGTGCAAGTTCTGAAAGGCCCAAACACACTACTGATATTATTCATGTCCGTCTTAACTTGGGGATTAATTTCCTGAGCACAGACAGTGTTGACTGAGGTCCTATGAGCAGAAATAGTTGGATTGGGATACGAATCATTGGTAGAAAGGGACAAAACGTACATTACTGTGGTGACAGATGCTGACCTGATGATACCCTTTAATTCCAAGAAAGGACTGGAAAAATCTCCCATCAGCAATTATGTCCACATTCACATAAAGATGGTGTTCACGTCACCTATCATGTTTCTGCATTTTAGAATTTTGCAGATTTTCAATTTGATAATGAATATTTCACTCTTATACTATTTTTGGCCTTTCATAAATATTTATTGGATTTCAGATTGGATAAAATGTCAAACAAAACTGATAATAGAGTCTTCTGGATCTACAATCTCAGAGCATCCTGAAACTGGCATTTTCTATTCAATGCAGAGTGCTACTATGATGTGATGGAGGTCTCACTGTCCTGCAGAACGTAGCATAATGGTCAGTCAGCTGTGACGGGGGCTAATGTGAGCTTTTTCTTATACTCGACTCCCCTCGGAAGAGGCAGTCATATTTAGTGTGGGTGCGTAAATCAAGATGTTGGAATGACAGTAAAGGAATTCAACTTTACTGCTGTTGGTGACAAACAGGTGTCACATTAACCATATTATTAAAAAAAAGTATGCAGACTTGACAAGTTAACTGCAGATATGCTGAGAAAAAAATAATATTTTTCCTCTTACTATCACTTCCCAAAGCTCCTCTCTGAATTTAATGAAACACGGTCCAGAGGGGCGTTTCAGAACAAACGTGATCCATAGCCAAAGGCTGACTTTACTGTGCAGCATCCAAGCCAACGATTTTGTGAAAGCTTTCCTTTCCATCTATTTCCGTCTAATATTCCGAAATTTCATTACACTCAATGCACAGAATCTCAGACCTAATAAGACGGAAAAATAAATGAGTTCGCAGGCCTGTTGAGGTTTTCTCTCCATTGCTTAAGGACAGTCAGCACAAGGGAAACAAGATTATTTGAATCGCAACAACTGCTACCCGAAAGGCAAGAGTCGCTGGCGTTTGACAACATTTTATGACAACTTTTTAGATTAAATGTTTTGGTTTTTAAAGCCCTCTAATTAGCTAATTATGGCAGTTTGCCACAATAAAGTTTGAACATTAATGATAAAATAGTCACAAATAAAATGTTAGAAACTCTATGCAAACAAGAAAAGGTCACAAAAATGTAGATGCTCTCATGCTGTCCATCTATTTACAACTCAGTTGCTGAATATTACGGTATGTCACCCCCACCAGTCAATGTAACTGATAGCAATTTTCTAAAATTCACACTTGTCAAAACGCAGCCTTAATTGCGCCCGATGACTGTGTGAATTTAATGGCTTCAAAGGCCGAAGTTGAGCTAATGTCAGGTCACTTCAGCATTAAACCTTGGCATGTCTTGTGAAAAACAACAATGTTCTGTCACAGAAACAAAAGACTGACATTTTTCGTTTCTAGGAAAACGGGGCTACGCGTCTCATTAATGCCTCATGTATTTTGAATTCTGCTATGAGAGCCTAACATGTCACCACACAGTGACGTTTTGTAAAGAATCAGGCCTTAGGGTTCTAATTAACATACAGTGTGTGTGTGTTTGTGTGTGTAAACACAGCCAAATTAAACGTTATTTAAATAAATTTAGCCATTTCTGAATTGTGAAAAGGGGAAATCATATTTATGCAGGATAAAGGATCATTGCAAAGACATTCTTGTTATAAATTGGGCACAAATAATCAAATTAGCCTGTTTATTTTGTAGTTTAGCAACAACTTATTTGATGAGTGCACACAGAATAAGCAGGTAACTAAAGGAACTCCCTCATAGAGACGACATAGACACAAACTCTGCCCTTAGCTCAACAACTGGGGTGCAGAGATGCTTCTCGGTGACATGTTCAGGATTATACCATCTGTTGTTGACAACCATTGTAATCCCTCCTTTTTTTTTACTATTTCCTCTCTATGTGTGGTCTTTGTCTGCCCTTGTAGTCTTTAAGCTGAGCCGAGATGTGTCAGAGTTGTTTTTGGTGAAAACAATAATCATGCCTTCTCAAAATTCCTCCTGCCGTCCCTAATACATCTCATATTACACTGGGTTGTTTTTCATTTAGCAAAGAAACGAGCCAAAAACTCACAAGCGCTATGTAAAACAATAGAGATACACCCCGTGATGAAAACAAGCTCGTAGAACCGCCCTTGCAGAGGAACTCTCTCTTCTTTAGGTGGTGGTTTCCTTGATGTTTGTGAACACTGATTCATACGCAGCTCGCTCTGAAGGTCCCAACACAGGCGTTTCAATCAGGTTGAGGGCCATCGTGGCACCTTGATTCTTCTCTTTCCGGGCCCTTCTGCTGGACAGGTTCAGCTATGCTTGGAATAATTATTTTGCTGGGTGCCCCGGTTTCAGCCAGGCTTTAGCTGTCAGACAGATGGCCTCACATTTGACTCAAGAACAGTTTGATTTACAGTTCACCGAGGAATTAATGATTGCAAGGTGCGCAAGTTCAGCCGCTGCAAAACCAGCTCAAATCATCAGTCCTCCAAAACAACAGCTCATATTCCTTTGGTTTATACCTGGTTTATACCACAACTACTTCATCCTCTTCTTCCACGTTTCCGACTGTTATTTCCTGAGCACAATGGAGCATTTTTGGCTATTTACCAGTTTCCAGAGCCCTCCGTGTTCTGACTTTGGGGTGAACTTGATAGGATCTAACCTCCTGGGAAGACTGGTGACTGTCCTCAATGTTTTCCACTTGTGAAGAATCTTTCCCTAGAAAAATAGACTGGAAATTGATTGGAAATGCCCAGACGTCAATCCCCAGGTTGGTGGCAGCATTTCTTCTTATTTACGATGTTTTTTCTTCGATGACATTTAATTAACATACAGATGAATGTACCAGTCCAGTAAAATGCCAAGACCATATTAATTCTACTTCTCACAGGTGGTGATGATCAATTAATAAACTGCTTTTGATCAGCTCTACCTTGCTGACTCTTCCCCTCTAATTCCCTATAGAAGAAGACTTGCTTAGTTTTTCACATGCTGCATTAAATCAAGTAGGAATATATCTAATTCCAAGACTGTGTATTAGCAAAATATTTCCTTTTTCAAGATCTTAATACTTAATTTTTTAGGAATGAAGGAGAATTAACTTAATTTTTCTCATAATAGTAAGTCTTCCTATACACACTTATGCAGCACAAAACATAATTATGGGTTATAATGCATTTGGGCATACAATTTGTGAGACCTGACACAGCTTTCAAATCCCTGTTTGTGGTAAAAGTTGCGGAGTTAGATATTTTTCTTATCTATGCCCTATAACACTGCAAGCGCAGCAAAATCTAATGTTTTTTGTTTTTTTTGTGTTTTGCAAAGAAAGAAATATGAGTCTTGCACTTTCCGCTATACAAAAGGAGCCTCTCCACTTACTAACGCTGAAGTAAAAGACATAGCCCAGAGGTCTTCCAAACACTTGCTCCACAGTTCAGGTGAAAATTATCTTCTTTTTTTTTTTTTCTTCCAAAGGAACACTTTGTAAGGATAAATATGGTGGAGGGTTAGGTCTCAAGTAACATACTGGATAACTGCGATAAGAAGGGCAAAGGAAACCTTGAGCAATGAGCTTCTCCAGTGAAGGTAAAGCACAGGTGGAAATGAAATAGTTCAGTATTTCATTCTTCTATGGCTAAAAAGATATGTTACTGCCTTATGTTCAGCACTTTTATATACTTTAATTCCACCAAGTATAACAGTACTACAGCAAACCGTATGCAGATGCAGTTGCTCCTCCAAGATTTTTTTTCCACTTAAGTTACCAGGTAACCAGCCTAAGACACACTTCCAACTAAATCTAAATTAAATTTGACATTGTAATGAAGCAAGAACAAATTGAATCATCAAAATGTTTTCTTTTCCTAAAAATCATAATAACTTAGTAGCAGCAGTAAGCCATAACTTAGCAATAAGCCAAAAAAAAATTGATTACACAGAGTGATTACGCTTAAAATGAAGCAGCCTGACAGTATTGGGTTTCATCTTTGAAAAAAAACAAATTAAAATAAATATTACCAAAGCTGTCTCTGAAGAATATGCAAGCACAGTGGCTTCTATTGTGAATTTCCTGCCCTGTTCAGGGGATTAGTTCTCTGAACTTGCATGACACATTTTGCGGTGGATCAAAGGTTTAATGGTAAATGTTGTCATAAACGACAGATGTTATAAGATGAAAAGGGAGAATTTTCTTATCACAGACAGAGTTTGTTTGTGAAACTTCACTAATATCTGCCTCTCTGACTGCAGATTGATGTCTTCATGACTTCTTTTTATATAAAATGTAGACACAGTTTCCTCAGGGGGAAAAAAAGTTATTTCCTGGGTTCATATTGAGGAAATAGGCATGCATAAAAGAAAATAATTTGTTGTCATTAGATATATAGCACACAAAATGTATCCTTACTCCCATCTGTGCAACATTAGCTCTCCCAGTGACATCAATGTGCAGATTATAGCCTTTCCGTTCATTTACCATCTCTTTGTGAAAAATACATCTTAATTAGATCAAATTTATCAGTATTTGTAAGGTTTTAAAAATAAAAAAGACTCACTATATATAGACTGCCTACATAGATATAGATATAGATATAGATATAGATATATACAATTTAAAGTTCATTTTTGGTTTTACAGTTCAGACATTTCCCATCTTACAGTCTGGGTGTAATCTAATGGTACCACATGTCATGGTGACTTCCTTATTGCTCCCCTTACTGGAAAGATAACCTTCATTTGCTGCACACACTGTGTTACAGAAACACAAAGGCACAGATTCTATTCAAGTTTAGGTCAGAGTGACTTTGAGTAATTTCACATTTCTCCAATCCTCAAAAAAACACTCATCACTAAAGCAAAAAGAAAAATGTCAAAGAATGAAAATGTGAGTGTAAAAAAATCATTTGTGCACTGCAGTGTTTTTCCTAGAGAATGCCCCCCCAAAGTGAACCACTGAGCCAAGCCAGGTGATGAGTTAGGTGTAGCGTACAGGGCAGTTTGATCAGTTTTTATGAATAAATTCATATTTGAAATTGCAGCAACTGTTACTCAATAGCCATGTTAGAACAAGATAAGCAAAATCTTTATTAGCATTTGAAAATGTGCAAATATGGCAAAAACTGCTGCTTTTTCCAGCTGCTAATTTGAAAAAAAAAAAACTTGTCAATACTAAAACGTGATTCAACACCAAGTTTACTTTGGTCATGTTCCTTTGGAAATAGGAGCATTTACAAGAGTGAATGCTGTGTTATCACAAGGGGAAGCTAAAAATAGAGGGTGTACATTCTAAGTGGAGACATCCCAAGAGTTGGGCATGGATTCTATGCTCTTTTTATTTTTCTCCCCCTTCTCCGAAAACCACAAGCTGCTGAGGAGTCAGCGTTGGCTGCTTCAAACGCCCACACATGGCACACAACCCAACCTACATCAACGTATGAAGGCCTACAAAGGTAGTGAGGAAATCCACTCTGCAGTTTCAACTTTTTGCCCCCAGCGTTGGGTTTCATCACAGGATTCATTATTTGCAACATCAATCTTTAAAAATGTGAATGTATTTCAACCGCACGTACAAAGAAAGGTGCATTTTTCCAGCACTTTCCTTGATTGTGCCTATAACATCTTTTTGAAGCTAAAAGTGACTGAAGGAGGACAGATTTGTCAGGATGGATACCGGTTCACTGTGTTATTTGGATTGCGGTAGAAATACACTCTGGCTAAGAGGCAACACGGCGCATAGCTAAAGCAAGGATTAAGCTCATCTAAAATGTCAAAAAGATTTGATTTCACACACAAAGCAGATATCTGGCATGTATGTTAATGGTTGGAGAAAAAAAAAAACAGCCCCCTCACATGTGGCTTATCGCACCCTAAGACATTTCCACATGCCGCGCTTTTGGGACGGCCGCCTTTGAAGCAACAAAAGGCCGGCATTTCTTTCAACAACATCCCAAAGTCAGCATGAAAAGAAAATGCATGTATTGCTGAGAAGTGAAAAGTCACGGCAGCCAGGCAGCAGAAGAAAACCTGAAGCATAAAGTCTTTTGTTGGATTATAGTGTTGCAGGTTTACACAAACCTTTGAAACAGCACAGTGTCTCTAAAAAAGAAAACTGTCCAAATAAAAGCACTTCTATCAAAGACCAGCAAAATCAGACAATGCATTGATAAATGTTAGAATAATACTTCAATACTCCTCAGTAATACATTTTTAGGTTTTCTCTACCATCTCCACAATCTTCTATCTACACCTACTATACTAGTGTTGGTCTTATTTTATGTCAAATCTCTTGCAAATGTAAATAAATTGCTTATGTAAGCTTTGTAACTTATTATGCAATTCATTCATCATTTTCTTCACTTTTCGTCTGTGCTCTCGACTGTGAATGGATGGGTTAAAATGCCTATAGATTAGAATTAAAGAACACGGTTACATCTTCTTCTTGTTGTTTATCTCTGCATCATAATCATGTGACATGAACACTGGCCTACAGAGCAGCACTTTTGAATATCCATTTTTACTAATGCAATTTGGAGATGGGAACATATGTTCTGCCTCCAAATTGCTTTAGTGGAAAGCGCTTGTTACATGAATCACGGTGAAATTTTGCCAAAGAAGCAGATTTTAATACCTCTCCTGAAAACACAAAGCTGTACATCATGCTAGATAGATATTTTCTCTTCTGTTTTTTCCCAAAATTCACTCATACCTCAGTTTTCTTCCCTTCTATTGGTGCACGGCAATCTGCCAAACATGATGACCACTGACAGGTCAACTGATCCACAGTTCTTATGTTGATCCAACGCAGTGTTCTGCTGATACAACCTCCATCCTGGGACTAGAATAGATTTCATTTTGGATGGGATCTGATAGTATCTATGAGAAGGAAGCTCAATACATAGACACACTCCCGAAACCCAGAAGGCCCAAAGGATTCTTTTTCAAAGCCCTGACACATGACACCTTCAGGTGTTCTTAAACATATTCCCATAAAGATAACCATCAAACGACGTGGTGTGACTCGCTCGCCCTGGTGTTTACATGTTTCGACCATTGACCGCACAGTAGTAGTCCGTCTCTGGAACCTGGACTGCAAAAACTGCTTTCATTCCCTGAAGAATGCATTTTCATTTGTCGAATTAGAAATGTCTTGGCTGCCTTCTCCCTAACTAAACAAAAGGCATAAAAGCCAAGTTAAGGCTGAAAGTCCTCTACAGTGTTTGTGATGCAGTCTAAGCCACACAACCTAAGTTAAAATCTGCTTTTTCTGTTTTATATGTCCGTCAAACATCACAATTAAATAGTTTTCTGTTATTCTACACCCACACACACACACACACACAGTCTTTGACAATTTCAGGTCAGTTTGATTTTTTTTTTTTCAATGAAAGCCATTTCAAGCGCCACAGTCGACGTGCACAAAGCTGCCGGAGACACTTCAACAAAAGCGGTCATTTTCTAGGTCACCAACTTATTTCAGGTTTTAATAAGTTTTAACATGGCTCTTTTATTACAGTAAATGGGATTTCGAGGCGAGGGTAAAATAGATGAGCATAAACTAAAAGGTGAACATAACAAAAATTACTTTAATTGCAGATTATCACAGGAGACAATTGGGAGTGTCTCAAACACACACATGTGAGAAGGATCTGTATTAGAGATTCTTTTTTTTCTCAAAATGAATCTTTTCAATCCAGTTCAATCACTTTTTAATTGTCTGGGTCTCCTAATTTCAGTCACAGCAGACATGTGAAAGAGGACATACCAAAACCCAACGCAGTGACCTGCACTTCTTTCTTTTTATTAAACTGCAAAGTGAAAGAAATTAATGTTGCATTGCTCAATGGACCGAAATGACTTCATTTTCTTTGAAATAGTAGACTCACTGTTGCATCATAGATGTCTGTGAGACAGAGAATAAAATAAAGCCCAAAAAACATACAGGATGGCCTCTGCTTCAAAGCAGCCTGAATTTGTTTGTATTCTAGTATAATATACTTTACAGTATACTGACTAACAGCGGTGATTTAAAGATAAGGAAAGAATAAAGAACGAACTCATACAAATATCAATGCATTTATCAAATGGTGCATTTTCTTGTTCTCTTTTTTAATTCTAAACAAGTCCATCAAGTTACTGCTTTTTGTGTTTAAAAAGTGTATGAATTATTCAGTTACAATAACTGCACTGAACACACAATACCAAACAATACGAAATGGATTCTAAATCTGGAGATAATCACTTTATGTAACTGCCGAGAGCTGCGATGTTTTGTAAAGCATGATTATTGCAAGACTGTGGCATAACCAAAGCCCATATTCCAGCATATAACTCTTGTCACATCCGGTGAGTCAAGACTAACCATCAGTAGCGGAGATCCACACTGGAAATCTAACCCATATCCGGTGTCTGTTTAATCTGTCAACGCTGCTATAGTACGCCATCTGCAAACTGACTAACAGTGCAGCAGTGTGACGAAAACATTTTCTCAGATCCTTTAACGGATGGGTTGAAAATGAACTTGCATATTGAGTAAAAAAACAAGAATTTCTCATCTCCAAAAGTAAGTTTATATAATTTCATATCTTATTCCATTCCCATTTCTTATCATTTCACAGCCAACCACCTGTATCAAAGATAGAATCAACAGATTTTTACATTTATGAGTTTGTTTTCTAACTACAATAAGAGTCAAAACATTATGCTGGTCAGTGTTTTCATTTTTCATGTCTCAGAACGTGAGTCCATAGGTGTTCTTCCTCTCCTTATCCCCGTAAGGTACCAGATTGTAGCTAACTTCCAAAGCCGTCCTGTCCTATCGGAAACTAAACAAGAGCTCCCTGTATTTTCACACGCATTTCTTTTAAAGCTGTTCACATCAATGTTTCCATTAAGCTTAACTATGCAAGAAGTGGACATTAAAACACTAAAGTGAGCCACAAGATCAACAGTTTTCACTACATCAAAGACTGGGAATACAAGAATTAACATATAAAAAAGAAAGACAACTGATTTGATAGGAAAACGCCAAAAAGCATGAAATGCTTTCTTATGAGTCTCCAGAAAAACGTTTCTATTATTTGGTATGACCCTTTGTTCTGTGTCTAAAAAGTTTATATATGTGTCTTTTTCAGCATTAGAGGCACTGATTTAAAAAGGAAATGAGCTACGATAAATGAATCACCATTATCTAAATGCTAGGCCTACAGTATGTGTCCTTGCCTGACAAGAAAAGCTTCCAATACCAGTCATGTTATACATTTTTATGTCATTTTCTGAACACTGTAATCTGAGGTTTTTATCTTCTAAAGAAATCTCTGATTCTCTATGACACAAGTGAGAAAAGAAAAGCTTACCCTATTCAAATATAGTCAATGCCAAATAGAGGCTCAGACAAAAGCAGCCCATCTATATGGGCGGATGAACCACAGATCAATTCTGCACTCTTGGGTGTTATAATTCTTTCCTAAAAAAATATTTTTTCTTTAAAGGTACACGGTGTAGGAATTTCTCCCATTTAACGGTGAAATTATAATTTACATTCTAACAAATCGTGCTCTCTAGTGCCTCGCGTTTTCAAATGGGTATTGCAACTTCGGTAGCCGTCATGCATCAAGAAGTAATGACAATGTGACTTCCACATCGTCAAGTTTTCTCTCGGGTGATGAGGTTTGTAATTGAATCAGTGTGAGCATGTAATTACTCCTCAAACAAGATGGCGAAGTTTCAGTCACGCGACTCTGGCTCTGAACGAAAACGCGTCGTGGATTAGCTAGACAGGTAGACTAGTGCTTTATGTCCCGCTCTGCGATTATAGTTTTTCAAAATGGCGGAACGACATGGAAACCTCCGTGGACTTACCCGTCCTATGTATATACAGAGAGGAAGTTCTTCGCTTATGAGAAGTCAGATCATTGCAGAGATAATTTTATACCAAATGAGGAAACAATTATAAATGAAGAAAATTATTTTAGCTAACAAAATACTTAAAATACTACATAACGTCCCTTTAAAGTGCTCAATTATGACTGGATCAACAGTGTTAACTTGGACCATAATTGGTCAGGTCATCATTTTTTAACCTAATTTTTCAGCATAATTAAAAATGCACATGTTTGGAGTTTGTCAGGTATCTAAAAGAGGTAGAAACATAAACATTTTAAAAAATCATTCAGCGTAGATTTTGAATCAATTCTAATCTCACTTGATGTAAAAAAAACTGGGAGCTTTTAACTTTTCTGTTATTTTATGCGAGAGACCACATTAAATTCACCATATACCTCCACTCCAAACTTTTGTTTCAGCCTCTCAAAGTTAAAGTTAGAACTCCAAATGTTGCAGTGCTTTAATAAATGGCACCGCATACCCGTTTGTTATTCTTAGCCAGTAGCAGCTGCCAATTTATTTTTTTTTAAAGAAAAATACAATTTGTCTGACAGTAAAGTTGCCAGGCAACGTCAAGTTTCAGCATGGTTTTGCCATAATTGCCAAATTTCAGGTCAAGAGTGCAGCAAAACATACGTGCTTTTTTCATAACCTGTGTATGTGAAATAGAAATGATTGTATTTTATACTCTGGAATAATTTACTGTACATGGGTCAACACAATAAACAGCTTAGACATTCAACAGTTTTGAGACAAATACTTTCTTTTGTTATGTAACAATTATTTTAATTCTTATCCATTGGAAATGGTTAAGGACCAACTACAGACTCATTGACACCAATGGAAACCACTAAACTGTACTAGCAAAGTATGTAACAGGACGGCCATGGAGTTTCAACATCTTCCATATAGCGGCTGTAGGCTTTAGGTCAGGGGGCCAGCCATTGGCCTCATGCAGAAGCTTCTAATGGTGATGCCATTGTCACATGATGCTTAAATCCACAGATTGTGTCTTGGGTTGTTTGCGATGAAGAGCAGTTGCTCTTCTGATGGATCTGTTTTGAGTAGCTGTTGGCTTTGCTTACCTATCGGGAATCCTTTATGTTTCTTTAGCGTGATCACAAGCAGTCATTCAGTGTGTTTCAGACAATAATAATGAGGATTTATGCTTCCAAGAACTTCCTTGAACATTGGTTTATAAAAATGTCCATTTAACTGCTGACGACACTCTCCATGTCAATGTTTGGTCTATCAAAAAGGCAGAAGGAACAAAGTGTGACGTGGATTAACGTTCCCGCTTCCACATGTTATGTAGTTTTTGTTTGTTGGTTTTATTCTTTTAAAGCACTACGACTGGAGAAACATGCATGCATAACCGAATGTGTAACGTGCTCTTGAAACAGACACTGTTAACAGATGGGGGGAAAAAGAAGCCAGAGCTAGGCTACAGGATTTTACTAGCTAAAACTCGCCTGTAGGCGCATCTCCATTGAAGTGGGAGCTGGGCCAAAAGACTCTACAAGAACACATCTAACAGACAGAAATATCGCATGCACTGCGTCTGACTCAGTCTAACTGGCTTCTGCATAAAATGAGACAGGAGTTGATGGGGGGAAATATGAAAAAAAATAACAAGACGTGGTGTCACTGTCAACAGCTCTTCAAACATTGAAAAACTGCCACCTATGCAATAAAGCAATTAAGGAAACCAATTCACTGTTTATATTTCCTTGAAACCGTCAGATATAATGACACTTAAGTCATGTTAACACAGAAATGTTCATTTAAAGCAATCAAACCAAAGAAATTGAGCTGTTTTTTTTTTTTTTTAGTGATCATCTAAGTTGGAAAAATCCCTGAGGCAATTTTATCTTTCACATTATGCTGAGTCCAGCTGACATAATAATATCCAATATGGGGCAGCGAAGGTCACTGAGACTAAAACAATAAAAAAAAAACTACCTAACCCTGGTACAGGTTAACAGATTCGTTTATATAGCAGGTTGCTGTGATGCTTTAGGCAGGAGGGAACTCTGAAGTGCTTCAAAAAGCCCACAGTGCTAACACAGCTCTCTGTGTGTGAGCCCAGGCTGAATGAGGAGACTGACTCTGGCTTTTGTGGGAGAGGATCTCGCGGTTTGGAAACGCCGAGCATTAAAAAAAACCTGAATGATAGGTGCAATCATGCAAGGACTGTCAAAGCTCTTAGAATAAGCGGGTTCGTGTGCATTTTTTTTTGACTGGAGGAGAACACGTGAAGCCTGAACCACTGCCATGTACAGAACAGGTCTAACGTGACTGATCCCAGTTCAGCATCGCCAATCTGCTCACAGTCATTTCCAATGTAAGAAAAACGCGACGCTGGGAAAAAAGATGGGATTTACAGCTCTTGGCAATAACCCCATTACGTGCAGTACGCAATAAAAAAATAAAACTAAATAAAAAAGGGATAGATATTGTGTTGTGAATCTCGATCCGAACGCGTCAACGGAGGATTAAAATGAAACACGCCACACTGATGCCACCACTCTACCCTGCAAAAGCACGCCGGTGGGAAGTCTGCGTAAAAAAAGGCGACACTTTAACGTTTCTCAGGGGCATCTCTACATTCATATCTGTTGAGCGTGGCCGCTGTCTGGTGTGGGAAACGGCAACATTTCCCAGGAGCGCCTCAGCTTTTTTTTGTTGCGTGTGTGTGTGTGGCTGTAGTTGTGCCCTGAAGTAGCTGCTGTCATCCATACCGGTCGCGATAGTCAGTGCGGACGTATTAAGACTTAATACATGACCGGGCCTGCTGCTTCCACTCTTTTCTGGCGTGTTTTGGACCCGTGCCGACGCACCGCGGCGTGCCCAGAACCGGAGCCGTTCCTCGGCCGTTGCGCGCGGAGGAGAAAGTTGGCACCCGTCGCCTCCATCCCCCGGCTGGTCCTGTTCACGGCCAGTTTTCACTGTCACGAACCAAGCCCCGAAGTGGTTTTGGCAGTTTTGGCGTTTGTTAGACCTCAGGTGCAAGCGGGAGGGTTGCCAGACGCACGGGCAGCAGGGGGAAAAATGACACGACAGGGTCAGACTTACCGACGGCTAAATCCAGGAGATCCGCGCACAGGAGCAAGCACAGCGAGAAGACGGTCATCTTTCCCTTATTTCGCAAAAATTCCCAAACTCCATCTGCGTTTACATGCTCCCTGGGTTCCGGCTGCGTAATCCCCACCATTCCAGAGGTATGCCGCTGAAAGGCGCATCCGAACTATTCATGATGCTGCTCAAGTCTGAAGTGGAGAAACCGGGGGAGAAGTTGACGAAGAATGCAGCATTCAGAGCAGCGCAAATCGAGCATCAGATGGGTTTTTTTTTTTTTTGCTTTTTTTGTTTGGGGGGGAGAAACGACTCACTGAGATGCCCCGCACAGGACAACCGGCGTGATCGTCTATCTTTATCTTCTCGCAGTTTAAACAACGGGGAGCTGCTCAGAGCCGTGAAGCGAAGGGCTCTGGAAAAAACGGAGCTTTGGGTGAAAATGTGTTTCCCTCTCTCTCTCCTCTCTCTCCCTTTCTCTCTCCCTCTCTCCCTCTCTCTCCTCCCGCCCTTCAGACAGGAACACAGTCATTCCTGATCACTCGCTCTTTTATTTCACACAATTTTCCTTAATCCTCCCCTGGATTCAGACCCTTCTAATTCCACCCATTAAGCCGATTTATTTCCATAGGATTTTTATTTTCTTTTAAGGAACTATTTCTATCCTTACATCTCAACCAAATAGCTTCATATTTTGTTGTAGAAATTCCATAAACCAAGCTGTGGAGTATATACTGTATGTATATATTTATCAGCACTTTGCATTTCAAGGTTTCTTTTTTCTCTATTACCCCTCATGAAAAACGTCTCTGTTTTAAAAATAAAGCTGCGTTTTTAGTTAAATTGCTTGATTTCTCATGAAGTTACAAATAGAGATTCCCTGCAAGATATTTGTTATATTGTCAACTGCAGGCTGTCACATTTCAAGTAATTAATGTTAAAAAAAAGAAAGAGTTATAATTAGAAAGCCATTGGAATTCATGTAAATTTCATGACCAGGCTGCCTGTTTAATGGAGCAGATTATGTTTTTTCAGGTCAGTCTTTCACTTCAAACTGGCTGCCATCATATCTCCCATTCAAGAGTGTCTGTTGTACCTAGAAGTAAACCAGCTCCCCAATATGACAATCGCCTTAAATAGAAAACTGCTTGTTTTTTTCCAAGCTCAATAAATAATTAAATAAATAAACAGATGGAGATCCTCGCATGTGTGCTTCTCCATTCCTTCTTAACTGTCTGTCAAACTTGTCAATTTATGTCACACGTTACTGCATTTCGAAAGCAATTTCCAGATTAATCTTGTTAAACCTAATCTTTTGTTAAGTCGTTCCTTTTAGGGTTAATGTAACTGACTATAAAAAATAACAGTAGTTGTGTAATATTGTATGTGGTAAAAAAAAAAGAAAAAGGAACTATTTTCTATGATGGCCACTACTGTATTGTGATATTGTTTTAGTCTCATTTACGGCACAGGCCAAATGAAACATCACCCAAACTCCAGTAAATGTAAGTTGAACTGTTTTGTTCCACATTGATGCGGAAATAGAACAGTGGTATTCCCCAAACACAACCAGTTGGGACATGTCTTGTCTCATAGCAAGCTAGTTTTATTTAACTTGTGTGTATTTGCATTTTTTTAAAAACAATTTTATCATTTGGGCATCTTAAAAAATCCTCAATAGAATATTCAAGAGAGGAGAACAAAGTTTTTTTTTTTTCTCTCTAAGACCTGTCAAAGTTTGGTGGATGCTTGAGGCTAAGTCATCCTCATAAACATCACTTTAACAAGGCCAGTCTTGGTTTTCTGCAATATCTTACTCGAAAAAGTAAAAAGCCCAAGCACGTTGAAGGAATAGCCAGCCACCAACATGCCGGATTCATCATAAAAAAAACATCTATTCTGTTGAATAAAGCCATTGGTGTCCCATTTTCTGCAAAGCCAGGTCAATTTATCAGGATCATATATTTGTGTTGATTTGTTGTGGCACTGAATCGGAAAGACCTTCATCAACACAGGAACCTCAAGACAGCTGTAGGTTTTGATTAAATTCTGTGGCATATTCACTCCTTTCTAAACTCTTTCCATGTAACTTGTACCACAGCAGCTAACCAAGTAATGACTTGGAATTATCAGATTTTCATAAAATCAACTGTAGGGGTGCTCTCCATGCATTAACTCAGGCTCTTAACTTAATATAAATTCAGCGCAATTGATTCTCCCAGAACAATTCTCATGACTTTTGACAGAGTAGAGAGGATGCTTTTTAGTTATGGTCTGCAGCTCTTATGCACCATCCCAAATCTCTAGAGGGCAGTGTCAACAACTATTTATTAGGGTAACAGGGCTGAACGTGTTTTTGTCTAAATAGCATCTAACCCACTAACAAAGCCTGGTGAAAGTTCACACTCAATGTTGAGTTTACTTTCCCTTTTGTGCCATAGGCACAAATAGATCAGTCTATGGCTTTTTTTTTTACTTCTTACTAAGATATAATCAAAAACACAAAGACCGACCTGACTCTAAATGTGAGGGTTACACTATCCGATAATGCGTCTAAACAGATAGACTTAAGAAACTCTGGCTGATAAAAACATTTGATGATTTTGTGGGTTAGATTTAAATGGTGTGGACTGTGAGTAGAGGTTTTATTTCCGACCCTTGATCTCGCTTTCTTTCCGAGCTATGTGTTCATTCTCCTTTTCAGATATGAATATCAGTGTTCTTAGGCGCCCAATCTAAGAGCATACTTGAGATAATAGTTGTTAGATTTTTGTGCTGTAAAGACAAAACTGACTCGAATTGAATTCAGCTATGCGGCACATGAAATGGACCAGATCGATTAACATTTCAAGTGGTTCTATGTAAGTCACAACATCCATCGATCCATCATTAGACGATTAATAGACGACTTTATCAATACCTGTTTATTTTTACCCAAAGGAAAAGTGTCAGACAGCAACAGGGAAAACAATGGTAGAGTTTTAATATCTCAAGTTCATACGACAGTAATTTGCAGATGTATGGAAGATTTGCTTCATGCTTTCCCACTTCTCCAACCTGATCCATTCGGTGGGAAAATGTCTGGCTTCAGCTTCTGTCGAAGAGCTTTGAGAGCTGTTGATCAGTCAGTAAATGTGGTAGTTTCCCCACAGTATATCATTGTGCTATGCAGATCTGACCCCATCTAAAGTCATTGACAACATAGCAGGCCAGATGCAAGGTCTGGGAAATCCACCCCTCTGTCTGAGCCAACACTGGCAATTCGGGTTTGCCCCCATCAATACTGCCAACTGTCCAAGCAAGTGGATGAGCTCAAACAGGCATTTTGTGCCAGATGCTCATTTTGGGTCAAGATTGCAGCTTGGTTTTTTGTCTTGTTTTTTTGGCGTAAGCATGATCAAATAAAGTCCGAGTTTCCCATCTTATTCTGGTTTAGAATGCTTCCCCTTAATTTCTAAATTATGCATAAATCATATATGTTTTTTTGTTTTACCTCTCCCATATGACAAACACATCCCTCCAACAACAAATCTTCATTTCTAACCTGGCAATCTAAATAATTGTCACTTTTTTAAACAGTGTTCACCACTAGTCTGTTGCAGTATCAAATACAGTTTTCCTCATTGATCGCAGTGACCGTCAAACCCAGTATTAGCGCCATAGACAGTTCTCAAGACTTGGATTTCAGAGAATAAGATGTCCAAGTGCAGTGTTTATCCATTCTTAACTTAAAAATGGATTTTAACTCACATCCCTAACCATTCAAAATGTACAAAAGAAAGTGAAAAGTAAGGAATGATGATTGACTTTAACCTCTCTGCTCCTAAGAGCAGATCTGAGCTGCACAGCAATGTGTTCTCACATAAAAAAAACAACATTTTTCTCCTTTTGTTGTAAAGCTTAGGGAAAAAATATGTGCAGTCTGCAATGATATTGTGTTGGAATCATCTGTGGGACTTCTAGAGCAAAGTAATAGGATGGCAAACAAAGAGAAGTTCAGAAACAGATGAACATATGTTTGTTTTGAGACGTAAAGCTCGAAAGAGCTCAAATCAGCCAGATTTGAGAATCCAATAAACTACCTACAGCATGGAGCAGTTTGTAGAAACTTAAAAATAGATAAACATGTTTCTCTAAGTTATGCCCTCTGTTGGAAACTTTTTCATGTCAAAGGCAGAATGCTTTTTTCAAACTTCTTATTAAAAAAATGAGCACTGTCGCATGGTTTCAGAATCTCTCATTTACGTCTTGTTCTTCGTGTGGCAGTAATGTTTTCTGTGTGGAACGGCATCCAGGACTTAAATTGGTCTGTCATTGGGACCATCTAACAAGATGACGTGAATCAATTGCGCGTGTTGAGCACACAAAGCATCGATGCGACCTCGGTGTTTGTTTCTCTGTCAGACACCAGCAAACAGCAGCGGTGCAGTCATGAGGGAACGTGTGAGGCGCCTCATGCTAGAAAAGACCGCCTCACATTTAGGTATTACGCTTCCAGGAGGATGTATGTGCAAAACTGTAAAGAGGGAGGCAC
Organism: Menidia beryllina; assembly: GCA_013363375.1. NCBI lineage: Eukaryota > Metazoa > Chordata > Actinopteri > Atheriniformes > Atherinopsidae > Menidia > Menidia beryllina. The sequence continues at coordinate 17,029,966 of JABUIW010000205.1, forward strand.
TCTGCAAACGTACAAATTCTTAACTGCAAATATGCAAATAGACTTTTGTGTCCCACGTGACCAATCATTAAGATATCGGGTTAAACACTCAAATTCTCTCCCTCTCCCCCATTTTTTATTATTCTGTCATGTACCTACCTACCTTGTACTCAGTCTTAAGTTTGGTATTAGAGTTTCTTGAGTTTCTGGACTTCCTACTTTACAGCATTCCTGTCTTGTTAGTTGAAGCATAATCATTTCCCCATCCTTTTAAGGATACATTGCAAATCAGAACACACAACTTGACTCCATGTGATTACATAATTTATGTATTTCTTAGAAAATAAGTTTATCCCATGGTGCCTTGGCTTGACCTAAGGACTGTTCCGTTTAGATGGAACTTATGTTAAAAGTCCCATGTCAAAACGCACGATATAATCACGTTAAAAAATAAAAGTGTTCCACTCCACTGTCAGAAAAAGCTGCGGAAGAACAGCCATTGGTTACTTTTGACCAACGCTGCCCAGTCTGCCCAAAATATTTCATTAAAATAAAAAAATGTTAGATGACCACTGCTAACACAACTTCGACTTATTATTAAGACAATGAAAAAAGACTTGAGTGTATAATGGCAACTGTTATCAGTGAAGCAAATACCAAACTCTTTATCCAGAGATGGTTAGAGGCCACACTCCAAGCAAGGATTTTTTCCCCCCTTTTTTTTCAAACTCTGCATTTTTCTATGTCACCACCCCCCCCTTCCCCCCGTCAGACTACTCAGGCCCACAGCTTTGAGGCTCTTACATGTTGCAAATGCTCATTTTCAAAGAGATTACAACACATATCTGTCAGAAGCAGAATTGCATGGATATTATACATGGGGGACAACTCAGAAGTCTGCCAGTGGGGAACACACTGCAGTGTGCCTGAACCATCACCAGAGATTAGGGATGACTTCTTAAAATGGGACAAGAGAAGGCTTGCGGGGTTGACCAGGTTGGAACCAGCTGTATACGTGCTTTAGCTGCACAATTTGCCTTTATTTGCAGCGCACGTAGATAGGAAGACATAAAACATCTATGTCAGTTACCAGAATTTCCTGGAGGGATTACACTCACATGAGTTAACTGAAAAGAGCGATAGCCTGTTGTGGCTTCACTGAATACTTCTGGCTATTAACAAAGTAATACCAAACACTTCACACAAAGCAGGGTGCAAACACAAGAAAAAATGGTGGAAGACGTGCCTCATTCTTTATTTATTTATTCCATTCTCAATTTTAAATCCGAATGCAAACCATACTTTAAACAATGTCACTGAAAGTCCAATATCTTGCATCGTACAAAACTATTTCTATTTTTCTAATTTTTCTCATTTAGAAGTGTAAGTAAAATAATGTGACAGTTAAAATTGCCTTTTATGGTGGGTCGTTCTGAAAAAAAAAATAGAAAAACATGCAAGGGAAGTAGTTGATTTCCAAATAAAAAAAAACTGCTAAATTGCCAATGACATCTTTTAAAAACCACAATTCCTGAAATCAGAAGAGTCCAGTTCCAGGTTGAGACTCTCCCCAAATTATTCATATGTAACAGTGGAATAGAACAAGTTTCAATGTGTCACATAAACCATTTTCTTAGCACAGATGGATGTAAAACATAGCCTGAGTCAAACCAAAGGCTCTAGTTTATATTTAGCCAGACACATTTACATACATGTTTCGCCAAAACACAGATAACCTGGTTATCTGTAAACATACTTCAGGTAGAGTAGGTGTTTGTAGTAGGTGATCAGTGTTCGTGTGCAAGAAAGGTGAAGGTATGAAGACCTTAGCCCACTTTGAAAAGAGTCAATCCATCATAGTCAGACACAGGGATCTCGGCAGAGAGACACAATCCATGTGTTCTAGGATGTGGGAGAATAAGTCTGATCTGGAAGCACATCATCAGCTGAATGTAAGAAATCAATGTGGGAAAAAAAAAAAACACAGTAACTGGACTCTGAGAGTTGACATCAACTGCACATCCAGTGTCTCCCTGAATTTCACAATAATTGTATAACAGTTTAATTTACATCACTAAGATTTGTATTTCAATAAAGGTAAGGATCTATAATACTTCAACTGAAAAACAAATGGACAGTAAAGTACAAAAATGTTATGACTGTCAGATGTAGAATTAATTTTGCTTTGATATATTCATATAATTTAGATATTTATTTGGAACAACATGCGTTGATGGATTAATTTGATTTAGATGCATGTATCCGTATACGTATGTATCATATGTATATATACGTGTACATATGTTTATTAGTTTGTTTATGCAAAGCGTCTGCTAAATGTTTATTCATTTAGCAGACGCTTTTATCCAAAGTGACTTACAAAGTAGGGGGGCACCAAGAGTTGAACTGGGGACCTCTTGATCTCCAGTCAAATACTATATATATATATATATGTATAAATACATACATGGTGACTATGTTTTACATGGTTCATGATAAATGGGTTAGGGTTAGAGTTGAAGGGTCTTTTCTCCTCCCTTTGCAATTGAACAGGATTTCAATTATTTTCTTTTTGTGTCACTTTTGCTAGAGACGAAACCCACGTTAAAATATTCAATGAGGAGATCAAAGCGGAAATATCTGTACATACTAGAGAAATGCTTCTTTTAATGTGTTGTTTAGGAAAAAAAAGAAGAATTAAATCCCACTGCCCTGTCCTCAGCAGCTGAGGTTTAAACTGCACCTGTGGTTTCGCCTGGTTCATGTGTCCTAAATGCCATCTGCACCCCTGTCTCTGAAAGTAAAAACGTTCAAGTTTAAACAGTAAGGTTTATTTGGTTGGCAACTGTGGGGGGAAAAAAACATATTTAAAAAATGTAACTATTACTTTTAGGACAAATGCAACGTAGATCAGAAATAAGAATTACTACAGTACTGATAATCTGTTAGTAAATGATTACAGCTCAAACTAATAATGTTAGTTTAGGTGCCTGTGAGCATACTGGTTAGTAAGCCATCAGTGTAACGCACAATCCTGAAAGTCGGGACGCTTTAACAGCAGAGCTGTCATTCAGCTTTTTGAAGTGGGTTTGTGCAAAGTACTCATGAATACTAAGCAACAGCCTGATGAAATAATGATGTCTGGAAAAGATTTCAATAATGAAATAAATCCACAATGAAGAACTCACAATCTATTAAGAAATTTGAGGCTTCCATTGTTTCAGATGGCAAAATTTGCACTTTTTGTTCCTGCTCTCAGTCGTTTTAAGCCTGGCTGCCCGGTGAGGATTCTTTCCTGCTTCTGCAGGGACTGCTTATCACTGCAGGTCAAGTATTAACTTATTTCAAGCTCATCACCCCCAATTCAAAAACTTAAATGAAGTGTTCCTTTCACTTAGCGTGGAACTGTTGGAATGTCAGTCAATTGTTCCACCGGTTGCTTTATACTTTGGCTAAATAACGCCATTGAATACAGGAGCAATGTGCATATCTGAAAAACAAAATGTCTACAAAAATGTGAACACAAATTGAGGTTAAGATTACTGAAGGCTGTACTGGGCTGCCTACACGTCGAACAAACATTACGTTTCCTCCCGTCCTTCTAAAATGCCTTTCTGGTTATGTTGACCTTTCTGGAAAATGACTGTTGCAATTTTTAATTATTTGGCAGTTAAAAGAATTTACAGCTCATCATATGAAGAAAATATGTAATCATGCTCAACACTGAAGCCATCCGACTGTTTTCAATGCAGACTGTGCTGTGTTTAAGGACAAGTTGGGTAACTAAAAAACTAGAAAGACCGCTCCTGTATTAATACATAAAGGCATAAACTTTATGTGAAACCTGTCAAAATCAGGAGCGAGCGATGAACGAGCAGTGAACTTTCAATATGACTCATCTGCTTGGGACTCGTCTGTTCCCATCATGTTGTTATTGAGCGCTAACCCAGCTTTATGCTGTCCTATCACCATCACCTGGTGCAACCAGTGTGTCATTTACTGCCACAGAGCGATTACTGGCAAAGTGCAGCTTTAATGGTAGTTCCCAAGAGCATCGAAAAGTGATGATGAAAGAGAAGTCCACGTGTTGACGGATGCAAAGAGCTCCGGAACCATTAGGCAGTACTCGACATGTTAGTAAAGAGACGTTCTCGCCTCATCACTTCCTGTGTTAAGTATTTTTGGACATGTGTGATCGCAGAAGTGACCTGCGATGGCGCTTTGTTCTCTTGTGAGGCAAAGGGGACAGGCCTGTTAAAGCTGCATCCTGGACTGCAGCCAGTCCTTCACACGGCTGACAAACAAAAGCAGACGATCGCGCTTCCAAACAGTCAGAACTATGTGTTCAATTCTGAATCTTTAATCTTGCTCACAGTCATATCTGAAACTACAGAAGAAAAAAAAAAACCTCAGACACCTACAAAAATGTTCTGCACCAGGAACCCACGGACCTCGAGGCCACATTGCTGGCTCTTTGCTTTTTTATTTCAGACATTTCACATTTTGATACTGCCTGTTTGATATCATAAAATGAACTTTCTTGCTAATCTCACTTGTAAATTCAAAGTGAATGCCAACAAGACAGCTCTATTTAAATTTACAAGAAATCTAAGTTTAGACTTGAGATAAAATATCTCAGTGGTCAACTTATTTTCCCTTCAAAAATAGTGAGAATAGTCTCCATTTTATGGATCAGAAGTCACACAAGTAGCTTGCATCCAGTAAGAGCCCCCTCTCACAGACTCATTATGCCACAATTTCTTTAGTACGATTTGATTGCTTGCTTCTATTTCAGACCTGTACAGCAGATGGGCCATTTTCTCTCAAAGGTAGCATACTGGAAAAAAATGTTTGTCAGCCTGTGGACCATAATAAAAAAAATGCATGGATGTAGAAAAATCTTAGTAGCTTATTTTCTCAAAAGATTTCCCTCATTAAGAAGGCAAAGAGCGATATTTTGTCTTTTGACACTGAGGTAATGTATTATCGAACCATACATAACGAAGATAAAACACATTTGCATATTAAATGGATACATACTGTGACCATGCTGTGGTGGAATACATGGAGTTTTAATCAAAGCGTGAATTACACACTCAAAATCCAATTACATACTAAACTTATAACCACACTAACATGATTGTATTATAAAAATAATTAGCGTATTGAACTAAGGGACACAAAACCTACATCTATAACTAGAAAGTGCATGAAATTCAACATTTACACAGGACAATGATATAAATATATTCTTTTTTGACAAAGCAATCACGGTTAAATCCAACCAAGGCTAAATCATGGTCGGACACTGTGCAATCTGAATTGTCAGGATTAGGATTTAATCTAAATTTTAATACTAATATTCCCTGACAGTCTGGAGGGACACTAAGACACAAAAGCATGATGATGAGAAATCTGGCAGTGTTACTCTGCCTCAAGTTTTCTCATTTACTTTTTAACTGTCCATTTATTTGTTGTACCTAATAATATCAAAAATGATTTGGAAATGTGTGTCGATTTTCCAACTCCTGCCAAAATCTTTGTATGTTATCCCAAAAGTGTCCTGAAAGTCCAAAAGTCCAAGTCCAAATAAATAATGATAAATGGGATGATAAAGAATTCTGCTTCACTCAGTCATTGCATTGATTAAATAGCAATGGAGTCATGGGGTCTATGTATAGTAACATATATGGTAAAACATGTTTAATTCTCCAATAATCTTTAAACATTCCATATAGTAAGACAGAATCCTTTTCACCCAAATGCACTCTGAGGTTTGATGAATAATGATCCAAATGTAACCTAACTCAAAAACAAAAATCAATAATTGTCAAATCCCAGTCTATTTATACTTTACAAATAAAAAAAAAAAAACCAAAACAGATTCTAATGAGGCAGGATTCAACTCAGCTCCAAAAATCCAAATGGCATTTTTGTGTTTTGATTGGATGAAATGCTACAAAATCTAATACCAAAGTCATTGTTGTAAGCTCTTATATATAGCCAAAATACTTTTAATTGAACACATATCTTTAAAAAATAACCATAATTGATTTAGTCATTATTTATTTGTTTACTTTACATTGAATTCAAATAGCAAAAAGGATTTTCAAAAGTATGCCACTTCCCTCAACTCTGCTGTACAGCTGGGTTCCATAATGTTAGTCAGTCAGCAGGTCATTTTTTTTAAGAGAACGTGTACGTTTTGAATCCCCTGGATCTAAATCAGATCCTTATCGTTTCAAGTGCACATTTAGGTCCACAAATGTTTTTGATTTAAATGCCCCCACTCTGCCTGTACCTAAATGTTGGGTGCTTTTGGCTATATACGTTTTACTCTATTTAAATTTTGATGCATTTTAATTCAAACAGCACTGACCACAGCAACAGCAGTAGACACATTACTTCCCTCAGGAAGATGGATTGCTCTTTCCTCAGGAACTAATTAGTCACTGTCTTCTAGAGTCCATGTTCAAATGCCAAGCCCTGAAGCTTTTTTGACTGGGAGGGAGAGAATGACCGCAGGATTTAGAATAACATGCAGATAAACTGATTATTCTAATTTTGAAATCTATACAGATATCTCTTGGTTTACTCTAAAGTGGGTATTTCTTCATTTTAATGTTGAACAATAGGAAATACAAGCAGGCCTGCATGGTGGTGTGGCAGCTAGGAGCTTCACCTCATAGCAAAAAGGTTCCCGGTTTGAATCCCTGGCAGACCAGGGGGGCTTTCTATGTGTAGATTGTATGTTATACTAATATATGCATGTTGGTTTGGCCTCTCCCCAGATATTCCCACATCCTCCCAGAGTTCAAAAAGTCTGTTAGACTGAATTTAATTGTTTCATGTCATGAAACTTTAAGTGACCAAATACAGTTTGTCATAGAAAGGTTGTTTGACACTCAAAGTAGATGATTTCAGATATGTCTGAAATTGAATTCTAACCCCCACTTTTTCCTTCATGATGTCTGAATGATGCAGTGACCAAAAAATGGATTTACCACTCTGCAGAACATGGAGCAGAGTGCAGCCCGATCTGAAAGTGTTTTTCTGACATTCTCAGTTTTGATTTCACTGAAGTGAATTTGAATGGCACACTGTGAGATACAATGGCTAATTGGTCGATCCATCTCAACATTAAAGGCATTTCATTGCACACTTAGTGCCTTTTCAGTAACATTCAATGGACCATTACGAGGAGACAATTGAAGGTAGTGAAAATGAAGAAAGTGTTGATAAATGTGTAGTTGTCAATTAAGCAAAATCATTTATATGCTCTTTGATGACTGTCAGTGTGACAGTAAGCATAATTTGTCTTCGTATTATTCCCCTCCAGTTGTAGGCAGCCTGTTATAATACTGTAAAATCCCATTGTTTATTTGTATATGTCGCCATTTAAAATTTCTATGAATGCATGCACATTGAAATTGCTCATGTTATACAACTGTAGTAGTGATAAGCTCCCACTGCATATTCAAACAAATTGCATGTTTAAAGAGTGAGATAAAAACCTAATCTGGAGGATTTACTCAGTACCTCTTGGAATCCTTTGCACTAGTCAAGATGCTGTTCTCATCTGTTTCACCCCGAGGGTATGCCAAAGCTGAAGGTGGGGTATAGCACCCCGGAGACAGTCACGCTACTTCTTTCCTTCATTTGTGTTCCGTGTACAGATTCTTATCTTTCCCTGCTCACACTCGGAGAGGACAGATCTAATACCCCATCTGCTAAATATTCATGCAAGGAAAATAGAAACAAGGCCGACACAGTCTCTCAGCAAAAACGTGACATGGCCAAATCAATTTAATCTATTGATCTGTGGCCAGATATGAATCTCCTTTTTTGTCATTCATAAAAAAAACACTGAGTGAGATAGTGAGACAGCATTTAATGAAATAATCAGGTCGAATGTTGAAGAGGGTGCACGTGCACCCAATCGGGAGTGCAAAGCTTTATTCCACCTTCAGTGGTGCCTTCAGGTTATTAAGAAAGGTTTTCACGTTAATTCACAGTTTGAGTTTATTTTCTATTCTTCTGGCTGCTATACACTCAACAAACAACTCAGAGAAGGTTAGGGGGTAACATTTAGATGTATGGTTAGGATGTAATAACCCTGTAATAACATTTTGCATCAAAATCTTATTTTGTGCCACACCTTTAGCTAAACACAAAACACACCGGATGCATAGCGGACCCCTTACTTAAAAACATTACCTTTGAATGTTGGGTTTGATACAGCAAGCCACATTTTTCTGTTAGTATTTCATGTTTTCTTTCAGGAACGTGCTGAGAAGAGAGAAATAATCTTTACTTCTGTTTACTTCTGATGTTACTATGAGGTGTAAACTATAGCACTTTGTGAGCAAATTATAGAATATACTTAGAATATTCTCAGAAACTGCAGATGTGTAATTTCTTCCAGAAAACTGAAATAAGTGTCAATAAATTGTACCTTCTTTATATAAACGGGAGTTGTTGTTGTTGTTTTGTATTTGTTTTTTTGCATGTCTCTGTGTGAGTTATGTATATAATTAAAGAGAGGAACAGAGAGGTGTGGCAGTATGCAGCAGAGGCTGTATCTGAACACAAGCTGTGCAAATGCATGTGGGTGTGGTATGGATTAGTTTGAGTGAATACTACCAAGCTCAGTGTAGCTAAACCCTTAAATGGGATTACTTCAAGGTGGGCTCTGAAAATGAAAGATGTATTTTACCTAAGGTTCTCTGCTTTCAATAATCTTCCCTGTTAAAAGTAAGACATGTAACTCTGGATTCTATGAATTAATGCTCACAGGGGACCATTTATGCACCGTTTTACGCTGTGTGGTATGTATGTGGACTTGTGCATTTTCTCATGGACACACAGGAAACCGAATACAGAGCTAGGTCATTTTCTTTTAAGTGCAAACCAATAAGTTGCATTGCACGCGTTGACAATGAACTTACTCAATATGGTGTTTTATAACACCTTCACGCAGAATTTAAGTCATACATACTTTAGAAATGACCCAGAAGAACCAAACCTAAAATATGTATAACCAGACATAGGGGTCAGCTAAAGTCAGGGGATTTTACAGTTTGACTTACCTTGAATAAAACCTGCCTGTTCTGAATGACTTTCAATTCAGTGATAGGCCATGATCTTTGCATCTCCTTCCACTTTCTTGCTTGACAATCATTTCAGCTTATTCAAAGCAAAGATGCTCTCAAAACTGATGAAATCACTGTGAATAGGAGCATGAGCTAAAGCTAAACAATGATGTGAACCTGCTGCACTGAAGTGTGGATGCTCCCCTTTACATCGCCATTAATCCCCACAGCATGCTGTCAGCATGAATATAGATAGTGGAAAGGCCTGTGGCTTATTTATTTTCTTCACTTGAAGGATTGTTAGTGTGCCACGGTTTTCAAAGTGGCAAAGATTAGGCTTGAGTCCTTTCTCACAAAATGAACTGAAACCTGAATCTGCCTTAATCTGGATCATTCAAGGATAGAATAACGTGATCTTTTTAATTTCATCATCTTTATTTTTGCCGGCAAAGTTACACACAATTTCATTCTCTCGTCTGTCATGGCTAAGGATAGGATCATTTCACATAAGGGAGTTAAAGTATTGCTCCATCTTTGGAATTACAGTGACATTGCATTTTCTTTCCACATAAATGTCCATCTCATTAAGTATTACAGACCGGTCTCTAGTGATATGAACCTGACGTGATCAGTCATTCCTCACGCAATTTATTGGCTGCTGGTTTTTCAGACATTGATTAATTAATTTAATCTACTGAAGTCTAAATACTGTAGATGGTGTCTAACTTGGCTTTGCCGATTAATTTTGATGAAGATTAGACATACAACGTCAGTGCTCCAAGCGCAATCTGAGCTTAAACCAACAACTCAATCATAACATCCAAAGAGCTGTGAAAGATGAGCGTTTCAGTCTCTTACTGAACACCCCGGAGCAGAGGATGGAGTGCTTAAAAAAATTCAAGAAAGTCAGACCAGGAATAAACATGATTGTATGGGTAGTCGTCAATGTGGGGAGAGCTGGGAATGAAGAACTTTCCTGCACAGCAAGACGTCTCCTTTTTTGTTCTCATCTCCTACACATATATGCCGACTGTGACTCAATAATTACGGAGGCAAGACGTGTAAGAACCACTTATTCCCATTCCGAGGGGACCGAGGGAGTGTTGTCGCAGGCTACGCTGGCTCATGCTGGTGTGTCACAGCCCCTGCACCAACGCTTTGACATTCACATTAAGGACAGGTTAAGTAAGCCAGTTATCTCTCAGCCCAGTGACAGAAACGGTGTTGCGGTTGGGACTAAATGAAGATGTTTCCTTCAGCTGTGTTTGTGAGCTCACTTGAGCACAGGACAGGAAAGACGGAAGCTCTTCGGGGAACAAGTGTGTTTGAGCTTGCCATTGGTGAGGAATGGTTTAACATCTTATGTATAGGACTCAGTGGATAGATATGAAAAGAGAAAATATGTCCTCCTCGTTTGTTGTTATAGAATACATGAAAACTGCTCTGGTAATGACCGGAACTTGACCGATCAAAGTACAGAAAAAGTGTAGCCTAAAGTGTAATTCATTCAATACTGGAAATATGGGATTTTCAAGAACCTGATGACTGCTTGAAAAATCAGTTCAGGTTTAGCCAACTGACCAACGTCTCTCTCCCTGTTTTTCCCAACAACGCTAAAGTGGTGGATACTTTTGGCAGCTTGCGAGTGTTTTTGTGTGCTTGTGTTTGCTTCATCATGAGACAATGGTGCTCTTGTGACACTTTAGCTGCATTCAAATGAACAGCTCAACAGGAAAAGACCATCATGCACTGGAACATGAAGTTGATGGAAAATGTTTGCCCGAACATCTGCAACTCATTATTGTGATTTACTGACAACACCTGAGTGCAATAAGCAATCAAACGTCTCCTCAGTTGTGGCAGGAGGACACTAGAACATGTTGGATGATCTGAGTAAAATAGGGGCAAGGGTTACGTTCTCCGCATTTCAATGGGAAATTACAGGCAATGGTTGCATGTGAATTTGTTGCCTAAAATGTGCCTTTGTCACAGAGATGTCAATTATGTCGAAACCAAAAAGCAAACAAAGCTGCCCGTCTCATCAAGTTTGGCGAGTACCTGTTTACTGATGTGTATCTGAAAGTTAGACACATTATGATCAAGTTCACGGTTCAGCTTCATTTAAACTTAGTCACAAATGCACCAGCAGCTGTCTAGCCCCAACCACCACGGACTCTCACAAGCGAGTGAGCGGCCGCATGGACAATCCGAACACAGCGCCGGTGTAGCGGAAACACTGACAGGTGTTGATTCTTCATGTGGAAGCTTTATTCAAAAGATGCACCTCAGTCATGCAAGATGCAGTCATGAAAATCTACAGATGTGTGACTGAAATTCCAACGAATGCTGAGTTCAATGATCAAACACATGCAAGTTTGATGTTTTCCGTGTATATGACTGTGTGTGTGTGTGTGTGTGTGTGTGTGTGTGTGTGTGTGTGTGTGT
>JABUIW010000205.1:17041491-17062168 GCA_013363375.1 Menidia beryllina
GTGTGTGTGTGTGTGTGTGTGTGTGTGTGTGTGTGTGTGTGTGTGTGAAATTACAGGAGTGGACACAGGTGTGCCAGAGCTGGAGCAGAGTCCCATCATCATACTCATCAATACTCATGTACTCAGTTCCACCATTATTTTTTGTTTGTTTTCAGATAGTACCTGCTGTAATCAGGGAAAAGGCTCTTCAAGCTATCTTTTCACTTTCAGTGTTTCATTTTGTTTGCATCTTTGCACCAAGCACGTCTTTCTGTGGATCTCTCTGCCGTTCTGTTGCCGTTATCGTCAACGTGAACTTCAAACCCCTTTGAATGATGAAACTGTTCTTTATCCGCGACAATCCTACAACAAAGACAGACGTAAAGCAGTAAGAAAATCAAGTAAGACAGTTTGTGAGTTTATTTTTCAGAACTTTTATCTACAAACGGCGTCAACATAGTGACATTGCAGTCTTATTGTGTGCTGTCTGATAATCATTGTTAGCAACTGTTAATTTTTCATGTAGAATAATTTGTGATTGATTACTGGTTCAATGTATACAGATGCGGAAATGTTTTGAGTAAGAGAATTGTATTCTTTCCTGCCATGTGCAATTTTCATAAAATTCCTGAATATGATGTGCAGGAATGTATTTATGTATTCATTTGACCTGAACACCTACTATCCGATGTGTAGGATGTATGACCAGAAAGTAAAAACATTTCCAAAACTATTAGTTTTAGGATTTCATTTGATAACTTTTGCCCAAAAAATACAACCTTCTTGCAATCAGAAACTTTGGCACCCATCATGAATTTAATACTTTGACCTCGTCAGTGTTCGCTGAGACTAAGAAAATGAAAATACAACTGTTTAGAATACTTTCTAAATCAAATTCAGCACTGTTTTTCAGGGATTATTTTTCAGGAAAAGTGCTTGGCCCTCGAATATAAAATTTTTTTTTTAAAAATGATGCAAATGCTGCAGCGTGGGAAGGTGTGAAAGCTATTCAAGTTAATTCAGATTCTGCAGACCATTCTCTGTAATGAAAAGAGGCCTTTTAGTCGATGTGATCCCGTTATCCACAAAATCCTGTGATTCAATAACAATGATGCAAATGCAAATGGTCAAACAGTGCCTTGGCTCAGAAACATGTTTATCATCATGGCTACGGGTGAATGCATAATGGTACGTGTGGCCCTGTGTGCTTTCGATGAACGTGTGCTTTTGTCATAATAAAAACAGTCACATTGTACTTAGTTGCAAATACCTTGTTTGTCTCTTTACCCCAAAGATGTTTGATATTAATTTTCAGTGATGTTAAATGACAAATCCTCAAAAACGATATCCAAGTTTCTACCAAAAGGTTTTCTTTATGTCAAAGGGCCTCGTTCAAAAATGTAAAATTACACAACACTTAATATTAAAGAGATTTTTGCATGTGCATGGTAGCTTCCTACTAAATGTGAAGCAGCTGTGTTTTAACCTTTTTTTGAACTTGGCGAATTCTTCCATGCTTGTTAGCCTTAATGAAATCACAATTCTCATTTTATTTGGTAATGTATTTTCTATACTTCATGCACTGAGTTTTTAACAACTTATTTTTTGTAATGAGTTAGGAGTTTACTTGATTCTGCTTCACTTGAACTATGGCTGGAGTTCTTTCAGGCAAGTCGCTGGTCAATTTCCACACAGTCAGCTCTATTTAAAATGCACAAGCTTCACCGTAGGATTTCACACTCATTTCAATGACTAAAATACCCTGCAGTCTGTTTCAGTTCATTACAGTGCAGGTTTTCCAAATTGGTATAATCCATGTTAAATAAATAGCTGAGCTAGTCATCGTTACTTCTGATCACAGTGATGAGTGGCTCTTTCTCTGTAAATGGAGGTAGAGAAATCCAAATCCAGTTAAAAAGAGAGGACACGTTTTCTAAAATAATACTTCTCATTATTCTGAACTGAAAGAATATCCTGAGATAAGTGAGAAGTCATAGTAACTGATGGTTTCTTTCTTGTGACTGAATCCTATTAGGTATCAGGTTTGTAATGAAACAAGCAGGCATGGACGCAACCATAACATCCAAAATGCAACAGGTAAAACCTATGTAAGAAGTTCAGAACAAAAGTTTGTAGTAGCATCAAATTCAAAATAATAAAACTACAGTTTTTGAATACACAAAGTCAAATAATTCCATTGGAAGAAGAAATGTTCGTGCTCAAGGCCTTTGTTACTATAAATCCCCTCCTTAATGTTGGAACTATTTATGGCTCCACAACAGATTTACTGTCCTGTAAAAGTCTTACTGCAACAACTTAACAGGTTTAGCTGACTGACAATGCAAATGGAAGCAATTCCCCAAATTTCTTCAACAGTGCTGCTTTGCAACTGAACAGAGTGAAAACTGGCGAAAAGGAAACTGATGCTTTTAGCAGAGCATCTTTTAGCCAGACTTAACCAGACATGGTTTATTCTAAAGGGGTGGTAACAGACGTCTTAAGTTGAGTTATAATCAAAGTGAAGGAGGAACAAAGCTATGACATTTCCAGTCCATGCCATGGCGATTACAGGATAAGGCAATGTGCAGGCAACCATCACTGCTCAGAGGTAATATTTGCATGAAATACAATTGCATCTACAACAAATATTCTTAAACATCTATCAGCGAAGACCTGCTGTTACAAGTTTGGGTTAAATAATTCATGTGAAAACATCACTTTGGAAGTCATTAGGGAGCCTGCACTACTGACTTCAATTACCATGAATCAAGCATTTTGATGCAGCTTTATGTTTCTCCAAATTGCTGTAATAGAGAAAACAGTAATGATTGTGGGTAAACGCGTCATGCCAACTCTCATGGCGAATGTGAATGAAGTATACTAAAGATATAAATAACTAGTGATGGAGCGGTTCCCTCGCCCCACCTTTTTTTTTGTGAATTTGTTGTTTGCATTGATAGATAAATAGATTAAATGGGCAAACCCACCCTCTTACAGAAGAGGTCACAGAAAGTCTTAACATAATTGAAAAACTTTTTTCTGTTTGGATGTTGGACTTTGGGAGGTAAGAAAACAAATATCACCATACTTTTGACTCTGAACTCGTCTGGTTCTCCTATACAAGAAAACCCTGCTTGAGATTTGTGAGAAGAACCTAATAAAAAAATAACTGCAATTATTTGTATAAAAAAATCCCATTCATGATCACTCATGTGCTCGGTAGTAAGTCATTTTCCCTATCTAATGCTTAAGGTGAGCAGCTTCCTAAAGAAGTGAAACCATACACACGTTTGAGCAATAGATAAGATCACAGTGACAGACTGAAATCGTATCATAAAGCTGGACTTCATTCTTCCAGTTCAGTCCATGGACCTGGGCACAGCTCAGTATCTTATTATTTATTTTTTGTCGGGCGTATTGCCATGTATTTCTTTGGTGGCTTAAGAATTCTTGAGGCTGAGGAGAAAAATTCAATGCATCTCTCACAACAGGTGTTCTGTATAAATTGTGTCCTGAAATATTAGAATATCGAACCTGCTCTTTTTTATCTATTTATTTATTTACGTTGAGCATTTTGGGCTTCCTTAAAGGTATTTTTTTATAATCTGTCATCTTTTGAAGATAATTACTGAAATGATTTGAGGCAAAAGAACCAAAACAATTCATTGCAGTGGTAATTATTCACCACATGAAACCTTTAATTATTGAGCAAAAGATACACTTCATGGTCATAATACTCTATATTCCAAGTACAGAAGGAGAGGAAGATTAACAGCGCAAATTATGTCCTTATACCTGAAATATTTTTGATGTTTGTGAAGTGGATGCAGTGTTGTTTAGAAGCTTCTGTGAGAAGCAAAATGATCATCAATATGATCCACATTCTTTTTATGCAAATGGGATGTGTACATTGGCATAATCAGACTTTAATCAGAAATTAAGAATAATGCTTATAATCATTCTTGGCTCTATGTCGACATCCACTGGCATCAGGCGTGGCGGTTGAGCTTAGAAAAGTAAAGATGAGGGGAGTTCCTCCTGTGTGCAATGTCACAGTGTAAAACAGGAGATAATGTCAGCACTGTAGAGATTAATCTGCCTCGGCTAAGGGCAGAGATTAAGGCCAACCATGAAAGTGGGACAACGCGGTATCAGTGCTCGGCTAAATGGAACTGAGCCTCACCAGCTTGAACAGTGTCGCTTTGTGATTTAGGCAAAGGAAGTCGATTTACGGAGCAAACCACCACGATATTCTCAAGCTGCCTAGTGTAATGAGATATGATTCACTTTGTCTTGATCACCCTTAACTATGCTATGACTCCATTTTGAACCTAAAGGTTTTTATCTGTCAGCCCAGGCTTGAAGTAAGCACTTTTGAGTTTGAGACTTCATTATGAGCAGGCGTTCTGTGTACATTTTGAATAATTGCAACCATCTTAGCCAGCTTTGGCTTTTGTTTGTGTGACTCACCAGTATCAAACGGTTTGGATTACGGCTTTTGCTGTTAGAATCATAAACACGTCACATAATTATTAAAGTCCGGTTAATGAAAACAGAACTAGCTGATAATTTGTGCATAAAAAACACTTTTTCCTGCCCATGCTGACTGTAGACAGAGGCAATCATTACACCTTCTCAAAGAAAACCCCTCTGCCTTTGCACTGCAACAGGTCACCTGAAAATCAAACGGACAATTGCAGAGCTGTTGGAGGTTAAATCGGCAGCAACTGTCAATAGGTGGAGCCTAGTTGCATCCCAAACAATCCAAGTGACACATTTATTAGTGCTTGTTGACAAATCGGAATCGGATGTGGTTTCAGGCATCCAGTCAACGTCTCTTTAATCTCCTTCCTTATGTGTGTGAGGTTCTGATAATCTAACCAATTGCATGTGCACTGACAAATGTTATTAATTAATTTGTAAAATTTCATATGATCAGAAAAGCTAAACTTCTAATAAATTCATTCTGATTGAGCCTGTGTGCAAGATCAGCATTTTTATTTGCAAACAGATAAACAGATGATAAGAAGTGATGAGTTTTAGTAACTCAAATTATAATTTCACAAGATTTGAGTTGGGTCTTATTATTCAACCAGAGATGTACAGCCAAATTATAGATGCAGTTTTAGCTTTCCAGTGTATTAATGAACAGATTAACTACAATCATGGGGAAGACCTTACCCATCTCTTAGTTTGTACAAACTTGATTCTTCTCCTTAATTCAAGGAAAGTGAGGTTGAAGCCACTGACACTTAATATGTAGGTTTTAAAGTTATTTTATCAGGCCAATGTTCTGACATAGCATGCATTCATATTTTATGATTTCTGCTAGCTGAGCATCAACTGTAGAAAATGAGAGATCCTTCAATGTGGCATGCAGAGATTGATTTTCAGGTCAAAGGCATAGATATCGTAGTAATTAAAATTGCTTTTACCTATCTGTATCTGTAGGGATCTTTGTAATATTTCTATTTGATACAATCATAACAATGAAGCGAGCACGCTTTGGTGCTTAGACCCTCATATTATTTTCTATCAACACCTTATAATCTTTCTTTTCATTGTCATGATGCCAACACATACAACTCCAATTAACTGGAGTAACAAATTCTTAATCACAGCGCTAAAATTACATAAAAATTGTTTGGACATTTTTCTAAAGCAAAATTTCAAGACAAACTGGGTCACGCAGGAAGACAATGGCCGTGAGCATAAAACAGGTTATTCAAAATAAATGAGACCGGCAGTTTGCGTGAGGAAACTTGGCGCACATGCCTAATCAAAAATGGTTCTAAATGCTAGAATTTTCCAAATGATTTTTGCAGGACTTTTCCACAGACTAGACTGACTGAGGCACTTTATTGATTAAAACAGCTTTTAGATCAGTTCAATTACACTGAACTACTTATGGCATGAGATTTTAACTGGGACTGGTTAAATGAAACTTCTGATGATTTTAAAAGGTTTTGTAATTCTCAGCAAGTTAGTCATACTTCCCTCCAGTCCTAATCCCAAATGTCCAGATAAATCTACCTTGATTGATCTAGTCTTAACTAGTGTGCCTCATAAATTCTCTTTTTTGGGTGTCTTCTGTAATGACATAAGTGGTCATTGTGTTGCTTCATGTATAAGCACTAGGATTGCAAAATGCAAACCTGCAAATCTTAAACATTTTAATGAGCAACTCTTTCATCATGATTATAAATCATAAGAAATTCATCATAAATTCAGTTTATTGATAAACTGTTGATAAACTTATGAAGAAATTAAAACTAAAAATTAATTAATTGGGTTTCTTTTTTTGTAATGATACATTAATATATTACTAATACATACGTTTTTCTTTTGGAGTTAAAAAACTACCTCGTCTCTGCCATGTTTTTATCGATCTTTAGTCATGGTGACCTTTTTTTATATGAATGCTACTTCTTCATGTGTTCAAATGCTGGACCCTATTTACCATGCTTTGTTGAGGTTCATCACAAACTGTAGAGCCATGAGACATGGCCCCTCTTGGATTACCGCCCTCTTACATATGTACGTTACTTACAAAGAGAAGCATGGCCTCTTATGGCCTGAGATCCAATGATCAGCTTTTGCTCACTGTTCCTTTAGCCTGCACAGAACTAGGGAAGAAAGCCTTCATCTGCACAACTCCTTTTGCGTGGAATTTTCTACAAAGAGACTGAAAGTTGACTGAGTTTTTTTCCTTAAATGCTTTGAAGTTGAAAATGGGAGAGTTTGAGACAGCCCCAGTTATCTTTAATTGTTTTACTTGATATGCTTTTCTTATGTACCTGTCATTTCAATGTGATGTTAATGTATTTCTGTTCAATGTGTAATTTTGCTGCCTCTTGGCCAGGACTCCCTTGAAAAAGAGGTTTTTAATTTCAATAAGATTTTTTATCGGTTGAATTAAAAAAAAAAAAGTTTTTTTCTGCTGTTGTGTTGAGTTGCTCAGCAGTTATAAAGACACAGGTTTCCATTAACAACCACAGACACACAAATTCACTCCTGTAAGACTCTTAAGCTAACCAAGCATCCATGTTTTTTGGACTATATTTTTTGGATTTAATCTGGAATTTTGTGACGTCCTGGGCAACAAAAATATAGTAATGTTCACAAACTTTCAGACACTACCATGTACTTTAGTAAAAAAAAAAAAAAAGGTTGCTGTGGATGTAAAGACAGTTAATGATGCTTTCTAGCTAGTCTAAATCTACATATAAATTGTGTTCCATGAAATCGTATTAAACTGCAAAGAGCAGATCAGACGGGTGCACAGCAATAAAACTGTATATTCAGTTGAAGTTGGAACGCTTGCACACAGATGGGATAACTACAGGAAGCCAGGAAAGTGTTTCTGTTCATGACACATGTTCACGTTAGCAGCATTTAACAGTCTATGATTTATTTATTTCATTTTTGTTCTTTAGCAGTAAGGCTGACTCACTGTCCTGGAGTGATAAAGCAAATGTTGAATATATTAGCTCAAGGAGTATGTTTCATAGGAGTCAAAATCGCCAGTGTGGGCATTATCTCAATATTACTTCATTTTTCTGCTTTTTCTGATGGTTGTCATCTTTGTGCTAGCAAAATCAAAACATCTGTTATTTCCCTGGAATCGTAATCCATAGCAAAGTGTATGAGAAGCTGGCTGGACACTGCAAGAGTAGAGCATGACTTTTAAAGGTAAGTTTACAAAAATCACAAAATTCTAATAAAATGAAATGTATGGAGCATAACTTGGATATGCAGTAAATCCCATGGTCAGACATTTCTACTGTCTGCCCTTTATTTTTCTCATCTTTTGCTCTACTTCTCAAAAATAAACCTGCCTGGCTTAGATGGTTATTGTTGTAGTTATTTTTCTTTATTTATTTAGAAACCTAACATTATGCTCACAAATATTCTCATTGAGATTTAGATGGATGTTTTTGTACCCTTAAAAACAAATCAGAGAAAGTGATTGGATTTTTCTCAACTTGTTAGGAAAGATAACTAATATTCTTACAAACTCAAAGTGGTGTTAGTCTTTTGAATATAAGAAAATATTAATTACTTTTTAGAAAAGAGTGTTAGTGTTAGAAAAGAGCTCATTTAAAACTCACACAGAAGCACACATGTGCTAATGTGTGAATGTGATTTTAAGTGTTAAAGCATTTTGAAGGTTAGTAGAATAGGTAAGCAATATACAAGTTCAGTCCGTTTATAGTGGCACCATATTAACCTCAAATTAGAAACCAGATGTCTGTTACTTTCAATCAGCGGCTCGGTTTTCTTTGATTTTCTTTCTCCTTTTTTATCTCTTCTGTTTCACATGCACTTATTCACCTGCCTATAATTGGAACACATGTTCACTGGGTTCCTGTAATCTTAATAAGCAATAAATATGTATTGTACTTTTTGAGGTGAATTGAAGCTTATTATTTTTCCCGGTGAGAATTTAAAAGAACGTTACGTTGGGATCGGGCGGACCACAGAATTGGGTACGATTGCCATATGGACGCCATGGGTGGGCTGGCAGGGAAATAAGATTCAGAGTTCCTGAAGGAGTCATCCATTGAAGAAGATTCAGTCAAGGAAATCTGGCGCAAAGAGAAAACATGATGTGAGAAAACATCTGTTTGACCAACTGGTTAACACTGTAAAACATAGAGAAGAGAGTGTTAACCTGACAGGAACCACAAAAGAGTCATGAAGTGGCCTCATATATACCCAAGGGTGAGGATCACAGCATTACAAAGTCAAAATGAGCTGGGTCTTCACCGCCTGACAGGAGGGCAAACAAAAGAACGGAACTGAGTTGCTGGTTGAACCAATTGTACATTCTATTTGTGTTGAATTTTTAGAATTCTGACTGGAAAAATTCAGGCAGGAAGATTTTTTCTTAGCTACGGAGTTTAAAAAGCAGCCCAAATACATGCCATTTTCATTTTTCTTATCATTCCTAAAGCAAAGATTGTTAATGTAGCCTCAATGCTTTAGCCTGTGGTAATTGTCAGTTTTGAGGAAGGCATTCAATTGTACCAGTTATAAATATCAACGAGGACAATGGTGCGTGTGTTACACACAAGTATAGACAAAGACAAATGCAGAGGGAGTGTTTAATGTCACAAGTAAAATCTCTGTACAAAAGACTATTCTAAGTGAATTTACGGATGATAACAAGGCACAGGGGTAAATGTCTTCATCTTATGTCTTTTTCTAAATGGCTCTTTTTTACTAAAACTAGCAACATGAAACAATGCGTCTCATTCTGAAATGATTTTGTTCTTTATTTGGTCACAAGGGGGGGGGTAGTTCAGTGGTAGAGCATTATCTGCAGATCAAGACGTCCCCAGTTCAATTCTCGGTGCCCCCCTACTTTGTAAGTCGCTTTGGATAAAAGTGTTTGCATAAACATTGTTAACATATGTTCTTAACGGAAAGTAACGAAAAGTAACGAAACGTCTGGCACAGGTTGCCTCTCCAGACTTGAAAGGAGACAACTCTGTGTTCAGTTTCAGCTTCGCCGAGAACTTTTGGTGCACCATTTCTTTTAAAATGTCTAATCATGTATGAAAGAGTGCGAGTTCTGCCCATTAACCATAAAAGATTTCAAGGTTACAGACAAAGTAATCTGTCCAGCTGAAAATGAGTTAAAAGGACGAGTTAACGTGTTCCACAGATGAATGAGCCACGAGCTTGCCACGGCCTCAGATAAGCAATCCGTGTTCTTTTATTGAGGCGAGAGCTTTTTTTCCACTCTGCCGAGGTTTGACTCTGCACTGCCCATCTAGTCTTTTATGAGTAATGACCTGTTACACCGGTGATCCCTCCCTGCAGCTCTAATCACTCAAGTGGTGAGACAGTAGGAGCCTGGTGGAATAAACTAGCCCTGAGCAGTAATTACACAAGTCTAGTGTCCCGACTGAGCCAATATGGGTTTTGTACACCTCCAACTAGTAAACAATGAAAAATAGAAAGCGGGATGAACTCCCACACAAGAAATCCTTTTCAGGAGAAGCCTGGAATAAAACTGTTCAATGCAAAAGGAAATCAATGCGTCACTGATGTTTAAGCTACATCACCATCCCACAGAAGCTCGTCCCTCTTGGTGCGTTGCCATCTTTTATGGATTTGCAATTGTCAGCTATTTCTAGGACCTCAAAAACCAGGAAAGATCCATCCAAGTGTATTGTTTTAGAGCATATAAAAAGCATAGCCACCTCTTTAATCAATCAGTGCGGTATTCGTCAGTTTGAGTTTACAGCTGGACGTTTTCAACAAACATGATGAAATCAAGTGTGTCCTATTTTATCAAATCCATAATCAGTCAGTTTATGATTTGAAATTAGAGTCCCAGGGCTTGTGGCAAAGCATGCGAAATGCTCTGTAGTCTTATCATGATCATCGGCCTGATATTTGATTCATAAACCAAAAAATTTAACTTCAGGTACATTTTTGAAAATCAATTTTGTTTGACTTCACAATTTGCTTGCTGTTTATTCACAGTAAAAAATAATAATAAGAAGAAACAAAAAGTTTAAAAGCCGGTTTCAGAACATGAAAAAGCAGCATAACAGTTGGATGTTTGGAGAAGCATACGGAAAAACACGGCCTCTAGGCTGTGTAGGAGTTTTCATTTTTAAGGCTTACAGTTGTATGCATTAATACTCAGTATTCCTTAAGATATATATATTTATATATATTTACATATACGTGGGCAGAAAAAAGATGATCCCATTAACCTGTTGTTTTGAATGAGTCAAAAAGAAAAAACATTCACAGACTGCAGTCTTGCTGTTAAACTTGTTCTTCAACCTGTTGTTAGCAATGGAATATTTGGACTCATTATTACCTACATATGCCATTGCAAATTTATGAAAACATGTTGGAAAAAGTTGAGTCTACAGCGAGAAAGATTTAATGACCTGCCTTTTAAAAACGGCATCCTCAGATAGGAGAATTTTGTGATGTTTCTCTGCACATTTTTCTACTCGGGATCACATGTTTGTGTTTGTTCTTGTTGTGATAAATACCTCTTGTGGTACACCTGTGGAGAGACGTTCAAACAATTGGAGACAAGACAAGGACATGTTGCCTGGGTTCCGACAGCTCACACGCGGCGCCCGTCATTCACGTTGCTGTTAGAGTCGCACTCCTCACTGCTACAGTGCCTCCTGGACAGGATCTCAATGACCAGCTTTTTTTGGCGGCGGTAAAAAAAAACTCCACAACCTGCCAGGGAAAAAATAAGACAACCTACTTGAGGTATCACAGCACATCGTAAAAAAAAAAAATAATTCTGCTAATTTCTAATCAGTCCATTGGTGTGTTTGTGATATCTGGGTAGACCTTAAGCCGGCATGTCACTCTCCAAACCAAAATGTTCACACAGTACTGCTGAAGGGGGGGGGGGGGGGGGGGGGGGCAGGGGCCAGTGTGCAGACCCAAACACTCACCTGCATGGGCGTTACGTGATAGCAATTAAACCTTTTTCCTGCGACGCGCAGTAGCGGCTGATGCAGAGCTGCAGTGAGCTGTTGCAAAGCTTTTATCGCCTTTTCAAAGTTAATGAGAATTTCAAAGATATCATGGGGGCACCACGCGAGTACATCTTCTGACAAGGCCAATACCCCATTTCACAATGTTAATGAAAGTATGACATAATGAACGCTTCCTTTACCTACAGTGTACTTTTCCATAGGAGTCAGATTCAGTGTTTGTCTTGGCTGATAGACGGATGCCTGAAAAAAAGCACACAGACTTGAGCTCTCGCCTATTAAATTGTTTTCTGTTATTGTCTTTTTATGCATCTTAATCATATGATTTTGACACCATCATACAAAAACAGTACTCTAGTGCTTGTTTGGTAATGGACATTTGATTGTAATGGTTAGAAAAGAAACAAACTTGGCCTCTAGCCAGCGGTAACTGTGCAAATTTCATTACTTAAAATGTCATTGTTTTCCATGGGGATTTTGCTCATTTAACTGAATGGCACTCACCGAAGTGCAGCACTATCTCCTTAGAGTCAAGTTCATGAACTCTGTTGGTTTCATTATTTACACTGAAAATGGGTTTTGTTTTTTGGAATAACACGAGTAGTAAATACTGAATTAGCTTGTGGATTCAGGGTTTCGTTTCCTGTTCATATGCATTTTCTATGCACTGGATTTCTTTATCCTGGATTTTAGCCTATATTATTCAGAATAGAAGTTTAATTAAGAAATTGAAACTGAGAGGGTTAAAGCCTAAGATCTACCCTAAGTTTAAGAAATAATTAACTGAAGTTGAAAAAGTCATTTTTGCCCTTTTTAAGGATGTTATATACATTTTTTTCTAAACTCCCACACATTTAGTCTTTTTTTTGTTCATGGTCATTTCACTCACGTCACCACCGCAGCCTCCCAAATGCCGTTCAATGAAGTGTGTTATAATTTCTCTCTGGATCCTTTGATTGAGAATGGCCCAGAAGTTCTCTGTGAGATTCAAGCCAGACAAAGAATGGGGCCAGCTCTTTCTTCCATCATCTTTGAGACCTTTTGCTTGCGAGCCCAGCAGTGAATTACACAGATGAATGTGATGTATTAAGGACTTGCTAACATCAGTCATCTTGAATACATGAGTGACCTCTCTCTGTAACTATGTCAAGGAAGTATTGTTCAAAAGTTAAGCTGCTCTGGGTGATGTTTTTCAGTACATTTTCAAACCACTGATCCGAAAAACTCTCCCTCAGAGTTGCAACTTTGGTTCTTACAAACTGAAAAGTGAAAATTTAGTCTGCACAAAGTTTATAATATAAGCATTAACTTTGCATTTAAAAGAAAACGATGCAAGATGAATGTCAGATTTCAGAAAGCGATCTCCTTTTTTTTTTCGTTTTAGTATTTGCTGATGAACAGAGTTTCCTTGTGGGAAGTTTTGGATGGTTTACATTTTTTTTGTTTTTTTTTTTGTTAGAAAACAATAAATTGAGATGCCAAATAAGTGCACACATGCATTAGTTGTTGATTAATTCGGGCACCTTCTCTTTCTCTACAGGAACAGAACGGCATGAGGAGGTTGCAAAATGTGCATGCAGATGAAAATAGTCAAAAGATCAACTTGTACACTGTACATGCAGTTCACAGAATAGTGATGGCAATTCATTCTTTCTGTGTTGCTAAGGCAACACAAAAAGGTAAGAATGTGCAACCATCATAAAAAAGCACATTTTCAACACTCTTCAAGTGACCATTCCACATTTAGATTAAGCATTTGAGCATATCATGGCAGGGAGGTGTACTTATCACAGCTTTGAATAATGCATCTACAAAATCAAATGATTAGAAATTAAAACGTATTTTTCTTTTGAAAGGGTTTTAATGTTTTTTAACTTTAGTATGGCTTATAAGTTATATTTAAATTAAAAGTTTCTCCTCCAACAAATTAACGTAAGGCCGATTTGGCTCAAAGATAATGACTTTGGGGAGGGGAACAAATATGGATACAATAGCTATATAAATAGATTTGAGGTAGTTAAAATTGGGTTTATAAATATTGATACTGATAATTATTGGACAGCACAGCTGGGGAATTTTGCCAACAATTCTAACTCGGAACCAAGACTGTCATGCACTAAAAATGACTTAGTACCACAGATGAACTCTGCTTAAATCTGTGTCATTGCAAACACACACAAAAAAAGAAACGCTTATGACCCAAGTTGATTTATGTTTACAATTTCCTCAAATCATTGCAGTCAAAAGCAGACATCTTGTGAGAGCTTCAGCCTCCCATGGTTTGTATAGCATTATCATCAATTATATGCAAATCACAAATGGGAACGCATTATCTCTGGATGATTTGTAACAGTAATTGGATGCCAAAAGGCATGATGGCTTTGGATGCTTAATATTGTAGACCAACAGCTTCAGTCACCGTCTCGTAGGAACTGTTCTGATAGACAGAATGGATGCTTCTTCTTCTCTTCAACAGTGTCACCTTCATACCAGTTTGCAGTAACAAGCTTTGGAAAAATTCGAAATGCATTAAGGCTATGTATTTGCATTTTGAAAAATTCAAAATACATGGCACGACATAACGTTGAGACCCCTTGATACAACATTACATAATTCAAATCCTTAAGGCTTTAATTAAATCAGAAAAAAATTAAACAGTCTTAATTAGATATGTTTCTTAGTGTTTTTCTTTTTCTGAAGTCTTAATGCAGTTTCTTCCCACTGGTTATTCAGTTTGCAGACCGTACGGCAAACTGTACTTTGTTAAGGAGGTCAGGGAACTCCTTGATGGCAAAACTGGCCTCACAATTCATAATGGGGTTGTTGATTTTTACGTTTTTGTTGAGCGGGATCTCATTTTTGTGATATTTCATGAGTTCAAATGGTCAGACCTCATCAAAACCAACAACGATACATTTTTAAATCCATAAAATTTAAAATTCGTGTCACATCGTCATTTTTCATTAACAACTAAATGCCAAATGTGGATGATTAGCATCAAACCCAGTATAATTTTTTCATCCCATCCATTGGGGGTTTGAGTTTTTATTCAGCACATTATGTTTTGATAATGCTAAAGAACAATCTAGATGGTATTTGTCTTCATTAATCAAAATCAATTGAGGATTTCAATTGGACTTTTATGCATGTGTATATGTGTTTCTGTATGTATACAATAAATTAACAGTAATTCAGCAGGCTGAATTTAAACAGCAGCACAAATAGTTTTAGACAATATTGAATTATATTATGTACAATTAAGTAACAGTTTAGTAATTGTTTGTTTGCCTTAAAAATTCCTGTTTATTCCATTTAACACAAAAATTTACATTGATTTTTAACTTTAAAGATAGGTCTATTTCTATCACTTCTCTCATATTCTCTATCCTTTTTACTGACACTGCCATATTTGATATTGCCTACTGATACACATGATGGTGTGAATATAAATGTAATAAATGGTAAAAGTCACATGAAATTCATAGAGAACAACTCACTGCTGCCTGTCAAAGAAATGGATTGTTGAGTATTACTTACACCGCTACATTATTATAATACATTTATTACGTTTATTTACCAGACGAGGATCCCTGTGTGGTCATGGAATGCGTGTCCTGGTGTCATCTTAGTGGCTGATGTGACTTCAGTACATTTGCAGAGAAATTTCTCAGTTTTTAATCTAGCACACGGATATTGGCACCTGCCGTTGTCGCTCATCTTCCACACGATGCACAGACTAATCTAGCATAGCCTTCCCCACCCGTAAATGTGTTTAGCAAAGGACAGATAAGACCTGTCATATGTGAAATCTGTTTTTCCCCCAGCCTCACCGTACGAGGAATGCCCTGGCTGATTTAATAGCTGTTGCTGATGGTGAGACATGAAGGATGGAAGAAAATTAATGGAACATTCAAAACTTAATGCATACCTTGAACTTACTGATTTTGAAATGTATTATATATTCGCTCAACCATTTCTCCTCATTCTGATCTGATGTCAGTGTAAATTTGTGATGAAATTAAATCAGTTTTTGTGATTTAATACTGTGTATGTTTCATTGCGTTTCCTTATTGCAGCATACATGGCTGTGCATCGTGCATCTAGGCTACTCAAACAAAACCCATCAGGAAACAGGAAGTGCACTTCATGTAAATAAGACTGGGGTCATTTCGTCAGCATATTTTTATCAGGCTAATATTGACACTAGAGTTTAACTAACTACTGAACTATACTTATTGGACAGATCTTTCACTTATGCATTTTTTGTTATTTTTCCCAGACAGTATAGACATTTTCCCCCAGATGACAATATCAGAATTCATCAGGCTAGGAATGTGGTTGCCCTTTTCTTTCTTGCTTTTTTCATTTCAAATTTTTTTTTACTCTGCATGAGGACAAGAAATGATTCAAGTAACTGAAATATAATTCTATTTTGCTATATGTCATGTCCAGCAAAAGAACATCACATGACCAGGCTACCAACTCTCAAACAATTATATTTTCACACAGTGTCCTACATCTCATCCATTTACGTTTGCAGTGAAAAACTGGCAAGGTCACCACATAAAAAGGATTCTCTGGGCAGAAAAAGACAAATAAGAAAGCTGGCTGCACTACATATGGCAAGGTATATTTCATATATATAAAGTTTGCAGACTTGTGTAGCCGAAGAGTAAATAAATTAATACCGCACAACAGTCTTAATTTCACCCCGTGTAAAACAGGTGATGTCTCATCGGTGGCATATTCAATCCAACCCTTCTGATTACCTGCTTTGGTTTGACTGTGACATATTTTAGCTCATGATGGTAATTTTTTACAACAACTGAGGCTTAAAGAAATATATATTGAATGTGCAAAAAATTCCCAAATGTTCTGAAGTTCTCAAACATGTAAACAAAGTACAAATGAAACACCTTTAAATGTTGTTCTTGTCTACAGTGATATTAGGAAATGAGATATCATCTTTACCATCAGAAATGATACTCACCCACATTCTACCAGAAGTTGTCAGTTTTCAGCTACTCACAAATGTGTATCTAAATGAGCACGATCAATATTACATCATCATCACAAAACTTTGCGAAGGAAGTGGCATAAACAAATTCTATAAACAAGACCCCTGGAATTGTGGTCTAGTCCATACTTCAAAAGCTGGATCAGTTGGTATATTTCCTGTTGCCGTGGTTACATATCATAACAGATGTATGGGTGTGTCATATTCACAGGCAGAGATCATTCCAGCACCACAGTATCCGAATAATCCCTGAAAAATGTCTAAAGATAAAAGAATCAACATGTTTCAGCAGAAAAGCTGATTAGAATTTCCCGTGAGAATACAAAAAAGATACAATACGGAAAGAGTTACTACATCAGGTTCTCTTTGCGCTGTCCCCACGTTCAATGATGAATTATTTGTTAGCAAAAAAAAAAAATTCAGAAATTCATTTTCACTCATAACGTCAATCAAATTGATCATTTTGGGTCTCCAAATAGTTGATGTGTCCAAGTGTTTATCAGTAAGTTATTTGGTAACAGATGGCGGGGCCCTGTGTGGTCCCAGAGCACCCCAAACTGCAGCGAAACTCCTGGTCTGCCAGTAAATGAACAACTGACCGTCTCCTCACTGGCGGCAGTGAGCTGGCTTTGCAGCCTGTACGGCACAGAAGCTTTTAGTGCCATAATGGAAGACGTCTCATCTGGGTCTTAAAAGCTAAGACACACAAAGTAATAAGCAGCCATTAAGTGTCTGGGTCTCAGTTTTCTTTCTTGATCAGAGGTTTAATGATGCTCTTGAGAATCTAAAAATAGTTAAAGACAACACTAACAGAACATTGTATCCATTCAATTGTATCTTTATTTGCAGGTGTTAATCCCACACAGTCCTTTATTTTCTCCTTTTTCTTCAGTCTCCACTTTTGTTTTTGTACATAGAGTAAGAATAGCAAAAACTTCCATGCTTAATTCGTGTACCAAGAAAGTTTGATTAAAGTTTTACAGCACTAAGGAAACAAAATCAATCCAGGAATTAATTATCACCTTTTGTTGAAGTAAATGGATTCATGGCAGTCCTCTCGCGTCCTCTTTCTAAATTTGTAAAAAAGAAGAACAAGATTGCTTTGAAACTGCCAAGAAAAACATAAAATATAATCAGCATTTTATTTGCAAAATGATCTGATGACTAGGAGTGGACGTGAAAAGGAAATATAGCCCCCTTTGAAAGCTTTTCTCTCTTTTTGTCTCAGACAACAAAGCCAGCAACAAACAGTCTTATGCGCAAACATTTGGCACTACGATCAAACACAGACACAGCCATTCAATTCCTAATAATGGTTAGCGCAACAGAAAAAGCCATCTCAAACAGATGGCATGAAGGAAATACATTGTTTCAGCAAAATATGTCTATTATTTATATCCCAGTAAACCTCATCGAAAGTGTGATTATGTTTTGCTAGACAGATGGACACTGTAGCACATTGCTTCAAAAACCTGAACCACAAAGGCCTATGATCAAAAACTGAAGTTTTTTTTTTTTTGTCAATTTAACTGAGCATTTCCAATAGAAAAGAATAGATGAACTATTTATGCATGGGATGGTTTCACGAGTGTTGCTTCTCTGAGAAAAGACCATGCTGAAGAGGCGCTGATTTGACAGAACATTACTAAAGAAAATCTAAGAAGGCTCTCGACACCCAACTTAGAATAAAATAAAAACGATAAAAAAATTCTTGTGGGTTTTTTCTGTCAGACAAGTCAGCATGATGGCAGCACACATCCAAGCTCAATAGGGGGAGACGGGGTCCTGAAATAACAGTTCCTCTTAAACATCAACCTGTAGGTTTTTCTTTGTTCCCTTTTTTATCTAGTAAGTGGAATTTCAGTCCTTTTTTCACCTGAATACTCCTTGGTCCTGAGGTCTTTATACAAAGAATAGCGTAGATGCAGTAACAGTCCCAAATGGCACTGGCTTTCGAAGAAGTCAAGGAAACATTTCAAGCCATAACGGTTTTCCCACTTGACTGAGAGGAAATTGATTGAACACATGTTCAGCTGATATCCTGATCTGGAACTAAAGAGGTGTTCTACCAGGGAGTCGTGCACATGCGCTATTAAAATCAAGTGTTGTAGGAACACCCGAGAAGCAATGTCATACTTAACCTTTTAAAGCCTGATCCAAGGAGAAAAAGTTAGAGATAATTATTTATCTTAAGTCTTTATTTGGCCCTTTAACAAAATACAAAAAAAAGGAGATAATTTTTTAATGTTCATCCCTTATTACAGTGCGATAAATCAAAGTTATTATCGTGCTTTCTTCTTCTTACTGTCATCAGGTATATCTGAACCTGTATGTATCAAACATTATACATATGCCATTATAAGGTTAAATACCCAAGGTTTGCTCGTGACGGTTTCATTTATTGGATTATTTTTAGAGTTTATGGTAATGGAAATCTATTAAACAGAAGACAGTTCAAAATTAATGTTGTTATTTTTTGTTGCTGTGTGTTGTTTTGTGTTTTTTCTTTTTTCACCAAATAACAAAACATGATGCATCCATCCAACCATACCTTTTTGAGACCTTAATTTATCCCACAATATATATGCTACATTAAATGGAGCCACTGACTAAGCGGGCTTCACTCTTCAAACTGAACCCAAGCACAGCAGTGAAAGAAAAAATTAACTGACATTTCTACCAGTATGAGAGAATTCATAGAGGTAAGACAGTAAAAGAGGAGCAAATTATTTGGCGTCTGTGCAACAACTTCCCTTCAATGCCAGCGCAGTAGCTCTGTTGACTGTCATTATCTATTTAGGTTAAACGTATTGTAGTGAGCCCTGGAGGTTGATTGCTTTAGCTGAGTACACTTAAATACTCGTGAGACTGATAAGTCCAAAGTTGTGATGTGGTTGTGGTTCAGGCTGTAGGGTTTGAATGACTGAGAACAATGTTAACCCTAACAAGCAATGACAAAGCGCACCAGACTATACTGTGGGAAACTGATAGTGTTTTCAATTGAAATTTGAGTTTACAGGCACAAGGGGCAAAATCAGAGAAATGGTGACACTGTTACTGTAGTGGCTGTTTCAGCTCAGGTACTGTAAGGACTGAAATGAGGAAGGATGTGATAATATAAGGAGATTTCCTTATAGTTCCCCACAACGAGAAATACCAGCAAGCTCTTTTCTAATAGCAACAACAAATGTATCAAATTAATCGGAAGGGTGTTATGAGAGTATAGTCACAGTCCACTAGGAAGCGTTCTTTGTTCTATCTCTTATTTAGCAAAGCTGTTAAGACTTGCTTTACGTCCCTTGTTTCCCTTTAACAGGAAACCTCAATCAAAAGTAGCATCAAGTGGAAAGGAACAGATATCTTTCTTTCTGCTCAGTAGAACTTAGAACATTGTTAAATGGCACATGTTGAACTTGGACATTAAACAAAATGCAGTCATTTTGATTGTGGGCTGTGTAGTACAAAATATGTGGAAAAAAATTAGAGGATAATTGCTGCATTGAATTGTCCCATTTGCTTCTTTTGATTTCATAATCATTCATAACAATTCATTATCTGTGTTCCATGTAAAAATAATTGTACATAATTAGATTGTCAATTGAAGCCACAATTACGCTAATGGAATTTCTTGTGTCAATGAAAAAAGTGTTTGAGTAACATTATGCTTAGACGTTTGGGTAATGATTAGATAAGGACATCCAGTGGCATTTTCCAAATTGCTTGTGTTTTGTGAGGTTTGGTCCAAGCAAGCTCCCCAGGTGCTTTATAAAGCATGCAGAAAATAATTTGAAATACTTGGCTTTGAAGGTCTGAACCTGCATTGACCGGTTTTGGTCAATGGTTCAACTCCCGTTAAATTGTGGTGGTCAGTGCTGAAATAACTGTGTGCATATACTTCCATTTGATTAGATCCTCACATTATTTTGTTTTGCTCAGTCATGCAGTTCTTGTAAACTAACCCTTTGCTTGACATGTAATAATGTATTTCTTAATTATAATACATGTATTTAATAAATTGCACTGTTCTTTCCTTTTAAATTATTTTTAGATTTTTTATTGAATTATATAACCCACTGGAATTAAGTGTTGAAATATCCAATTAAATGTCCGACTCATCCTATCAGGCCGTCACTCCACAACTGCAGATCCATCCATCCATCCATCCATCCATCCATCCATCCATCCATCCATC
>JABUIW010000205.1:17062178-17199177 GCA_013363375.1 Menidia beryllina
CATCCATCCATCCATCCATCCATCCATCCATCCATCCATCCATCCATTTTCTGAACTGCTTATTCCCAAATGGGGTCATGGGTGGACTGGAGCCCATCCCAGTATTCATTGGGCGAGAGGCGGGGTACACCTTGGACAGTCCACCATCCCATCGCAGAACTGCAGATACAACAAAAGCAAAGTACTGACCTCAAGCCGGGGAATTCCCACCTTCAACAGAGCGAGGAAAAAAGAAAGAATCGAATTTGCATCAGGCCCATCAACAAATGAGGATGGCATCCTACCAGATTCTCTGCTACTGCCAAGTGACACTCTACTACCAGTGAGACGTTCTCTTCAAGTCCATCATTCAGAGTTAGGTTGGTTGGCAGGAGGAGAGGGGGATGGCAGGAATACAATCTCTCACTTGAAGCAGATAAGTGGCTAAAATTTAAAAGAAGCAGAGATCAGAGCCCACTAAACAGCCAAGCACAGATATTTTGATTCAAATGGAAACCTCTTGACTTAAATATCATTTTTTGCATTTTAGTGTGTGCAGACGCCTTATTTGGTTACGATTTCTCTGAATTATACTACTACTAATAGTAGCGACTGAATTCAAATGTCTGCCAGAGATGTGGAAAACAAAGGGTCTTAAACTCCATGCAGGTGTGCCGTTCATAGCAAGATGGTCCCCAGTTTTTACATTTTGTCATTCAAAGCATACATTTGTACTTAAAGCAACCAATCTCCTTGTATGGAAGGACAGTACAGAATAACCAGTTTTCTGAATTCATCATTTATTCCCTCACAGTTTAATGTTTTATTCCTAGAGGAGTGAGGTGTTTCAAATGATATATAATTCAAGCGTGTATGCTATGGATTTAAAAGCATCCATGTCAACTATCTTTGTGAAAAATAAAAAGCCCTGATCTATCTTTTTTTTAGACAGAAAGAGAAATATTGTTTCAATAGATAGAGGAAAGTATGACATATCCTCAGCTTTCTTATGGGTTCTGTAACCTAGATTCACACTGGTGTTTTTTTTCTATGTTTGGTTGCACAGTAACAACTCTGAGTACAAGCACCGGGAGAAACTGAGATTGCACTGGAAGGTCAAGAAAATACATCTGGCAAGGCTATGGAGCTAAAACACTCACATTTAATGGTGAATATTGAGCAATTAGTAAAGTAGTGTCAGCTTACAAGCATCTGTATTCTCCAAAACTGGTTGAGGTGCTTCTTTTTGGCCAGCATGAAATAGATAATGAGCACCTATATTTAGACACCTGAGTGTTTGCTCGAATACTGTTTAATAAGAATGGAGGGAGAACAACCTCTCTTTGATGAACAGCAAGGTTGTGCACCACACTCTAAACACACTATGTGAGCTGGTTATGGGTTTAAATTTCCAAGGTACAACAATGAAAGGCAAGGCTATTTTCCTCACATTTAAAAATCGATTGCAGTCACAACAGGTCATATTTAAGAGAGATTCTTTTGTGTGTGCAAACAGTATAACATTTTTCACTTATTTAGCCACAGGGAAAGCAAATAGAGGTTTCTTGCTGGCAAAAATTAGTTTGAGGGTCTTTCGGAAGGCAGCTTTATATAAATAAGCATTAAATTAGAAAATGAATTGATAAATAACCCTAATGTAAAGGCCTGAAAGTGAAAATAAATTCAACTCAAACATACTATAGTTAAATTGAACCTTTTTTTTTCTTTTCTAATTTGAAATGACTAAGCATAATATGATTGTTGTCTTCTTTATAAACTGTCAGGACATCTTAGGACATTACACAGGTTAAGGCTAATTGAGCATAATTTTATTAAAGTAACATTCAAAGTGTGAGATCACAAGCAATGAATAATTATTCAATTGAAATCTAGGAATGGGAGAATTAGCATGATTATTATTGCATTGTTTTATTATTGACAGATGACTATTTAGTAAAGTTTTAATTATCCAAAGATAAAGAAATGAAAATTCAATTCTGTCCAACCCTGTGGCAGGTATGAGAAAGCGCTATATCTTTTGGTAGACGGCTCAGAGAGTTTTATTTCTTGTTTTGGGGATTTTTCTCCCCTTTTCACAAGTAGCTTCTTGTTCATTAAGGATTCAAGAAGGATTTTTGGCAATGCTTAGATCTTTAGACTGTGAGCACTGTATTAAAACCTTGAGCTTTGCTCCTCAAAGCAGTCTGTAGAGAATTGTGCGGTGTATTTATGACCATTATCCTTATTTAGAAGCCATTCTTTTTCATCAACTGTTGTTTGTCTGATCATTTGATGTTTGCTCCCACGCATCTCTGGTGATTGAGTGAATGATCCCCATGGCACTTGCTGCCACACAAGCCCATAGCAGAATCAATTCAGCTCTGTACTTAACAAAGAGGTGTTGTTTTTTCTTTGTTTTACCGTTATATTTCTTTAACTCCATCAGTGTATGGGTGTTATTTCCAAAATGCCACGGGCTTTTTTTTAAAGTTTAGCACAACTCTAGAATCTGTTACATCTTTCTAAATAAATTTTATCGTGGACCGAATTAGTATTCTCTCTAAACCTATGTCTAAACCTTTTTTTTTGTTAACAGTCAGTGTAGGTGGGCATAATTTATTTCAACTTACCGGGTTTCTTCCTAAAGAAACATATGGGTGAGGATTATAAGATCTTTTCATAAGGCTTTAAAAGGAATGTCTTTCATCACTAAAAATTAATAAATTAAAAAGCAAATAATCTTGCCCAAATAGTTGGAATTCATAATTTTTCTTAGGGAAATTCTGAGTACATTCTGTATTCTTTCAATAGGATTTAGAAACAGAAATTTTGATGAAAAACTTTGATGAAAAAAATTCCTTGTATTTGAAATCTGACATCCGCAGGACCATGCACTGTGAAGAAACATATTTTAAAAGTTGTGTGTTATGACTTTAAATGTACGTCTATCTATACTGAGTTGCTTGCTTGGAGTTAACATTCCAAGGGGGGGTTCACAGTCCATTAACATTTTCAGTAGTGCTGCCACAACTGAGGAGACTCGTTTTATTACAAAGAGTAGCATTCATTTCATCCCTAAAAAGCAATTATAGCCCACATTTGGTTTAAAGTCACTTTGTACGGGCATCGTTTTAATTTCAGTTCGGACAGAAAGAGAATGTCCAGATAAATAAGACTGTCAGTTAAGGGCAGACTGGCAGGTGCTGACAGGTATTTAAATTGACTGTAAAACGGTGGGGTCATAACTCACGGTTGAGCGGGAGCTGAAGTCATTTGTAAGAAACCCACCCAGGAAAAAGTAACCTTCAGCTTAGTCATTTTCTTCTAACTTTTACTAGTCAGAACTCTGAAAGAGGGCCAAATTCAGGACAGAAACGTTACACGGACAAGTTTAATTTTGAAAAGAAAAGGCTTTAGAAAAGGTACTTATAGTGGGAGTTTTGATACTGTTTTCTGAGTAGATGCAATTTTGCATGAGTGCCATGCCCTGAGTAAAATAAACAGAAAAAACATTGCTAGATTCAATCTCAAAGGAATCTCTGAGATTCTGACTTATAACAGCTCAAGCTTGTGCTTAAGGTTGGTTGGTCCTCATACATGAATCTTGGATGGACACATCGAGGGGTTTGACAGCCAAACAGAGAGGAGCTGTTTGCTTTGTTAGCCACCCACCTCAACACTATTATTCCAGCTCAACTGGGGAGGAGATGATTGAGTATCCTACGGGTATGTGATGTGCTGAACTAAAAAGCAGGGCACTGAGATCATATCTGCTGAGAGAGTCTATAACAAACTGTGCTGACTGCTGACATCTGCTCTCAGCTTTGCTCAGAGGTGGTTGGCATGTGCAGTTAAGTCAATCATGGGTTGCGGTGAGCGTATTGATTTTCCTGTGGAGCCTCACATGTATCAAATCAATCCTCCATCCCACCTTTTTCACCCACTTCCAAACTATCCGAGCTGCAGATGTTACACAAATGTACTGTATGGCTAATTTCTGTTTCACATAATTTAACATGATCTGTGGGAAAACAAAAAAAAAAGAAGACATGGTAGTATAAACAGAGAACGTTTTTTCTGAAGGCAATATAAAATCTAATGGTAAGTACATGTGTATAATGGTGGTAAATAAGCATAGAAATAAAACCAAAAAATCATAAAAATCTATATCTCATATAAGATGTAAGATAAGACAGGGGTGAACCTTCTTAAAGCTCAGAGCCTCATGAAATGTGATATGATTTGTTTCCTGACAGGGAAAAACGTCTGAATTTATCAGGGTTATGACCTCTTGGTGCAACTTTCTAAGAGAGCAGCCTGAGAACCACCACATAGAACAACACAATCAATAACAGCAGGGCAATAACTCATCAGAGAATCAAGAAAATGCGGAAATAGCATAATGTCAGCCCATAACGCATTTAGATTTGTTATGAAAAACTGATAACCTTAAAAAAACAACAACTGTAAAAATATCTTCATGAAAATACTTTTGGTTTTCAAGAGGGCTGCTTGGTGATGTGGTAGTTAGCATCATCACCTCACAGCAAGAGGGTTCCTGGTTTGAATCCCTGGGAGGGCGGCCTCTGTGTGGAGTGTGTTTTCCCTGTGTATAAGTGGGCTCTTTTCGGGTACGCCCACAACCCCCTACAGTCCCAAAAAAAAAAGAAAAAGAAAAAGTCCTGCATGAAAATGGGGTGAATCTGAATTGACTATGGAAGAGAGATTTAGTGCAACTGGTTGTTTGACTCGTTCCTCTCAGCATGGCCCAGCGATGGACTGGTGGCTTGTCCACGTTGTTCCCAGCCTCTTGTCTGGCCTTCTATGATTCCTTTTATGTGTTTTTTAGTTTAGTTCAAGAGTGAAGCCTTCACTTCAAAATAGTAATAATTCAGACCTCTGACAAATTCTCATTATTTCTGCATTTTGTCAAAGGTTAAAAAGTCTAATTATCAGATCCAAATTCGTACCATGGCACAAAGGACATCAAATTTTGTGAAGGGCTGATAAATGTTGAGTAGCCAGGTGCTGTTGGGTTTAAAAATGAAATAAAATGCTTTTAACAAAAGATGGAACTGCTAATTAAAGATGTTAAAGATGATGAAAATGTCACATTATGACTGAATGAGACTGACTTATAATGACACATAATGAACCACTCAACATGAATCAGATGTTTCACCCTTTCTGCAACATTTGAGAAAAATTGATAACGTTTTGAGCATCACTCTTACCACTGGTGAAAAACACTTTGCAATAGTTTGAAGCTCAAAACCTCCCTCCATGCATATCACAGTTCCATTGTGCAAGCTGGGATGCACTGTTGAATCATCCCATTTCTTTTCTCCTTGTCCGCTAGCCGCCCTTCAGTTTCTGCAGCAGCACATTTCAGAGCCTCAGTTACTTTGTGCAGCACAAAAAACAAACAAAAAAAAAACGTGAAGCCCCATTACGTGCGATGCGGTGAGGTCCTTAACTGCACCTCAAGTTGAAGGTATTTAGTCACAGATTAATTAATCACCAGACCTGAGACGCTAGAAGTGTTGGAGGCCAGTGCTTTTTCTTTCAGCTGCACACGTAGAAACGCGTATATTTATGTCGTTCCAGCACCTCAGCACCCCCAACCATCTGCTCATGACCACATTCTTTCTCAGCGGCTACAGAAAAGAAAAATATATCTTGAAATAAAAAAACAATTAGAGTAAATGAGTTTCAATCACTGACAGGACCATTTTGCTATTTAATAATGACAACAAATGTATATTCAATTACTCTGTTAATACTACAAGCATCCAGAACATAGATAAGCTGAAAAGGAAAATGCCACCTTGTCTTCCCCAGTCCCAATTCCTCCTCCTTTCTCTACTTCCATCTAGTCTAACTTTTGTCATTCCCCACTTCATCACATCTCTTCTGCCCTGTCTGGCTTACAAGTTGTTATTTCCCATGATGGCTTTCACAATTGCTCATGTAAAGCAGTCTGTGTAAATTTACCCGGTGCTAGGAGAGAATTTTTTTTACATGTTGAACCGCTATTTCTGTGTCTCTTGGATATCGTTTCGCTGCTGTGGTTTAATTTTCTGAACTTTACTTTAATGGAAACTTTTATTTGTAGAAATAGAACCATGCAGCAAGGAGATGAAGTCAAGTTACTGAACAAAGGGTACACACACACTCATATATATATATATATAGATGCAAATATAGATGTGTGTTAATTACATTCACCACTTGTTAGCTGTAGTTGATTTTCTTAACAGTTGAAATATTTACACAGACAAAATGTTGGTTGAAAGAGGGTATCTGTGTTCATTACAAACAAGAAAATAAGCAAATTCATATTTCAAAAAGAACTGCAAAGATGTGTGAGCAAGTAAGGAAGCCCCATGGGGCAGACTGATTGAGATCCCACAACAAAAAGACACTTTTTTTTATTGTCTGTTCCCTCATTTTCTTAACGTTTAAAAATTATCTTGAGATGATGCTGGATATAACACCTCTGACTCAAAACACGTAGAGAACACTCAATTTTGTGGTGCTCTATTTTTTTTTAATGGTTTATGAGTTCTCATTTGATCCGTGGACAAAAGGAGAACATTATGCTGCCTCACTAGCTAAGAAAGGATGCAGAAGAACAGCACTACCTGTTATCCTTTATCATTAAAATACACTCTTCCCTTTGTACCATGTGTCTTTTAACATTTACAACAATTTCAAAACAATTGGAGACGCAGTGGTAACACTAACACTAACACTTTTCCCCCAGCCCTGAGCAATTTAAAAGCAAACTGATATGTTTTTTTTCTTTCATCTTTTTCAAACAGATTTTTCAAGGCATCTTGCTGGCTCTTGAGCAAGATTCTCCTAGCTCCATTTCAGTTTTCCCACCGCTATGCAACTTTTGCTCCCCCAAAGAACTATTTGATGGTAACAAATGGAAAAAAAAACAACAAAAAAGAAAATACAAGACTTGGGGTTTCAAATCCTTTTAACCCTAGGTCTGTCTTTCTTATCCCCTGTTAAACTGTATGGCAAATTGTGTGTTTATTACAGAATTCCGGTTTGTTTATGTGAGACACTACATTTTAAGCTCCATTGGACATAGGTCTCTGACCAGAAAATGTAATGTGAAGAATTTTACAAACCCTTCCCCTGACAGCACTGTGAAATTGTTCCCTCCTATTGCACTCAGTTTGTCGATATGGCGCTCCTCGCCTCTGCCTTAATGTGCACATAGGGTCTGAAAGTGAAAAAAGGTTTTCTCAACATCATTTTCTCGATCTATTCCTTATTTTTCTTTTCTTATCATATTGATAAGGATGCTGAATTTGATAATAGTGTCCATGTGTATGTTTAACAGTGTAGTTTTGGTTTATTTATTCCTGCAATTGTATCCATGTATTTATATTTTTATTCACAATTTACATTCGACATTGATGTAAATGTGCATTCAGAAGTGAGGGGCCCTGAGTGTGCCACATGCTGGAGAAAGACAAACGGAACATGCTGTCAAACAAACAAACAAAAAAACGACCCAAGCAAAAATGTGATGAACTCCTTATCCAAATCAATCAATGGATATATGGATAGCTGATTTGCATAGATTTAACATGTAATTTAAATCGCTGTTAACTTCTTTAAGCAAGCTGACCACGTTTTGCTAATTCTAACATCCTGAAATATTCAGAAGGCCATACCTTCCATTTATCTAATCATTTTCAATGACCAAAGATTTCAATGCGAGGTCCTTGGGAGTAACTGTTAAAGCTGTCATTGGACGAAAGGCAATATACAGTACAGGTGACCTATCCTACACACAAGTATGAGCAAGAGAGACACACATGCACCGTCACTCAATTTACAGTCTCTGATTAACTTAGTATGTATGTTTCTTGAGGTAGAGAAAACCCCAAAAAATATGATGAGAATATGAAAATTCCTTACATGAAATTCCCCGGCTGGTTTTCAAAAGAGAAGCCCTCTGACTGTAAGGTGATGGCACAAGCCCAACCTATCAGGTTTTCTTAAAAAGATACAAAAAATTGGCAGCGTTTTTTTTATACAAAACCTTATCTTAGAGATGTCTAATGGTCTTTCTCTACTGAAATTCCTCTCCATGTTTCTATCGCACTAACTCACTATGTTCGTGCATCAAGTAAATATCAAGCTATTCTGTTTCACCTCTTGACCTTTCTTGGGTTTACATTTTCCCCTAATCTGTTTGTCCATTTATGTATGGTTAAAATAATCACCTCTGTGTAACGTATGCTTTGAATCCATGTTTGTCAAGCTCACATGATCTTGCTTGGAAGAAATCTTGACGTTCTCTCAATCCACTTTAGCCGTTTGCAGATTGCACAAGCTGAAAATTGATGCTTTCCTTTAGCTGTGATAGTATGCCATTATGCGTGTTATCCCGTAGGCTGTCGCTTTTTTCACTGAGGAGAATTGTTGGTTTGGCAAAACCTGAAGAAATTGAGAATACAAAAAATTGTGGTTTCATAACAACAACAACAAAAAGAAAAACTGAAAAAAATATATGTATATATATATGTATATATAAAGAGAGTACATATCAACTGTCTGAGTGGGTGAAATCTCAGAGGGTCCACGACTCTGAGCACAGCCCCAGTTCACCCCTGTTCACCTTATTGCTTAATCAATTAACACTTTTGTCCCTGAAGTGGCCTGTGCTCAAACTATTAATTCTGAATGTGTGCTCTCCTATCAGCAACCTTGATTATCAAAGCGATCATGGAACCAAAAAGAATATTCTCTGATTAATAATGAATGCCAAGAGACACATACACACCCAGACTCAAAGAGCAGCGAGAGCTCCCCCAAACTGTGACAAGCTCTGTAGATGCCGCTAAACTTTTCAAACACTCGAATGTGCTGTAAATGTGCGGGGAGTGTTTAATCATGTATGCCATGTTGCAAAATCTAATAGGGAAGGTTTATTTTTTGTATTTTTTTCGCTCTATTATTCACAAAAGCCCGTGCATTTGATTTTTTTTAACTGAAACAAATCTTTATAATCTTGATTAAGGTGTCATGACTGAATAACCAGCCGCCGCACACACTGGACGGTCATTTCTTTGGGGTTGTCGATGGGCTGCATTGCTCAGTTGAAGCAACTGGGGATAATATGGTTTCCTCAAGGGTACCTTGATTATAGTGTAGTAATTACCAAACTTGGTTTAAGATATTTTTTGTTTGCATACAATACTATTATTCATGGAAATCAAGCCACATAGAAATGTATCAAGTCAAAGACAGAATTTATGCTTACTTGCACCTCTGGGTGAGAGGGGGGAGACAAAGACTCAGCGGAACACAATAGATCCTGCAGTGCTTCGTATAGATTATGTGTTCCATTCCTCTCCGCTTTAGTCGAAGGCGTGAGCAGTCAGATATGGAACGCGAGATATCAGAAAAAAAGCTTGTTTTTCTTCAGATTTATACAGATACTCATTGTTGGTTCTTCACTGCTACACACGTTGTTTTCGAAAGAATTCGGGGAAGTGTTAACAATATCTGTAATAAAACACAACCTGAAAACAGCTCAGACAAAAATGATAAAAGTGTTTTTGTTTTGCTTTTTTTTGTGAGACGCTGCCTTTTGACAGGAAGGAACAGAGGAACAGGAACCCCTAAAATCATTTCACTAATACTTGTTGAGAAAAAGAAACACAAGTTGATGACAACGGCAAAGCATAGGTGAAGCGTGACGAAAGGAGCTCAGCCCATCATGACAAAACAGGCATTCTTGTGGAATATTAATAACACCTACTCCCCCGATGCATCGTCTCATGACTAATTAGGTTAATTAGGAGCAAGCCTGTAACATGATGGGTATAAAAGAAGTATCAGAGTCTCTGAGTCTTTCCCGAGCTCCAATTTTAAAGGGCCAAAACTGCACGTTGAACTTTTTTTTGTACCATTTTATCACATTACACGCAAGGCTTGAATTTTAATGAAACAATTTGTTTACTTTTTTTAGGTTCACACGGCATCCCAGCTGACACTGCAGTGGGCTCGTATTAGTTTCTCTGTGGGGATCAATTTAAAAAAGTCTCCTCTGCTTTTTTTAAACACATGATTTTCAAATGTGGCTTTTTCACATTTTGCATGGATACATTGCTTCTTTATATGCTCATGTGTCATTGTCGCTATCCATTTGGATGTTCCAACACTGACAACGTATCTACTCTCCCCTGCTGACTTGAGTGC
This sequence comes from Menidia beryllina, assembly GCA_013363375.1. Lineage (NCBI taxonomy): Eukaryota > Metazoa > Chordata > Actinopteri > Atheriniformes > Atherinopsidae > Menidia > Menidia beryllina. The sequence goes on from JABUIW010000205.1 coordinate 17,072,391, forward strand.
TTTATTGAGCTATGCTCAGTACGGGCCTTGGATCTAAAATGTGAAGCAAGTGTGCACAGTAAGCCAACCATGAGTGGCGTAAGCTGTCTTCCTCCAAGATCTCTGTCTCCCTTTATCTCTGCCTTCCTCCGTCCCTGCCTCCCTCCTTCCCTCGCACTCTCCCTCTTTCTCTCTCTCATTTTCTGTTGTTGTGATGAACTACTGCAGTGGGAGAAGGACTTTGATCCACTGGCTTGACAGCAGTCTGCCAAATTCCCTCTCCCCACGCAAAAAAAAAAAAAAATGTGCAGATCCTGCCTTCCAGCAGCAGCAGGGCCCACTTATTTGTAATCTCACAGATTACTGTCCCCAGGCTTAAGTGTAATGAGCCTCATACATCCAGGAAGAGCATGTTATTTTTCACTCTAACTTGAAGGTAGAGCTTACAGAATATTCCCGGAGAGCCCGGAAGTTCGGCACATTTAACTCACTATGCTACAGCTCTCTGTGAAATGCAGATTTACAAAATGGAGATAATTAAGCGCTGTGCTGGAAATCATGCCTTTTCCTTTTCCATGCATGCAATTTCTGTTCCCAGTGTGTCTTTTCTCGTGTTACACCCAATACAACAAGCTGTGGGGCCCATTAGAGAATCAATTTCCTTCTAAAGACCTTGAATTATACAGGCCACTGCAAATAATCAAAAATGCCTCTCAAACGAAGTTGATGTGCATTTAATTAGAAGTGCTTTAATCAAAACAATTAAGCACTGGGTCTTTGACAAGACAACAAAGAACACACCAAGATGAAGTCAGCGGAGAACAAATACTTGCCAAAGGCTGCTATGGGTAGATATGAAAACCATAAAAAGGCATACTTTCTGCAGGAATACAAATTATAATAAACCTTTGAAAAGTAGCTGAAGAAGTCTAAAAGGTCTACAAAGCAGAAAAGGAGAGCCAGCCAGTCACAAAGGTCATCGATCTGCTCCTTTGCTTTCCCAGTCCGTGCGACTAAATGTTTTTGGTTAAAAAAAAAATATGTAAATAGCAATGACTGTGCTTTTGTGTTGTTAACAGGACTAACAAAAGTATAATATGAAGGAGTTCCATTTACCAATAAACAGGTAAGTGGAAATCCATTTAGCTCCAAATGTTATGCTTCACTGAATGTGTGACTTAAATGTTAAGTCTTGGTCAAATGCTTTCTTGCAGACAGACACTGGCAATAAAAAAAAACTGTGGCCCTGGCCTCCATCTGTTATATTTTCCTACTTATAAGGACAGTGCGCCCTTTATTTTTTTTGTTTTACTTAAATGACAAATTTCATAATCCAGAAGTAAAAGATTGCCATTACATCCCGTCCATTCCTCCCTGAGGTCTCCAGTGTGTTCCATGGGGGAAAGAACATACCATTGCTATATTTCCTCTTTGTGCCCGGGTTTGTACAGCAGGATGTTTTTAGAAAAATAAAGAAAAATGTAATTCAATAAAAAAAAGCATACACTTTTGCCACTGTGTGTGCTTTTCTTCCTGACTCGAGGGTTCCCTGAAGGCAATAAAAATGTTGACTGTACACTAAAACCTCGCCTCAGCCTGATTATTTTGATCCAAATATATGACTCAATGCCAAATAAGAATTCTTGCTAAGACACATCTGACATATGCAACCTCCTCTAACAAACAGCAAATTATGTTTTCACTGATCAAAATAGCCGCATTTTCTTCTCAGAGGGTAGTACATGAAGCCAGTATATATTACTTGTGTTAGATGTGAAATGTAAAGACATTTTTGGTGTGGACAGTATGAGATAACTTATTTTCTATTCAAATAGTCAGCGAGTGAACTTCAGCAAAAAGTTGATGCCCATAAACCCTGCTCATAGTTTTTCCAACTACGCATATATTAAGCCACATTTATGCAGTGAAGATTAGCTGAGACAGAAATCCAAATAAAACGTCAGTATGAGAGGCCAGTGCTTCATGATATCAATAAACTAAGATCTGTTCGTTTAAATCTGCCAAAAGCGTGCATGACATAGATAATGAGCTAACAGAGAAGGCTCTGCAATGAGAACGTGAGTATTATGAGATACTAACCATTTGGGACTCATTTTGTTATGTGTGCTCCTACAAACATGATATTCAAAAGGCATCAACATGACCAGTGTTGGGTAAGTTACTTTTAAAATGTAATCCGTTAAATTTACAAGTTACCTTGTTTAAAATGTAATTGTAGTGTAACTTTTTCGATTACTTTTAAAAAGTAATGTAACAAATTACTTTTGATTACTTTTTGATTACTTTAAGGTTTTAATGAGTATTAACCCATGATTAATTTTAGCATGTTATTATTAGCTATTGGCAGCTAGCAGTTCAAGGCTAACGTCTTGTTAATGATCATAAACAACGTAAATAAATACGTAAATAAATCGGAGAGAAGGGGTGCAGCGACGGCAGGTCAGTCATATCCGGATACAACACTTTAGTATCGATACTTTTTTAAGTATTGATACTAAACAACCGTAGTCTGAAATGTAGGACATGTCCGGGAAAAAGAGCACGTCTGGTCACCCTACAGTTGGCTAGGCTAGGTAGTCTAGGCTAGGCTAGGTCATAGACATCGATAAACGTTTGTCATGCATCAACACCAAACAGTCAAATATTAGTAAATCAATACGCTTCGTCTATCAGTGAGTTGCATATTTTGAAAAGGTTTTTCTTTATATTTTTTAAAAAATGTAACTAAATTTGTAATTCTTAATATTTTCGGAAGTAACTGTAACTGAATTACATATTTTCTCATTGTAACTGTAACGAATTACAGTTACTCTTTTTTTGTAATTAAATTACGTAACATCGTTACATGTAATCCGTTACCCCCAACACTGAACATGACAATGTCTTTCATCTATCAATGGGTCGTAGATAAATTGCAGGACTTAAGGACAAAGTCCAAGGAGGCACACATCTCTGCACACGTCTCATCAATTTGTGACTGAATAAACGTAGTCCGTGTTGAAAAGCTGTCATTATCTTTCTTACCCAACCAGATGTTCACTCCATGTTCAGGTCTGTAACATTAGTGTAGCGTGATTCATGGAAATTAGACGAGGCTTTAAAAGAGCAGCAGGATGGTGATTGGAGATCTTATCCAATTTCCTTAAACTTTATCTCATGACAGCACATTTGAATTTTACCATCAAGGCTAAAATGAATTGTCCTATTACACAGTTTCCCTTTTTTCACTCAGCTCCGGTGAGAATGGTTCCATTCCCTGTTGTGGTGCATTCACACACGCAATATAATGGTATTGTGATGTGTTGTGGGATAGTCACCTTCAGGCAGATGATTGTGAATCTGCTCCAGGAGAAAAACAAACACACATAGATGGATTTATTCATTTTCTAACCGCTCCATATCAGTGATACAGATTGATTCATCAGATGTGGAAGGGTCTTAAAGCCAAATGTTTGAAAAATCTCTCTTTAACTGCATCCTTTTTCAAGCGGGATACACACCTGACCATATTTGCTTTTGGTTTTCCACCCAGTATATGGATCCCATTATCATGTCCTCACAGTCTTTTTCGATACGCCTTGAGACATTAAATGCCTCACCGTATGCAGTAAGCCTGTGCCTCTGGATCTCTCCGACTGGTACACATTGTGCTTTTTTTCTACAGGCATCTAGCTGAAATATCATTTATCCACATCTATCAAGCCTCCCCTGCGATGCTCTGAATGTTCTTTTCTTCAACATTTGTGCTTCGCAGGGACAGTCTGTACAGCTGCTTAAGCTCCAGACATCACAGAGATGACTCAGATAAGCCTTTTACCTCCTTTGCATATTGTCAGGATCCCCTTAAAAAAAAGTTAGCAATAAATTTCAAAGCCCTATGTTACATTTTAGTTTCAATAGTCCTTTTGTGAATTTGCCTCGGCTCTCTGCTGCCATAATTTACATCTTTGTTCCCATCCAAAACTGGCTCAGGTAAGAATCTCTCAACATGGTCAGGTTTGGTTTGAAAACAAAAGATTTTCATAAACGACATAGTTTAAGGTTTACCCTTCTGTAAGATTATGTTGCCTTTCATCTCACAATCCATAACCCTGAATTGTGAAGCTGCTACCACTGATGCTGAACCCACACAGACTAATGTGCGGGGAAAAGACTTTGAATGTCAATGTCACCAAACCATATTCATTGATTCTTATCTGAGCCAGTTTTTCCCCTTTTTTTGCTTGACTTTCTTCATTTATTAAACTCATACATGCTCATTTCACTTAAGAGAGATTTCACTGTAAATCATTAAAGAAAGCCTTACGCATCTGGATGAAAGGTAAATGCAAAATATCAATTTATTCAAAATTGATAAAGTTTAGTCCCACCATCGATAGTGGAGTTGCATGGCGTATTTACTTGCTTCCTGTTGCACAATACTTGCTTATTCTTAATGTAGTGCATCAACCAAATATATAATCTATGTAATGTTTCTAGTATATTTCACATACCTGCAGGACCTTGTGGAGGCTATTTTTTTATTCATATTTTTAATGTGACAAATCATAACGTGTATAAGGATGACATTGAAAGTCAAAGTTTACTGCCGCTGCACTCTTTCCTTCAGTGACATCAAGGACAATTCCCCTCAGAACCCTGAAGTTCCGCCTCTACTTCCAAGCTGGAGTGGATTAAAAAGATCCAGAGGCCAAAGACTGAAGGTTGTAGCGGTTGCTGCATGACTCCCTTTTTTTAGAGGTGAGACAAACCGACCTTAGCAACTCTCCCTTGAAAATGAGTTCTTAGTTTTTTTGGTTGTTAGTTTTTTCACGTTAAAGAAAAAGATCACTCTCTGAAGGGGTAACACGGAATCTAAGACCCGTTGCAAATCATGTCTCTGAGTGGATTCCAATATTGTCCACCTCTAAATTTGCCATTGCTGTGTCGGTGTCATCATGAATTAAATAATGTGGCACTAACATGAGTTTAGGTACAATTTTCGCTCTCTATTCACAAGAAATTATTTAGAGAAGTCAATCAGCAGCTTTATTCATTAATAAACAAGAGATTTAAGCTGCATTAAACATGTTTAATAAGAAAAAAGGGAAAAATATCACATTAATTAGATAACTTCTGCTGTCATAATCTAATTATACAAGTTGAATGTCAGAGTAAGTGCCTTTGAGTCATCTTCATAATTCTGGGTGGGAGAACGTTGAAGACTCTATTTGCACATAGGCCTTCAAAGCAGACAAAAGTATGAGCTTAAGAGGAAGAATAGACGAAAAATACTGCCTGTAATGGGCATAAAAAAGTCATAACACTGAGAAACTGCATTACCAAAGAAATATACACACACATGCACAAAACAATCCCCTGTTTTATCTATAGGAGATCACAAAGGATTTTTAAAAGCAAAAAGCATGATTTTCCATAAGGTTTGAAATTATATATAGAAACATTACGCCCTGGAGTTGGCATCATGTTGGTGGAAGTGTTTGTGATAAACTACGGAGCAGCATCTTTTTCACTTTTTACCATATGCTGTCATAATGAATCCTGGACAGAATGCCTTTCCAATTTTCCTCTGCTGCTGTCAGCCTGGATCCAGCACATTAAGACACAAGCACAATGATTGACAATCTAAATTGTTGTGAGCAGCCCCACTTCACAGTGTAGCATATGCTCGCTCTCTTTCAGTGGGTTTTATAACCTAAAAACGTAAAAGCAGATACAGTGCAACTCATGTGATCAATCTAGGCATGAAATGCGCTGTGAAATAAAATCTTCCATATAGCAACACCATCGGGACCCCAGACCCAGGGCACGGTAAGTAGAACTGACGTTAATATATGGCTAGCTTACGTGGCAGAGCTTTGCTGCAATAACCCATCAGTCAGCTCTCAATCCTGATCTGGATGTGCACACCCTTCCCCTTTTGCACCTGTGTGACGGATGATTTGTTCAGTCCTGTCCATGCAGAGCTCGAGTAATGAAAGCTTCGTCGTTTTCTGCTCTGGAGTGAAAGCAAGCTTATTACTGCCATTAGAACTCCGGGCTTTTCATGTCCTTTTCTGGCCTCTGAAAAATTCACCGCTCCAAGCTCGAAAGCACGCGCTGGACTCTGACCTTAAGAGTTGTGAAAGTTGGCCGGAACAAATTTAGAACTTGCTGGATGCAGTTCACTTTTCCACAAACTGTGAGGGAAAATGCACTCAAAATTGCCATATCGACTGTTCCCCCATACAAAAGTTCACAACCCGTCCCCTGCCCCGTTTTGTTTTGTTTTACAATAAGAATGAAATGTTCCATATCAGACTTTAATCTCATCATAAACAAGGATAATGAAATTTTGATATGTGGGTTTTCTCAGTAACATAAAAAAAAGCTATGTAATGACTTTAATGACTTTGAAAGCCAGCAGTCTCTCAGCTTGCCAAAGCAATCAGTGAGTGAGTCATATTGATCAACGGGCCTATTAATCCCCCATATCGTCATCTGTTATCGTCATTTTATGCAACAAGGCAGCGGAGATCACATCTCATTATTCCAGCGTAGTCTTTAAGTACAATGTGCTGTACAGCAATTATTCCAAAGCAGAAACAGTCCAATGAGACAGCAACCATTTGTGCAACATAAGCACTAAGTTGCAGGCGTTGGTCAGTTGACTTGGCCGAGGTTCTTGGGATATGAGGGGCAGCATGTATTAGCAGGAAGCATGATGAGTCTGACCCCCTCATCCAGCCGAGACACAAAGCGACAACAAGCACTTGGCAGCAGCCACGCACAGATTGACTTGTCTCCATGGTGGGGGGAAATAAGTCTCTGTCACCATTCAGCGCACTGTGCCAGCACCGGACCATTAAGGTCGTTGTTTTTTTTTCCACACAGCATTAAAATGCAATCAGTGTGACTTATTGTGGTCAGTTGTGCATTAGGACAGGATCACCACCAACTTCCCAGACCATTTACTTGATGCTGAACTCCAATTACAACGAAGGTCAGTGAAATTGTCATTTCTTCTCAGATGTCTGTACCTGTTCAAGACAAGGCCAAGCAGGGCAGCACGGGTCGGATAAAATATTTAGAGCAATTTGTTTTAAGTTAAAGTGTATTTGTTATTTTAATTACATCTACAATTCTATCGCGGTGATCCGAAACAAATTATTACGCTCCTGAATAGCTTAATGGGCAGATATAAAATATTTTACATGGACTGACAATAAAGCTGAGCTGAGGGTGGCAGGGGAGGGTGTAAGTGCCCCATTTTCATGAAACAAACCTGACTCTTCCTCATAGTACTGTATCACTGAGGTTATAACTGAGCACAATTTGGGGGGAAAAAGGCATAAACATGGATTTATTTTTCTTTACATGGAATATAGCTGTACAATAACCAACTGCCTGAGAAAACAACACAATAAACATATGGTTCAAACTTAATTATATAGCAAAGTAGATGTTTTGAATATGTCAAAGGATGCAACCTGCTGCATGATTTGATACAAAAAGGTTTCAACCTGATTTTTAACAATCCAAGCCCTCTGTCTCCCAACTTCCTGACGATGCTGCTGTTAAACTGCAGTTCAACAGCACAAACTCACCTGCTGTAACCTGTGAGATAGGGTTCCAAATCAGTCTTGTGATCGAATCACAATCCCAATCAGCTTCGCTTTTGGCTAATAGTGTGGCCTCCGAGAAGCTCTCGTTGTCTGACGACGATTAAGTTTGCGTTAAATCTGTCAAGTCCAAACATTTATGTAGATCAAACCATCTTAGGCTGTTTGGACTACACATGAAGATGCAGCAGGTACCATCTATCACCTGATCAGCAGTCAGTTCCATTATGAGCTGGTGGTCTTTGGTAAGTACGCAAAGTTGATAAGCTGAATTTGAATGCCCAAATCATCTTGGTATCAGAGAAAGCTGACTGTTTTAACAACAAAAAAAGATTGTATTATCTTACAGAAAACAACCTTAAACTTTTTAGTTTTGTTCAAGAGGAGGATAGCTTATAAATGACCATGCCGGTAATGACTTCCGTTCTTTTACAAAAACCTGGGAGTGGCTGATCATGTTTTTATGTGGGCGCTGGTCTCAGACTAATTTAGAACCAGTCATTTGATGAGTAAATCCCCTCCAAAGTTAGACAGCTGCAGTAATTACAGTGCTATTTTTCATGACTATCACCTAACAGAAGTTTAAGTGCTATCATTATCATCAGACAACAGACATTTAATGGAATCAGGAGATTTAGTGAGAATTAGCCATAACTTAATCAACACAGTTCAAAGAGTTGGTTGGGTTGCATTTCATTGCAAATGTGCCTCCACCCAGATACTGCAATCTTTCACAAGATTTAATTGGTAATATCAAGTGTAGGTAATATGTTTTTTTTTTCACAAATTCTGCCTTTGGGTGTGTTTATCTGAATGAGGGTAGTCATTTTCGTATTCCTGAGAAACACCAATAATGAACTGAGAGAATAGCAAACATATTAAAATTGGGTTTTATTTATAAGAATAGCCTGAGGTTCTACATGCTCTACACCCTGTGTTTGTTTTGCTTTAAGCAGATTTGCAATGCAGAAAGACTGTGCTGTATTTCTCCCCATTATGTGTAACTGCATCACAGGAAGACTACAGCAAAACAAGTGGAGGCAGTAAAAAAAAATAAGTCATGATAATTGGTTTATGTAGCTAAATATTTAGTTGAATATGGATTGACATGCTATATAATTATCCAGATATTTAAGTAATTAACTGATTGCATTTAAGTGTATTTCTAAAGGTCTTAAGTTCATGCCCACAAAGACATTAGTACCAAAAGGACCCCAGGTGTTGGGCGATGTCTTATCAGGGTCTTCTGAACACCTTCACTACTCTCACAGTAGGATATAGTTAAGGGTCTCTCCTGAAAATGAAAAAGGTGCCACAGAAGTTGTGAATCAATACTTCAGGAGATTCTTCTCCTTGGTGGTACATACTTATTGATTCCCTATCCAAACATGCTGGTTTAGGCCTGTAATCCCCAAAGAATTAAAGTGGCATAAAGTCTTTAAGGTTCTACTCATAAAAAAACATGTTACACACATGTGGGTTTGGTGGTATTTCTGAAACAGTATCAATCTAAAAAGAAAAAAAAAAACAACTTTCCTAGTGTTATGCGCATAATTAAAATCACTACCTTTTGCATCACTGTGAAGTCACTTAACAAATACTTTATTTTAAAGGACATTTGGTGTTTAACAGTTCAGGAGGACATTGGAGGCATCATGCCCATATTTAACTGAAACCAATCACAGGGCCAAAATTAAAAGTATTTATCAAAAGTAAAGCTAGACCTATTTCTGAAGCCAAATCCAATCTTCAATTAGAGCTTCCGAGCTGCACTGGTAATAAGCACATTAGGTCAGAGCTAATGGTCCATCTACAGACCCATGGTAACTTATATATTGCAAACAAAGTGTCATGGTAATTATGAAAAAGCAAGAGACAGAAAATACTGCATATCAGCACGGTAAAGTCAGCCCCAAATCACCTGGATAAACAAATCGACACTTCCTAAAGTCATGAAATATTCAGTCTTAGTTCAGTGTTAATGCAAAAACCAGAATGGAAATTCAAATTCCCACTCTAGATGCCCAATCCGTATAACCTTACATTGTGGAATACAGTTTTCGTATATTTCCCCTGAGTTTTGTTGTCAGTGTCGATACCTGAATATACCATCTGATCTCTGAGAGGGGCTCCTGAGTGGTGTGGGGGTGTGCACTATTGCCTCTCGGTGAGACGGTTCCTGGTTCAAATCCCTGGGGCCCTGTTTGTTTGGAGTTTGCATATTCTCAACATAATGTGCGTGTATGGGATCAAGGGGTACTGAGACTTCCTCTCAAATCCAGAACCATACTAGGATTAAGCTGTATGGCAAATGGATGAATGTGTGGATCTCTGAGAGGTGTACTAGTATGTTGTTAGTAGATACTTCTCTACTGACACACATTTTCCCTACAGTTCACATTTGGAGAAGCTGAGCTGTGCCATAACTACTGAAAAACAATAAAACTATATTCTATATAATACTATTGAGTTACAGTTAGCTCATCGTAGAGAGCTCAAAAGTCATTAATGCGTCCATTTTCTAAAAGTGTTCAATGCTTCTAAAATTGCTCAATTCAGGATTGTGAAAGGATTGGAGCCTGTCTGAGATTAGAACCAGGAACACTCTTGCTTTAAGGTGACAGCCCTAACAACCACCCGGCCATGCAGCCTTCGAGTTATTTATTTATTTTCTTTTATATATTGGAACACCATGCTGAGCCCACCTCGGATAAGTCTCTAATGAACTGCCAATGTTTCCCAATCACCAGTGGCATTTATATACTCAAGGCGCCCTCAAGCTAACAAATCAACATGGGTGTCTGAATAAAAATGGAAATATGAAGAAAAAAACAAAACAACCTTTGTAACTTTAGGTTTTATTCAGACTTCATTACAGATGTTGAAGAACTGTCTCCAGTGAAATGAATGAATGCAACTAAACAAAATTGCAAGACAATAAAAGAACCGAAGTTTCATCTGTCAGTAAAGTCCAACAACATGAATTAATGTGTCTTTAAGGACCTCACAGCACAGATTGATTTCCAATAGATGAGGACCCCATCCATGTAAAATCTGCCATGGCTTTGCAATCACGTCCCATGCGGAGTATTGCCGATTGTTTACCTTAATAGAATGCTGCACACAGGCTTCTTCTGAGACGGCACAGCACACAGCTCTCTTCCCCTTGCCTATACTGTTGATTCATTGGCAGCAGGATTGAGAGGCTTCACTTGCAATTTGGTAAAATAATGTAATCTCAGGATGGGCAGAGTTGTTGGACCATCTGTGAGATTACTCCCTCCCGCATGCCTTAGTGATTACTGATCATAGGGAAAAGAAAGAAAAGGAACTCTTTGCGTGATTGTATGTTTGTGTTTTCAGTCTATATTCATCTGACTCGGGAATTATTGTCAAAGTGTACAGAAACAGTCACAGGCGTGCCACAGGCGTGCTTCTTTATGTCTACATGTTGTGTCGCTGAGTTTTATAATGCCACAGGATTAAAAAGTGTTCCACCTTACCTTTATGTGGACCAATTATCAATCTCTGTCCTCATAAGCAATCTCAATATTGTGATATATAGACATAAATGTAAATAAATGTATCAATTCACATGCCTCCCTGTTACATATGAAACAGGGCGGCATATAATGCACTTGGGAGACAAAGTCTAAAATAGCACAAGGTGAAAATGGTGTGCATGAAGGTGTTGCCAGAAGTGTGTAAAGAACTATGTTTGCGCTTTGAATAGGGCAGAAAAACCCACTTATCAAGATATCTGAAAGAGTATTTCCAAAAGTTAATGATGCAATTAAAATGTCCATCCTGGTGACAAATTCCTTTGAAGCTTGGCTCTGAACTCCAAATCACAGAGGCGCTTCTTTGAGAGCAGGACAGAGTGCACTTCAGCATTCATGCCCAGTGTTAAACGATGTCATCTGTTGGGACTTCCTGTGATGAATGGTGAAAGTAAAGGAGGGATGAGAGGGGAGTTGAGGCTGAATAGCCGTCTTGCATCAATGTAGACCAAAGAGAGAAGAGAGAGTGTGGCCATTACGTTTTCTGACATGGTGAGATTGATGTCACCCTTTTTTTTTTCTATCAGATTAGGGAAGCAAGGCGAAGTGTAGCTCTCAGCCAGTACATCACTAGGGCGTAATTAAATGAAAGAGTGTCTTGAACGCTCCTTTGCGTCCAGTTTGAAAGCCTGAACACAGAAACCTGTAACACACAGGTAGAACAAAGTGTACAGATTGAAACATGTCTGGTTTCTCAAGCATGCCAAGTCAGACAGCCCAGCCTGGTAGGATTTGCACTAATGTCCATTACGTAACAGTTTTATAATCCAGGTAAAGAAATATTAAAGGTCAAGTTTCTGTTTTTTTATGGCACATGGAAAATTTATACTAAAGTGTAACAAGTATTAAGTAATGCCTCGTCCTCTAATGACACTGATATAAACTACTATTAATTTTCCAAAATGTGTATGTTTTTTTGTTTTCTGGTATTGCTTTGTGTTTTTTTTTTTTTGTTGCTTCAAAGCAGACTAATACTTGTAGGGAACTGTCTGTCTATTTGTACTGTTGGGCTTTTCAGCTGTCCGTCACTCATGGTGCTCCTCTGGCCCTGTCTTTCAAGATTTTCTTGCTGCCTTGGAGATTTTTCATATTTCTGTTCTGGTTGAGACTGGACAAGGACAGGATTATCCCTAATTCCTCCTCACCTAATAATGTGAGCCCTTAATAAACCCACCAGTGACCTGCACCATAACAGCCTAACAACATTAAGAGGAAGAGGATGAGAAGTGTTAACTTCCATTTCTAATTGAAGCAGCCCTGTAAGTGAGGAGGTTGTGGAATTTTTTCAGATAAACTGCAGATGAGCCTAAGTCTGCCTTGACTTATTGCTCTTAAAAATCAATTTCTTTTGTTCTTTGTCTTCCAATTAATGCATGCTCATACTTTCTGCGGATTGATTTGCTCTTTGGTGTGTAGAGGATCTGAAGTGAGTATCTCGAAATTAAGGAGGCTTTCCTTGGTCCGAGGACCCAAACTGTTCTTCAGAACTTTGTATCCTTCTTTCTATGTCTTCATTTTCCTTTTTGCATCTGAATGTATTTGGACTGGGACATTTTTTCAAATCAGTTGACCGAAGAGTTGGGCTCAAACAAAGCTTGAAAAAGGGTCGGACATCATTTGAGCTAGTGGGACATATTTTCCTCCCTCTTGTTGTCATTCGGTCAAACTGTGGCTACGAGGTAGAGACAAATGAATGGACTCTGTCTTCCTCCCTAAATAAATGGTCTATGCCGGTATAATCATCCCAGAGAGGCTTTTCATTCTCCTACAACAAGACGAGGCTTTGTTAGTGTGTCCAGCTGGTGCGAGCAGTGGCCAGTGCTCTTTATTAAATGTCAGTGACAAACCTGATACGGTCTGGCCAACTCTTAACAACCCAGTGTGACAACATCTGTTTTAGCTGAGTTTGTCACACTGGGTGGCTGATTAAGCATTAAGAAGGCCAGGGTGAGGGCATACAGACCCATGCCCCCCAGGGTATTCTTTTGCTCTGCCACATATTGGGAAGCACAGGATGGCTGTTCTAATTTGGGCACAATGAAAGGTTCCTTGCACCTCTCTGATCTTGTAAGCTTTATGTTATGCCTGCAAGCCATATGGCATTAACTATTATTCTTGTCATTTCAAATCCCAAATACTTGGTCTTACTTCTTGTAACACAGCTGGTGCACAGTAGCTCTGTGGTTGGAAAGTAGCCTTTCCCAGAGACCACAAAATGAAAGATTCAAATTTCATTTCTATTCCAAAACAGACCCTGCATCCTTGCTTTAAAAAAAAAAAAAACATGACCACATCCACCATATTGTTCACCCTTGAGTATTGAGAGATTTGTTGTTCCAATATGATGGGCCTACTACCCTGAAAAACCTTGGACACCCTCATCCACTGTCCCTGTGATGAATTACTTCTGACACATTGCTAAATGTTTTTGTACCCAGGTATCCATAGCAAATAAGATAACAATTACACAATTTCAGATTGACTCTAAAGATATTGAATAATAAGATGAGACAAAGGCAATGTCTATCTGAGCTAAGGAACAAGTTGACATTGATTTTCAATGTCATTATTTCAGTAAAAATTTCGCATGGAAGGGGTCTCTGTGTGTTTATATCTACTGATCGCTGTTAGAAAAAAGACCTAAGCCAAAACAATGTATCAATGTGACAAATAACCTGGAAATCCATCCACTGGTGGGCACACAGCAAAGACAGCAGGTGGTTGATGGAAACTTTCATCTGTATCTACCTGGGTGTTCTGGGTGTCATGATGGTTGTGAGAAGGTGGTGGGTGGTTGCACATCAGTTAGTCTGAAACCCTGACAAATGGAATTCCAGTATTTTTTGTTGGAATGGGATCTCGGGACTGATTGCCTCAACGAACGTGGGAAAAAATATTACCAAGAAAGAGCCCCATAATTATCCTAATGGATACTGCTGTAATAAGGATAAAGCTGTTGCCAAGGTAGATCTTCATCGGTGTGTAATGATAGAGAATAGATCTAGTTTCATGTGTTTGATAAAATGAGCTTAGTTTGACTATGAACTGATGAAGAAGAAATAGTGATGTGAAATCATAGCCCACCTACAATATTAAAGCAAAGCAAATTGATTTAATTCAGTATTAAATTGATCATTCATATTGCACTGATTACTACAAATTGGCACAAGTTCAAGTGTATTGCACAGTCTTTTACAGTTTTAGAACTGAATTAATTGAAAACCGCTAATCAGCTAATTATCAGTGCCCCATTAGAGAAATATTACGTTTCACTGGCACATGTTATGTCATCGGAAAAACACATAAGTAAGTAAAAAATGTCATATCTCAGGCCTGAAACGGTGAGTTTGACTTCCCAGAATTGGACGAGTGACCACCATATATACCAAAGTGCTGGCGCATTTCAGTTAAATATCCTATTTAAATGCATGGGCTACAGATGATGGGAAAGGTATAGAGTTTAGTTGAGCTATGCAGAAATACAGAGGATCTTGGGTGAGCTGAGAATCTGAATACTGGTTTGACTTATGGATAAATTCATGTTGGATAACTTAATTTACTGTAACAGTTGCTTCTCCTTTTGCCACCTAATAGAATTTCATCTGAGACAGCTGCCCGGTCTTCACAGGTCAGTGTCCTTTTTTGGTATGATAGATATAATATTTGTTTTTAAACATCGTGAAGACTGAATCTTTACAGAACCTGAAAGAGAAAGGTGATAATAGGCGTCAAGTGTAATTAGATTTATCAGATTGATGTTCCACCTGCTGGCAAAACTCACTAATGCCTGTGCGTTAATTATACTATCACTTATTCAGCGTCAGCAAAAGTCAGTTACTTGACGTTGCCTGCACTCCTGCTACATTCTTTTTGTCACTGTGTTTTATGTAAAGCTACAAATCGACCCTAAAAAAAGAACCTGGTCAATAGGACTAAGAACAAATTATTAAACCAATAGTGCCTGCCTAAAACATTTTATTGAGCACTTGAGCAAACATATGTTTGACTTTCCTATACAAATCACTCCCATTTGTTGATTTTTTCATCAGGCAACATGCACCTAGCATGTGGTAGTAGAACGACTGGCTTTCAGATGCTATTTGTAGTGATTGAATTGATCTTTTTCTATGAAAACAAGTTAAAATTACATATAGTAGGCAAAAGCTGCTAGCGATTAGAGGCAGAAGCAGCTAGTGGTGCATTCTAACATTTGTGAATACTGTACATCCACTCATTGTGGATTTGTAATGGTTAGTAGATATTTCTAATCCACATACTGTAACAGCACAGGTACATTGGAGTAAAAGGATGTTGCATTAGTCTAATTCTCTCTCCCCCTTCTTAATTAATATTCCCTTGATAAATTATCTAATTATAACCTAACTATAAAAACAACTTCTAGACCCAGTGGACTTGATCTGGTCATTTAACTGTAATTATATTCTCCAATTGCATATCTGGACCATTTGTGAAAGCAGTGAGGTAACACCATCCACAAGCAAGCAGGAATTATATAAAAATGTACCAAAATTTAAAAAAACACCAGGACATTGCTGATCTCATGCAACAATTTTCTTAACTGGGGTTTTAGTTACATTTAATATGCACATTTGGGCTTCAACTATTGTAAAACATTTGGTTTTAACTGATGACTTCAGGGGAGATGCTTTAGTCTATATTAGTAATTTCTATATTGAATTCCTTATTTAATATCGCTACTGCAAGTAGCAGTATAACGCATAAAGGAGTCAGATATATATTATTTTTTTTGTTTCTGTGTTGGTGGTTTCAGCAACGAAGAAGTAGTGGTAAAAAGGAAAGTTTACTTCAAACATGAGGAATAAACAAATAAATTAAATGTATATTTATCTGAAAACATTGCATTAAATGAAGCACAGTAAAGCCTTGCTTTGACGTGCTGGCACTCAAAGGAAATGTAGTGCAAAGATTTCAAAAGGTGAAAAACTAATAACTGCACAAACAATAATGATTGCAATAAATTGAATACTGACTAATTCATTACGTTTTTTTTTAGCAGATGAACCCATATTTTAATTGAGTCTGAGATTTATGGAAAATAAGAATCCATTCAGACCAGGACACATCTATTATGCAACAGGAAACAAATCTATTTCTAATTTCTGTCTCTTGGATATTTGCTGTGTATGGTCTGGGATTGTGAAGCATTACCTTGTTAAATATTCACTTTTGTTTCGTCATTTAATTGATGTTTTGAGGTGAATTACAGATCTCTGTCGAGGCAACGGTGCACCTGTACTTTTCTTGTACTGTTTTTGCCGGTGTAATTAAATTCTGCAGAAGCTGTGTGTGTGTGTGCGCGTGTGTGTGTGTATCTGTCCGCGCGCGCGTGTGTGTGTGTATTGGCCTTGCCCTACTCTGTATGCCCCAAAATATTTCCAGAGTAACCAGGGAATGATCTGAACAAGGTCAAAATACTTGTGTTAAGTTTGTTTTACCACGTGTTGTATTAGAACATGTGGTGAGGGGTCCAAAGGGTATTGTGCCCCGGGTTAAAATATACTGCTGATCCAGGATGCCTGACAATGTTGTGTTTCTCCGCCACCTCTGCTGACTCTAAAGCAGATGCTCATCATTTGTTTTTGTCAGGCACCTCTGCTGGAGAAGGTCACCGGGGGTGAAGGTTCTGTGCTTTGCTCAAAGTCTGTTTCCATACTATCAAGTCATGCTCAGTAGAAGCTAATCACCGGCACAGAACCCTGCCTGTCATGTCTGTGCTGCCTCATTTGGCCACTCTCCAGACATACAGCCCTTAGATCTGTCAGACTTTGGTAATGTGACAGTGAATGTTGGGGACTTTATCCTAACTCGGGATTTAATGAGGTTCTTGATATCCCCTGGGGAAAGAGGGACTTATCGAATGTCTTTAATGAGATCCTTAATTGAGGAACACTTGTATCACTCACTAATGGAGCTTGGACAAAAGTGTCAGCACCCCAATGTAATTTGATGAAAGGAGAGGTGAAAGGAGTCACAGCAGCTCAAAACAAACTGCAGTAAGACACACATATGGAAGACATTAATCCAGCCGTCCCTGTCCTTGGTGGGAGGTTCGGGTAAAGCATGATTAATGGGGCGACATGACATGCCGGAATTGAAAGGGTAATAAGTGATCATATAATATCAACTTCTATCAATGACAAGTAATGTCACATCAACAGGTTCCAACAAGCGATTAGCACAAATAAAAGGTACATTAAAGAGACAGAGTGAATGAGCTAATCACATTATGTCCACTTGTCTTACACAGAATCTGCCCTTCTCCACCTGCCAAAAGAGCTTTGACCAGACAGTTTGTGGTCGAACAACATCTGACGTGTCTGTAAAGGGAACCCAGCAAAGGATACTTTTAGATGTGGGGAAGATCTTTGTCTATCAGGCTTGCTTCCCATGAATGTTGTCATAGCCCGTCAGATTTAGAGGTTAGGGGTACACCTTATGCTCTTTGTCTTGCCTTTTTTAGCTTTTCCAAAGC
The DNA here is from genome assembly GCA_013363375.1 of Menidia beryllina. NCBI lineage: Eukaryota > Metazoa > Chordata > Actinopteri > Atheriniformes > Atherinopsidae > Menidia > Menidia beryllina. Next base: position 17,090,066 of record JABUIW010000205.1, read on the forward strand.
TGTTTTTTGTCACGCACTGAACTGTCCTTCAGTTGAAAACTGCTTGTGAGGGGCTACTGAAATGTTTAGAAAGGTGTCAAAATGAAAACCGTGTCCCAGGATGCAGGTTTCCATTGCAAAACAATGTTTAAACAAGGATTAAAGTCAGAATTGTCGCTCACTTTAAATGTCAATGTATGTACTATTATGGCTGACTGGTGGATGTGACTGACACAAATATGTGAGATTGGGGGTGGACTGCTTGTGCAAGCAAAACATCGACATGACAAAAAGTGAAGGCGATCTGTGAAGAACAGCCTTGTTTTTTGATATAGGTATTTTGCAGTTGGCTGCCACCAAAAGCATGCATCAATCACATATGACACACATGTGGACTGTGATGAATAGACCCCTTAGGAAGATGTGGCAATGAAAATAAGCCTGACAAAGCACTTGACAGATTGTGACAGCTAAATCTGGAGAAAAAAAATGTAAAAAAATATTTACAGCTGCACCTTAATGCCTCTGAGAAATTTAACTTCATGTGTTTTAAAGTTAACATAATCTGTTGTTTTTACTTCCGAATAGGAAAAGTTGACGTGTGGTAGCACTACAAGCCAATCACTATTGCTTTCTTTGTCTTTATTTTTGTCATCATTTGCATAATGCCATTTGGATTTAAGATTATTTCTCAAAGGAAAAGCAATTTCAACAGCTCAGTCATTCCATGTGCTTATGTAGTCATAATGGTCATCCAACTGTGTAATTGGACATTTCAAACTGTTAAGAAAGTTAGTAACAAGCCGCAGAGTTGAGTAGGCCGTGCATTAAAGATGAACGACAGTTGAATACCAAAGGAATATGGCCATTACTGTCCATTGCTTCTTTGTGCTGTACGTTTTAAATCTGTAGTTAATGCAGATTATGTTGGAATGTCCATTAAAGACAGCACAGAATGATGAATATTATCACTGCCATGAGCCTTAAACCTTAAGACATGAACCACACTGACTGTCAAATGACCCAAATGTGAATTTGTTATAAATTATTCCTCGAGATTTATTCTCTTCTTGCTTGCTTTTTCAGTGTCTTTTTAGAATATCTGCTTAGAAGATTAGTGGCTGAGAATCAGTTAGAGTTAACTATGACAAGAGAATGACAGTTCATTTAGATGGTGAAAATTGCTAGTGGGATTTCCACAGGAGTGCCACCAAGCTGGGTTAATGCTGTTTGTGATAGCCGCTGACAGATACCCCTTTTGGGAAGGAGCATTTGGGATTCTGACTTTTCATTTTAGCAGAGGTCACAGTTTAGTTTTGCGTCAATACTTAAATTCCATTTTGGTTGCCTCGAAAGATGGAAGCATTCAGGACCAAAGTGTGTGGGGGGATGGGGAACAAGTAATGTTCCAAAATCTCATCTACAACTGTTATGTGATAGTGAAACTAACACCAAAGAGATGGGTGGGTGAAAATGGAGGGCTGTCTGATGGTTTATAATCACCTCAACTGGAGACATAATATCATCTTTGTAAGTAGATTACAGAACTTCCTGAGTATAGATCATCTGGCAGGTTCTGCATCTTACAGTTTCCACAGGCCAATACTTCTATCTCTGTGTTACTGGCTCAGTATCACATTTTTGCTGTACTTTACAGAAGATTGGTGTATCACTTGTCAGTACAATCCAGCATTTTTAAATAGGAAAGGGAATTATATGACCTATGAACTTTGAATTCTTGGCAAAGACAGTTAGAAGACACATGAATGCCTCATAGACTTTCAGCCTTTTTAATACGCATTATGACGATGAATAATTTCTACTAGTTGGTGGTCAAAGCTTATGTTTCTAGGCGCTTGAAAAGCATGTCCGTAATTAGGTTTTATCCAAAAATGAGCTCCAGTCTGCCCATTTAAATGGGGCACCAGAGCAAAGCATGAATCAAACCTCCTCTTTGCTGTGACAGAGAAGCTGGTCTAACAGATATTAGCTTTTTTAGTGTGGTGACCACTTCACCAAACATGATAATGTAACAGAAAATTGGATATGGTCACAGAGGGACAAGCGGGCTGAAAAAGTCAGTATTACTATTCATTTGTATGTAATTTACTTTTTTTTCCATTGGTATTTAAAGGTCCAGCGCTGGCCTCAATAAGAAGATTAAAAACAAGTATACTTTTGACAAACCAGGGGTTTGGGTGAGCGTTATTCACTTTCACGTCAGCTTTAAGCCCACAATTTATCTCCAAGCCTGGCTGCTACTGTTGCATGTTGGGAGATTTAAGTGTCTTCATGGCCAACATTATTTTAACTAACTATGGTCTCAATCAATAGACTCAAGTCAATGTTGCTGGGAGATCAGGGAGATGAAAAACGAAGGAATTGCTCACCGACTGTCAGCACTATTGCAATGATGAAATCAGATATATCAGACATGTATTAAATTGCAAATCAGTATGTCCTACTGTATATTCATCCTGACCATTTTTGTAATTTAGTTTGCTTTATTGCGGAGCAGATTTAAATCTGTTCCATTATTCGAAAAACAGTTGAGTAAAAACATACCATTTTCAGAAAGTTAAACTTTCCCTTAAGAGAAGATATCAATAGTGTCTTCTGTGACTTTAAGCTGATTGACATTCCAGAAGCCACCTCTATTAGCTGTTGATCTCAGTGGATCATAATGACGAAAAGACAAATGAGTATCTTGACCTTTTCGTCTTGCCTGTTGTGTCTGAAAAGATATAAAGATTGTTTTTAGAGTCAAAAGCTTCGGACTCTCATAAAAACTGAGATCAAGTTGAGAGGGATGTCACATAAGATGCTGCATGGAGGCCAACATAAGCTGCATAAATTTTGGAGCACACTGGGGCCTGGCAGGGGAGTTCTTGCCATCGAGTCAAACACCCTTTGAGGCGGTCAGGGATTGGACTGCCCTGTCATCTGTATGACAACTGACCCAAGTCCATCATGTTGCTCGTTGTATCTGCCATGACAATTTCACGCCATGAGGTTCCTCTCCCCTACCTGGCCCACAGAACTTCAGTGAGATGACAAATACCACAACTGACCTCTGAACCATGATGTGGCAGCCGAACATGACATGTACAGCATCTCAACCAACAAAGACAAACTCTAAACTTGCATGTGTAAACTGATATTGTGTTTTTAAGAGAGAAAAAGCATTACAACGTGATGTACCAGAAATGGGATTCTTTGAAAGCAGTTTTGTGCTGCGGCGCTGATGGTGCAATGCCGAGGGTATGAAACCCAAAATCAGATTTTTTTTTTTTATATCTGTATTTTAGTACAAATCAGCACATTCCTCTAAATGGCAAACAGATATTCAGCCTCTCCCAAAATAAAGGTGGGATGAAAGAGATGTGTAAATACAGTACAATGAAAGGATTAGCACAGAGATGAATGAGAGAATCTCCGAATTCTGTCAAGGTGCATAAATCAAAAACAAACTTTCTCTCTACCTTTAGGAAAGTATGGCTTTTCCCTTTATTCTATTTCCTGTCATGGTAGCAAAGCTCTAATAATCTGTGGAAATCACCTCCAAGTCTGATATCCTTTCATGTATTATGCCTCAAAAGGAAGGCTGTATAATCAGTTTTTCACTTTGAGTGTGTGTGTGTGTGTGTGAAAGCGAGAGAGAGACTCTCAAATCTATGTATAAACTGAGAAAAGGCATGACTTTCTGCATGAACACTTGTGCTTTAACAGTCAGGAGAGGGAAAAACATGTTATTTACATTACAAGGTCTATGTTTCATCTGTCAGCCTCAACCACACTTCAGAAGGACAATGATCCCTTGCTAAAGGTGCTTTAGGAGACTATGAATAGAGTTCCTGTCATCTAGCAAATATAATTGGGTGCTTAAAATGTTAATGACTTTAAGTTAAAGTGCTCATCAGCTTTTTAGAACATCGCATGTAATCTGTGACCAAGACGTCTTCATGCTAATGACGACTGCAGGGATTTCACTGAACGATTCGAATCTCCTTCCAGTATATTTTACTTTATATCCTTAATTAAATCCAACTTCATTTATCAGCCAGTTTCAGCTGCATTATGCATTTCCAATATATATTTTATTATGTTTGCTTTCCAAAATCAACATATTATCCCCTAACAGTTCTATGCTTTGCTAGTCATAGAGAGACAGCAAAAACAGACATACTTTTGTGAATCACCAAATGTATTGTTTTGGGATTGTGTGGATACTCAACATAAAATAAAAATGCTTAACCTTTGGCGATATATTTTCCTCCCATGCAATAAATACATAATTGCAAATTCTAGTACTTGGGACAAGGTAAATTCAATGTTTTTGAGTAGATCAGGCTACCAGGAGAGTAGTGCAGATTCTAATGACAGACCGCCCTCAGGTTTGGTTTCAGATGAAAATAATTGAATAATGAAAACCCAAATCCGATTTCTGAAAATGAGAAATGGATTTTTTCCCTCGTGAATAGTGTTGTGGGAGCTGTAAACACATAACACATCAATTCTAGGGCTCCCCAATTTACTTTTAAGGCTATTTTAACAAACACGGTCAGCGTAAACTTTTTTTTGCAAACCAACTGGGCAATAAAGCAGACCACTATAAATAGTAGAAGTGAAGAAAAATCCATATCAACATTGTTCACAAACATGTGACTGCGTGGTTATGTGTAATGCAATGAAAATCCGGAGGAGTAAAAGATGAACCATCACGACTGCAGTAACTCGCTCAGTGAGGAAACAGGTGAAAGAGTAAGCCGCTTTAAAACAGGGATGTTGTATATTATTTCTGTTGCTGCTCGGCGTTCAATAGAATAATTCTCCTCCGAAGGCCAGTTAGCATACACTTGATAGCTCTCCTTGTTAGAAAGGCTCAAGAACAAGCACCAAAAAACATAACAAGGCTACTCCTGAAACAAAACAGGCAAGTGCTTGCGTCTGCATTTATCAGCCCGATAAACAAAAATAATCACAGTCATGATGTCTGTTCAAGGGCACTTGGGAAGGAGGGAGGTGGATATAGGAGGCTGAAGGGAGGAGATGGGTGTTGTTAATCTGAGAGGCTGTGTGGAGTTCAGAGGGATAGGGATGGGTACCATGGCTGCTCAAACTCAGATAAGAAAGCCTCCCCGCCACTGGTTACCACAGCCTCAGCCCCTTCCCAGCAAGACTGGGCGAGCTGCTCCGTTCCACGGCCAGGGATTTGGCCTGTGCGCGATAAGATGCTCTTGAGCATTGCAAAATAGCACAGGTATTAGCCTGCCCCCGTCTTCACAAAGGAATGTCGTGGAATAGCGTGAGGGAACAAAGGGGATGAACCTAGACTGAAGCCAACCACTATTCTGGGTGAGCAGATAAGTGGTGTTCAGACAAGAGGTTTAGGGAATGGAGGGGATGGCCAGTGGCACCCCTGCCGGACCAGATAAAGACACACTCTCCATGCATTCCAATCGTCCATACCTCACTTTTCACATGAAAAGCGACGCGTTACAATTATGTGTTTATCTGACGACCGAAGTTTGTAATGCCTGACCTATCCCTCTGTACAGTCTGCCTTTAGTTGATTTCCCATATTTCTGACTTTACATTCATACAATTCACAGTTTACTGAAAGAGAGTCACTTGTCTGTGTGAAAATCATATTCTTTGTTCATTTGTTCTATATTCAAGCTCCTATAAGACAATCTGCCATTTGTAAACTTCAAGGTTGTTCTCATATGATAAAATATTAATAATATAATAAATTGAACTCATATAATAAACTAAATAGATAATATACATTGGCAAAAATGTTTCCCTCAAAGAGAGGAACAAGACCCACTTCATTAGGGGGGTGGGTTTTTCTGAGACAAGCATCTGCAGGTCTTCAAATAAGCTTTCATTTTTTTGTGTAAGCACTTTTGTTTGGTCTGAGGTTCAACACCCAATTTTCTCTACTGTTTTAACGACTGTTTTAAACACAAGACAGAAATGATATAGACAACCTTCAGTAAATTGATGCAAAGAAAAGTATTTCCAGAACAGTGTTCAACAATCATCTGCAATTATGTGTGCCTTTTTTTGTGATTGTTTGTCACCTTTGCAACCCTTTAGCCTTCTTAAAATTAAATTATGATTCCTTTATATTTCGAATCTGAAATAAAAATGTTGTGATTGGGCAAAGTTTGGGGGAAAGGGGTTAAACAAAGAGGGGTATAGGACAGCTCAAATCCCTTTAGTAAACATCGACAGCAGGATACCTGACTCAGATCTTTCAGCATGATATCATGCACCACTGCATATTTTATTACATAGAGCCAGAGGCATTCTCAAATGTATGACTGGCTCAGACATTTTCAGGGTGGTGACCACATATAACGCAGGAAACGGAGAATGCCAAAAGCACTGGGATTTCCTTCCTTTGGGTTTTGACAATATAAAGCCTATTTAGCTGGAGTGGCAGGACAATGGATCCATTCAAATTCATGCCATGTTTTATTGATTGCCAAAATTTCAAGAAAAGAAGCAACAACTTAAAAGGCCATAGGCAGAAAAAATATGAGCTTTTTTCCCCTTTAAGACACTATCATTATATCAGCACATTTTATTATTCCAAGGTAAATTTAAGCCACTCGCTTGTGGAAATAAAATCAAAATCCTATCTATTTCTGTCTAGATGGATGTGTTAGAAGCATATTTCTTCCCTCATCAATCTATGCTCCACAATTATAACACAACTACGACACACTTTTTGCCTTTATTCCTGAGGCCATTATCAAACGCTGTTACTAGTCTAAAAAGCTTTTACTGTTCATATTACATTATGGTTAGTTCAAGTACCACAATAAGGAGGGACAAGCTTGCAGGGATAAAGGTAAAAATTAATTGACACAGATCTATGTCTCTTATCTAAAGCTAAACTGCATCAAGTGCATTTTTTAAATCATGCTATCATCACACCGATGATATACATCAGCTTTTTCTTTTATATTTCTTAGAAGTCACAATCCAGTGACTGCTGATCTAATGGGACTTTAAAATCAATAATCAAGCAACAAAGCATGTGATCATTTTGTCATTATTTTAAACTGGCAAAAAACTAAACAAATACTCTTCTTTCTCATACTGAATTTAGGAAACCCTTGGCATAACAGGATAAAATTGACAGAGATTGTCATCATGTCCAGTCTCATCCTTCTACTCGAGGAAGTTTCGTGACTTTGTGGTTCACCACAATTTATTTACGGCCCTCCCGTTGTGGCTGTATAAATACTCTACATGAGAGAGGTAGGCTGTCACCAAAGCACCATACTTCATCAAAAACAACCCTTTCTTGTCAAGGACTAATGTAAAGGTGTATATCACAACAGGCGTCCATCCTCTGAGGAGGGAGACCCGGGAGTTGTTGCGAGTAATGAGGCTCCCAGAGGACTCAAACTGTCCACTGAGTGTATGTCTCTTTCGGTTAGGAAGTAACACACAGCCCGCTCTCAGCATGGTTACGTAAAGCAGCGAGATTGTTGTGGTACAATAACCGACAATATGAATGAATGTTTATTGGGGTAGACTTGAGGACTCTTGCTGCTTATTACATCATACAGATTGCTCGTGTCAGCAGGCCCCTGAAGGCGGGTCATGCTGCGTGTCTCCAAATGATTTCTCTCACCAGTTATGGAATGATACATCTCCACCACTACCTCTGTAGTCATAACTGCAATGGTGAATAAGCAGAGTAACCATCCACATTTTTCTCTGTGCTGTCTGCAACTAGCCTGAAGTTTTCCGAATGACCTCCTAAAGGACTCCTTATTGGATTAGGCCGCCCTACCCTGGGACCGATGCGTGATCAAACGCTTTTATTCTCCTCAGCTGTCTTTATTACGCACAGTCTTTTGGGGGGGGGGGGGGGGGGGGGGGGGGAGTGTAGTGACTCATAAAGAGCTGTTATGAATCACTTACAGATGGATGCTAAGCCTGCAGTTAAAAATGGACGGCGCAATATGAGATGGAGGCATCTAATTTGAATCATTATGTGACTATTGTGCCATTATCAGGTCGCTTTCATCAGGTTGTGAACCATTAGTGTGATCTCCGAAGCTATTTTCTCCATATAATCCCTAAATGAAAGCTGAGATGAGGCCTGGGGTCTATTTAGAGGGATCTCCAGGGGGCTAATGAACTCAACACATAGGGATACATAATTCAACCACATGCCTCGTCTCATTCCATGACCCTACACACTATAAGCAAAACCTTCATTTCTGTTTAAGCTGCAGCATTTTTATCCCAGTATGTATTTTCAAGAGTTCAAATAGGTCAAATTTACTTGACAATTTGAATTAGAAGTCTATTGAAATAGTAGATGATGAATGATTAAATTAATGATTGTAAGGCTTATCTGTGTTCTAATACATAAAAATACGCCGTTTCTTCACATAGAGGTTTAGATCCTAATGGTTAATGGTACCAAGCGTACATTAGAAGGAGGCCTTGATTTCAACTTTTTTTTATTAGTATGACTTTTTTATACTTCTCCAAAGCCTTATGATGGTTCATATGCAGGTCAACTATAATCTTAAGAGGCTGTTCAGTTTTTTGGTAAGAGTTCCCCCCCTCCAAACTTTTTCTTGAGTAAATCGAAAAGTTTTAATTTTTGTGGAGGATTGTGGAGTTGGACTTCCTGCATGATAGAAAAATGGATAAAGACTACATTGACCATATTTCACCTACACAAGTGATAGTACCACCTCAAACATCTTCACAAAAAAAAGAATTGAATAAAAACACTACAGTTAAAGGTTTAGCTTTAACAGCAAATGATAAAAAGGCATGCACATGTACAACAGCCTAATAGTCTGAGGCAAAGTCATTCTAAACTTAGTAATCAAATGTTATTTCATTCACGTGCCAGTGGTCTAAACTTCAAAATTTCATCCTTGTGACACATCATGCACATTTTATAAGAGATATGCTTTGTCTTCCCCTTAATATGAGAGGGAATACAGGGTCAATACATTGAAAGTCAATAGGCAATTGTTATGGAGCCTGTCCAAGAGACAGAGAGAGACCTTGGATTGGTCTTATGTATGATCATAATCATAGCTAATTTAAAATACCTAATTAATTCAAACTTAGGTCTTTGGGCTGAATGATAAAATCCAAGCACCAAGAGAAATCCTGCAATTGGCATTTATGAGCGCACGCAAATGTCACGCTGATAAGCTCTAGCTGACCAGCCTTTTCAGACTCAGAGCCTTCTTGATGAGTGATAATCACTGCTTCATAGTGCCACCTGTATGTGAGATCTAACTCAAATATATCTCAAATATTAACTTTGTGCCTGAAGTGATGATAATGGCACCTTTAGTGTGTGTCTCTTATAACAACGATTTTCTAATCCCTGCTTGGACTTAAAAAGAACCCTCTTTTATCCTCTATTTTTCACATTGGCATGGGAATGCATTTTATCCTAAGCTCGACAATTGACATCAAGAGTTGTTTTGTCCCTTGTAATAATACGTGTCAAAGTTTGTGTTGAATTATTAAAAGAAAGGGACAGCTTTTGTTCACAAAACAGTACCTGTTAAAGGGACCAATATCACCATATATACACAACCTGTTCCACTGTTGCTCTTCATCAAAGTCTGTTTCTGAAGGAAGATGTGTCTCCAGTATGGATGCTATGGTGTGTCTGCAACATAAAAACTCAGAAGAGGAAGGTCATGCGCAGTCGGGGGGGAGGAGTGCAAGTGAGAATGTAGTTGTCTGCTCGAGAGTATATCAGAGGAAGAGAGAGCAGAGGGCGAGGCCAATGTTCACACCATAATCTATTTGTTTCCAGTGAAGTTTTGTTGTCCTGGACTGCCTTTTACTTATTAATGTGTGGGCAACACAGCATTGCCCTGAATTTTTTTAGACTCCAACCAGCTGAGGTTTCACTCAAAATACAGAATGCGCTCTCACCGAGATGGCGCGTAATGATTCAACCTGAGCCTTTTCTTATTGGCACACTGATATTAAATGTTATGGTAAACCGCTTAGACAATGAACTAAAAATAACTTACATTATCGCCACAGCAAAACCGAAAGTCTAAGAACAATGTTGGTTCACCCATGCAGATAAAGGAACAAATAGATTAGAGAATAAAGTTGAACAAAAGCAAAAAAACATAATTGAGATATGTTTGTTAAAAAAAACGTTTTTAAAAAAGTGACTGAGATTGACAGTGGCTCCTAATTTCCTCTGATGCCTTCCTTCCTTTGGCCAATAAATCACTATGACTCATTCACATGCACATCTATGCAGCACCTCTTACACAGCAGTGCTTTTCGTTTGTTTCTCTGTCACACAAACTAACGCCCCCCATTCAGACCCTGAATGGGGTTCATTGTCTTCACCACGGATATCTCAGCATGGGGAAGGTGGGTGGCTCAGATGAGAAGAACATCCTCTCCAAAAATCAAGAACGAGGACTCATTTGCCTTCCATTCGAGCTCATACGAGCGGCATTGACTTAGAGGACTGAAAATCTATACCTTGTAAGAAAAATGCCCTTCCTATGGGCAGCCTTTCATCAATGGATTTCTAATGTTAGCCATGATTACTTAGACATTTTGACACCATATTGGTTAAGCAGCATTTGCCACTCTCCTTGAAAAATATGACATAAATGGTCCTGAGAAAATAATGTTGACAAGTGAAAAAGCTACTTCCAAGGTAGTGAACTATGAAGGGAACTATATACTCAAGTGCAGAATTATTTGTTCCACAATGTGTCTGTGCCCTGAAGTACCTTTCTTGCACCTAAATTAAAGTCTCCCACATAATCCCTTTGGATTAAGTCAAGAAACTGCCACCTGCACCAAACAAGATAAGAGTCCAGTGCTATGTAAATTGACAATACATCAAAACAATAAAGGAGTGGATCGTGGCAACAAATACCATGAGATCATCTTTGAAATTTGACTTGGCTAAAAATGGTAAAATCCAAATCCTGCTCTTCTCAGTTCCTAATTGTAAAGCAAGGGATCTAACAATTCAGATGAAGGCAAAGAGTTAAAGACAGCAAGATAAGTCAGCCTTTCTTTTATCAGATCCATAGCACCATCATCTGGTGTGGTTAATTGGAAGAAATAATGTTGAATCTCCTTCAATCCGAATGGCACACCACCCTCTCATCAGAGCTGATCATTAAATGTAGATATGTTTATTTCTATGAATAAACCCCTGGGAGTAACCCCCATACTACTTTCAGGATGGTAAATTGTAATCTCTGAACATCTGTTAGCCAGTGTCCATCCATCTTTTTTAATATGATGTTCCGACAACAGCCAATGGACAAGTCTCCTCCTAATTAAAGGAGGACATGCTATCCAGGTTAAGGAGATCGTCAGAGTGCTCTTTCCTGCACCTGACAACGTCCTCTGTACTAATCACCAGTTCTTCATCCAGATCAAGCACAGACTAAAGAGGCCTCTGCTTCTCCTTCTGTCAGGGAATGGTTTGCCAGAGTGAAAGTCCTTCTCCATGCTCTTCCTCCAATTTAGCCATTGAAATTCATTCATCAGCCTTTTGGCATGAGGTGGCCTGGTAGGTAAAATGTTTGGAGCATGCCCTCTCTGTGGGCAGATCTGTGCAGTGCTCCAGACCTCTCCTTCTACAACTAAGCGATTTCACGTCTGCTAAATGTGTTTGTTTTAATTGTGTTGTTGAGAAATGCATGGTTGTCCCCATAAAACATGTCCTCTTAAAGAAGGTGAAACACTGATCACAGGAATGGGCTTTTTCTTTTGTCCTTTGCCTAAGGCCATGATGCAACTCCATACCTCACGGAGCCTGGCAGTTGGACTTGTTTCTCATATAATTCCCAACAGGACAGTGTGCCTTGAGGTTCAGGGTTGGGAATAAATGTTCTAGAGGACACATTGTCTATTTAAAAAAAAAAAATCAGGACACCTGATTTGTCTTTTACTGTGTGATGGTCCACTCCAAATGCCTCAAAGCCCAGAACAGTTGATTCAACCTTTTGACAAGAATAACTGCATGGTTCTTTTTATAGTCCTGTTCCCTGTAATGTTTGTAAATTTAACAGTAATGTGCGGTGCCTGACAAAGCACAAAGAAATATCAAGCTGTCTTTCATCTGAGATTAGGTGTTCAGCTATGTTCACCCTGAAATCCTCCAGATTGCCTGGTTTATCTGACATTATGCTCCATGAGCAATACAAAAATTGCTTCTTGTTTTTTGGACAAGTTCAAGTTTAATGATTTTTTTCAGTTAACCCTGTGATTGTTTTCAAAACACACATTTTCTTTTAGTATTTTTTGGTCATGTTTTTTTTATACCTATTAACCCCTTAGTTTATGTCTTTTCATCTTCTGTGGAGGACACAGTAACTGAAAGCAGAGTAAATAGAGCCGGTCTGTGAGATTCAGTGAGAAGGTAACATTAGGACAAATCATCACTTTCTTTCATCTCTGATTATTATTTATTAAGTGTAGTCCCTTTTTCTGTCTCTGTCTTTTGTTTGAGCATATTTAGGAGAAGAACAAACTTATCATTTGACTCTTTAAAGAACCTTATGGTCATCTCACAAATGCAGTTTTATAAAAAGCAGCTAAGCCATCATATTTGTCTGACACTTGTTGCAATGTCTTTATGTCTTTTCATGCAAATAAATTCACCATGTGGTTTAACTGGAAATCCAGAGGAGTATGCCTGAATGAAAAGCTTTGAGTATTTGTGTAACGGGTAAAGCTTCCTTAGATCAGCCCTTATATGAATCACAGACTCTTTGTAATAGTTTGCCTCTGTCAGGAGAGAGTATGTACCTGTCAAATCATTTAAATTACTACAACCATTGTTGAGATGGAAATGCTTGTATCAGCGCTTTGACATTGTGGAACTTCCAAAGCCCTGAAAACATGCCTCACTGCATTTTGGTGTCTTTGCAAAGCGGAATTATGCCTTGTGAAATGTCTCTGTCCAAACTCACGGAGGTGAATCAACATCAACAAACTCAAGTCGAGCTGGGCTCTGTTTCACAAACAACCACAGACTCTACCACAAACACACACACACACACACGCACACACACACACACACGGCTATAAGCCTGCTTTGCATTCTCTTTGAAACACAAACACACTTATATAATCAGTGCAAAGTACATTAACATACTGGGTGCTGCAAGAATGATTGTCTGTCTGGATTTGTGTTATCACCATCAATATACAATGACTGTATTGCATGTAGGCCATATTATGGATTTCATGCACAAAAAAATACTTTGTAATCATTCATGTTTGAATGTATATGCATACTGATATTCAAATATTTTTCACATCAGCAAAACAATCTTGACAGAGGATCCTGGTGCTTCTGAGATCTATAATCTTGGATTTGTGTGTGTGTTTTTTTTTTCATCTAACTCTGCAGTGTTCCTTATAGTTAATGGCATCTTGTAGACCCCTGACTGTTCATAAATCACAAATTCAGCTCTGGCGCTACAACAAATTGAATGATCTACCAAATGCTGCTGTATCCAAGAATTTTCTGTGTTAAGATTTAAGTACAAAAGGGGGTAAGAGGAAACAAAACATTTTTTAGAGGATGAGGCAAGTCAGGTTTTAAATTTATTTTAGCTGACGATGTAAGCTACATACTAAATGTTTTTTTGCGAGGTTGAGCAAAAAAAAGAAGATATTCACGTAAAGTTTTTTAGTATGATTTAAAGAGAATGCTTCAACCTGCAAATGATTCAAACACTATGCAATAATATCAACACAAAAAGAGCCAAAAAGCCCTATCCTCTATTCTCAATGTACCGTAAAGGAATAGCATTGATTGTCACACTTGCTTTTTTCGCATTATTTCCCGCCTACTAGCAGCTCGGGGCAGTTGCTTCCCCACATCCCGTTCCCTGCGTTCCCGCTGTGAGAGCACCTCCACCACAGAAAGCCTCCCGCTGTGGAATACATGTATTAACAGCACTTGTGGAAGAAGTCCAGACAAAATGGTCAAGCCCTGTCCCCCTGTGGTCTCTCTGGTTACTTCCAACCACCGTCCACAAACAAGCACATTAAGATCTCGAGATCGCTGGCAGAAGTTAGTGTGGGCGAGCGTGGTCGTCTGTGTCATACTTCATGACCCCGTGATGGACCGTTGACCTGTCCAGAGCATATCTCTGATGACAACTGGGATAGGCTCCAGCCCTCTAAGTGACACTGACTCGGAACAAGATGGCATTTGAAAATGGATGAATTAATGCCTTGGCTTCAAAACTCACGATCATTTTTTGTTTTTCTGTTTTCATACAAACAGTGTTTTGGTGATTTGCACATCATTGCATCCCTTTTCTCTTTTAATTCTACACCATATCCTATCCATTCTGTAAAGAACGTGCGAGCCGCGATGAATAAAACATTTCCGGGTTGAATTTATGATAATTTTGTTTATATGTATATCACGTTTTTTTCACCGAGCCTTTCTTCCGTTTTGCAATCCTGTGTCACTGAAATGTTAGCCTATGCCGGATTCCCGTAGTACTTTCTGACAGGACTTCCTGCAGGGGAAAACCTATTGCACCATTTTAAAGAAGTGCTGGTGCCAATGCTGTGAGAGAGACATATGAGGCAGTGGACATCCAATTGATTTTCAGTCAACACATCCTTCACGTAGTCTTTTATGTGTTAAATTATTTAAGCACTGCCGCTTCAGGGAAGTGAGTTTATATCTTCCCAAAGGAATAGGCAACTTACCTTTGTCGCTGAGTATTTTGCATCAGGTATTTCACACCGATTCAACTATATTAGTTAAATGGCTTTTTCCTATTCTCCTCTTTACCCAGGGGTCAAGAAGGTTTTAAAGTGGAGCCTCGGGGTACTTCACATTATCCTCACAGAGAAAGTCTCTATCATTACCACCATGTATTAGTAAACGCTCCATTCCAGCTTTCCTCTCCAAGTATTATTTTTTCATCATACAATGGACTTTCTCCCTGCAGCTTTCGTGGTAAATGACCATATTCATTATTCATCAAGGATTAGTGTCATAATCGATTTTGTCTGAGCGGTCTGCATTCCACAATGTGTTCTTAATCCAATCCTCAAGAGATGCTGAACTTTGTCACATCTAATTAGGTCACCCGAGTCAGCTCCTCTCAGCCAGCTTTCGCAACTTCTTCATTACATGGCAGCTAATTGGTGACCCGTTCCCCGGATTTCACCATGTCCATACATTTCAAGCTACGGCTAAAGGGATGGAGCGAGAGGATATGGCAAGGAAGCGCACATATGCGCGGTCTGCATGCAACATTTGCATCATCCTTTACAGAATTGGGCGAAAAGCACTCACAGTTTGAAGTAACTCATTTCCTCACTTTTCAGCCGACTCGGTATTCAGTCTTTTGGGTGTCGTCTTTGTGAGACTTCCCATGTCATCCCCTGGCACCCTGATGATGACCACCCTGTTCTCAAGTTCCACCTGCGCCATGGACCCGGGCTGCCTGTGACATCTGTATCTGCCAGTGGACGCGGCGGCCTGTCAGCTCGCTCGCACTCGGCCTGTCAGTCAGACACGGCGCGAACAGGCCGGGACCACGGCTGTCATAAAGATCCAACAGTACAAAAGAACAATCTGCTGATTCTCTTAGCCTGACTGGAGCTCTTTAAAGATGCGTCAGAAGTGTTTGGGGTTTTTTTTTTTTAAATAAAAAAGACAGAGAGTGGAGTTTTCCTTCCTTTATGCGTATTGTTAACTGGAATTTATCCTCCCATTACTGTTATTTGGTGATTGTGTTGTTGATTATTGTCTCACAGCAAACAATTCATCTGCAGAGCCCTGATGATGATTATGCTGCCCTGATTTGTTGATTCTAAAGTATTGATGACAGAGCGGGAAAACAGTGCAATATAAGATTTTATTTTCATGTTGCTACACTACATGAAACGGACTTTCAAAGGCTGCTCTTTCTCATTTATTATTCATCTTGTTCTTCACCTAGATTGCATCGTTTTGCAAGTCATCTTGATAAATATATATTTCGAATTTCTAACATTGCTAATGTTCAATGTCAAATTAGATTTTAAAGTATTACTAGTATTATACTATTAGTACTATTATACTACTATTATAATTGCAATCTACTAGATTCTTTTTATGAAATTCAACATTTGGTGCTGTTTTTCCCACAGAATTTACACTCAAAGTCCAAAAGTGTGCATTTGCATAAGTATGATCCTTTTAACAACACCTCATCTTAAAATGTAGAAATCCAGAATCTGTGGCTCTTTTTTCTTTTATGATCTTTTGCCATTTATACAGCTATATAAAGGTTATTGTGCAAGGCATTGTGGGAGGGCAGTTGGTATTTAGGTGCTAAAAGAGCAAATGAATAGAGCCTACAAAATATATAATTCTGTTTTACTAGACTGAAGATAGATCATTGCCGTAGATGCAGCCTTGAATTTCAAAGGAGGATTGGAAAGAGCTGTGAAGAGCTTCTTCTTTAGACAACAATAGTGGTCCCTGGAACACAGTTTGGACCTTAGTTAAAATCCATCTATTGGAAATTCTTTATTTAGAGTTTATATTTTTATCATTCCATCCTGGAATTACTGCATTGTTATTATTTTCCTGACTGTAAGCCTGCATGACAGATATCCAGAATGAGTTCAGACTGCTACTGAAACTCAGATAAACAGATAAACAGTGTAACCATTTTGAATGGTGTGACTTAAAGAAACTACATTTCTGAAAATCCTCACAGAATTAGAATAGATAATCAGAATATGAAACTGACTATACTGTGTACTAAATCAATGTAAACCTAACTCAGCTTGTTTAAAATGATGGTGAGGTTTGGGTTGCTGATCATTGTGGGATTGGACTAGAACGATCAAGGCCTTTGGTTGAAAACCCTGTCTGATCATCTGTTGTGTAGAGGGTGCATAGTGTTGTTGTTATACAACTTGTGCACACTATCCTCTTTCGCAAAGTCAACTCCACGGGCTGTAGAGCAGTCCTCAGCAAAGAATCAGATGTTTTTTCCAACAGGTTCTTTGAGTCATTCTCCACCAAAGACTCAGGACTTTGACAGGAAGTAAATTCCGCTCTAAACCATCTCTTTTAAACACTTTAGCAATTCATTCCTCATCTAGTCCTTTGTCCAGCTATGTTAGATGTCAGATATTTTTTCACTCCACTACAGCATACACTTAGTAATTTTCAACAAATGACAAAATGTTTTCTACATAAATCTAATCTGGAATTTTTGTGTTTTCAGAAACACATTTTTTCAGTTGAACTTTTCTGAGGCTGACTCTGCCCGCGAATTAATGTGGAATTCTCGCAAATGGCATTGAAATGACCGGTTCTCACTGCAACCTGTTAGTTTTCAATGAACTACGGCGAAGATTGTAATGAGGTTTTGTGCCGAGCTTTAAGGAGGGCGCAGCGCTGGCAGGGCTGTCGTGAGTGCAGATACGGAGACTTCTGCATTCAGGGTGCCGTCTCACTCTCCCTGCTGAATAATTCAAAGCGAGCAAGTCAGGTGATAAACTCTCAAGTGTAAATCCACAGAGCACATAAGTAAAGTGACTGTTCTTTGACAATATGTTGTCAGATAGAGAGGGCGCATACCAGGATGAAGACAGCTGAGACAGGAAACTCTTCAGTGTTAAGCGTTCCACTGTAATGGCTTGGCATTCGAAAGGGGGAAATAATCAGGGATGCTTTGTTTCTAATTTCATCCCTCCCTAAATGATCAGATCAAAACATAATGAAATTTCTGCCACTCTTAATGTGTTCCGAATGACACTGGGAATTTCCGTGAGTGGCTTTGGAACATAATCTATCAACAGCTACCGTGATAACCAATTATTTCAGCTTCTCCCCAAACATTGGCAAACTTTAGATGCTCACAAACAGACTTCAAACACAAACAAGATCTCTGTAAGACACATGTAAGAAGTCAGTTTTCTGTCCATCTTTAATGTGCAGTGAAAAAGAAAAATATCTTCCCAGTCTTTACCTTAAGATATTCAGTTTACACACATTATATTATTATCATTATCATTAAGATTATTGTTATCATTGTTGTTGTTATTATTATTAATAATAATAAAGCTTTAAAGCAAGGCATTTAATGGGAAAAACAGCATGTGAAAATCCTCAGTTTAAATGTTTTTACCATTTTAAGTGTTGCATTAGGATGAATCATTGGTGGCTATCATAACTTGGCCAGAATTTTGCCATACATCACCGTGTGTGCGTCAGAGAAAGGACAGGAGTACTGAGTGAAAAAAAAAAAAAGATCAGCAGTGGTGCACAGGTGCATAAAAACATGCACAACTGATGTTGTGCCAACATAACAACAGACCCCTCTTCCTTCATGCTTGGTTGCTCGAGCTAGTAAAGCCACAGACATGGCCTGCGCAGACACTGCTCTGTTGATTCGATTCAGCCCACTCCAAGCCAGTACACAGCAAGTGATTTCTAATTATCATCACCTTAACACATAAAGAGGTGAGTTGACTGCAGCACATTGGTTTCTCATTAAGTCCTCGAGCAGTAAAACAGCTTTACGCAGAGTCTTGTTGAAAGTGCAATTATGCCTCGATACCCATGCCTACTGTACTCTTCCCCACAAGTTTACATCATTAGGGCTCAAAGGTGCTTTGCTCTGCCTCTGGGAGCTGACTCCCACATCCTCTCAGCCATCTACTATATCAAAAGAATCTGAATGTGCTTTGATTGAGTGAACAATTTCAGAAAAAGTGCGCTCAAAAGGCCTTGTGTGTGCCTTGGAACCACAATTCGGTATTATATTGTCTAACTTGCTGACAGGAATCTCAGTTATACCCGCTATGAATGAAAAAACAATGTCTGTGGTTTTGAGTGCCAGCCTTCATATGCATTGAAACACAAAACCTTCAAATGGATTCTGACAGTATTTCCTACACATTTATTCAAGTTGTGTTTATGGTTCTTTTGCTATAGGATTTGCTTGAATGTTTTACAGTGTGCTTTTGGATTTCAGTAGGTATTTGCATACCGCTATGTCTTTGTAGCTTTTCAGCTTCAAACAACAGACCTGAATATTCTCAGCAATCTGTCTCTGTTAGCTGTCATAGTGACAGAGAACAGAGACAAATCAAAATTCACTCCGGATGAGAGGGGAAAACGCTTTTTTTTTCAGAAACAGCCATCTTCAGTTGAAGCCAAAAGGCTGAGAAGACAGGGGAGGTGACCTGCTCTATTCAAATAAATCATCTGGTCCAAATCCAGGTCTGCATCCAAATTCTGCTCCCTCAGCCCATGTCCTTTCTGCTTTCTGTAATCCGGC
Organism: Menidia beryllina; assembly: GCA_013363375.1. Lineage (NCBI taxonomy): Eukaryota > Metazoa > Chordata > Actinopteri > Atheriniformes > Atherinopsidae > Menidia > Menidia beryllina. Next base: position 17,109,379 of record JABUIW010000205.1, read on the forward strand.
ACATTCTGCCCCTTTTTTTGATCCCCTTTCAGTCCTCTCATCCTAAAATTTGCAACCATTGTTTTATTTCATATATGTGCTAAAAATGAATGATATATATATATAAAGTTCTTCATATCCACTTTTAGATGATCTAGTGACTCTCGTTTAATGTTGCCATGTGACAAGGTCTGGAAATCAGTTTGTTATCAATACAGATATCCTCCTAGCGGGTTTTTGTAGAGTAACCAGACAGATTTTATTGTTCCATCCGCTTAAAAACCTTGACCTTAAAATATAGTAGGATAACGGATTAATACATCAACCCTGATTGATTTTCCTTCAGACACTTTAAAATGCACAAAAAAAGTGTAGTATTGTACAGCCAACTGAAGAAAAGTGATCAGTGACATGAATTTCAACAGTAAATGTCACAGTCAGGAGAATAACTGCAACCAGTGAGGTTGTAACACCAAGACTGTAGATTTAACCTTAACCAGATATCACTTCACCCACTGCCATGAAGAATGTGAAGCCAATTTAGGTAATCATCAGTTTTATATGCATTTATATTTATATACGTGATTTTAATATGTAAAAGATCAATCATACATTTAATATATCAACCCAATCTTTCATCTGCTGGTGATTTTTTGCTGTTTAATTATAGTATTTATCATCATCATTACTGTTTTTGTTAGCATTATTTTTAGTAGTTGTTGTAGTTTCAAGGTGTAGTGGCTTTTGTAGTGTCGAATTGCATGAACAACCTGAAGACCTGGAAACTGAATAGGGAAATTTGGCTCAAAAGTGTCGGGGTAATTTAAATGATTACAAAAACCTGTTAGACCTGAAATTTCTAACCAAAACTTCCCTTTGTTGCAAAACTCTCCAAAAAAAGTGATTAATTGTGATGTTATTCAGGTCAGAGGCAATTCAATGAACTGTTTTTGTTTCCATTTGAGTTAATTAAATCTTAAATCTCTCTTAATTAAACCGACAAGACAAGCCTCGTCTGTGTTTCTTCTCGTTTTTTCGCCATAGGGTTTTAAGTTTTTTGCATTTTCGCTCCTGCTTTTTTTTTCATTCATTTTTTCTATCTCTGCACATCAGAAGTGCCAAAGAAAATCAGGTCACCGGTTTACAGATCAGCACTCCTGTTTAAATTCACTTCATGCTGAAAAACAACAATAATCGTTTTTTCAGAGTGTATCGCTGGCCTGTTTACTGCATCAGAAAATGCATTTATCTGTCCAGCGCGGAAATAGCCATGATGTTACTTGAATATCACAGCTGCAGGAAAATGTAACAAGAAACATGTTTTTTTTCTGCAATCAGAGCAACAATGAATGCAAGGCACTATGGATAATACTCTGAACATTCAGTCTTTATGCGCATTCTAAGACAGCTTCAAATATAGAGCGATCACACTTGTGGAGTAAGGTATGGTTAGTGTGTAATCAAGCAGACAGTTTACCCTGATGGGGCTATATTGGGCAAAATGGGGAGAAGATTGTGGAGCATGGACATAATTCTTGCGGCTGGGAAGTGTGATAGCATGCATAATGCGGAGCTTACAGACAGTCGAAGATAAGTACGAGTCCACAATAGCATCTCTAACATCTCACAGTCCACAGACAGCTGTGTGGGTAGCAAAGAAGAGTATCAAGTTTTTCCTTCTTTAGGACGACTGTGAGTAAATTCCCTACATGAGGTGGTTCTGTAGGCACATTTGCACAGCAAACCGAATTTTATGGGTATTATTTAAGATATGCACTATGAGGTGAATATACTTATTTATATATTTCTATTTATTTATTTTTGTATGAATATTTTATTTTAATATTTGTTTAAACTATTAAAATAAAGTGATTCTTTATTGACTGACTGACCCCACAAATTCATTTTTTTCTATCTCAATTTTTTTTCTTTGCAAGAGATGATAAAAGGTGACGCATATTGCTGTAATGATAGCAATTTTGGTGAGTATTCTGGGTATAGGAGGCACAATAGTGCCATGCATTCTCTGCATGATACTGGAGGGTAACTGGAGGTCTTTCTTTTATTATATCATTAAATTCTGTGATTTTATTTCATCATCCCATTTCCTTTCCATTAGAAGGGAGGTAACTGCACCCCCACTTGACAATCTTTGGGTGCCATTTTGAGAGAGCAGAGCCAAATTATACTGACCTGGTGATTATGTTGGGTTATATAGTTCTCAATGTAAGATTAAATAATTCAGTCATAGGCACTTAAAATGTAGAAATGCTTCCCCCGAAACCCTATTGAAACACAACCAGTGAAAGGGACACGTCATGAATTCATTCAGCTCAGTAATTGAGTGTAACTCCAGATGTGATTCACTGCTGAAATTGATAAGCTTTGTAGTTCCAGATTCAGATACTCGTCTTCACCAGGTACAGAGTTTGCATTTTTAAGCAGATGCTGCTGATATTAGTTCTGTTTCAAACTAATTTTCTGTAGAAATTCAATTTTTACCCCGTTGATTACCTTAGTGAAACAAAAAGAACAAAAGCAGGTGGTCATGCTGTAACAAATGTCTCTTTTTTTTGTTAAGGCATTCAAACATTCCTAATTGGTTTGATGGGTGCACCCTAGCATCAGCAAAACATTTTCATTTCCTCCCAATATATGTTCATTCGTAAAGTAAATTGATGTACAAATTTGCACTGAGCAAATGTATCTGTGTGCTGCTCTGGATGGTATGCCCTGTTAATAAAAATAAATTAGAGTTGTAGATTTGCTCATTTAAGATACCCCTAAATATCACGCAGTTCTATAAAATATCTAAACTTTGTTCTTGTAACAACCAATATGTCTAAAATGCCGTGTCCTTTTGTGCATGTGCAAATCAAATTTTATAACACTCTAAAGCCGATGCACACACCCCATTCACTTTAGTTTTAATTTATTCTGTGATAGGTGGAAAGCGATATAGCCTTTTTATATTCTACTTTGATTTTTAGGGGATGGAGGGGGGGGGGGTCCCCCAACTAATAGTATTGTCTTGATGGTGAGCCTTAAATGATATTTTTGAAAGGCTTAAACTGCCCTTGACATCTTCTCACTGAGTTTAATATTTTATGAGCATTAAACCACACTGTGCACGCCAAGCAGTTTGAAGAGTATACATTCTGTCTGTGGCATTTATACTCAAAGATATCCACACACCACCTGGGTTGTTGATATAATAATAAAATCAGGCCAGGATATGTAGTATATCCTGTTTAACTACCTAGTTTCTTAATATCAGCTCGGATCACTGGGGCTGTGTAATTCTCAATAAATTCTGGAGTTTAACTTGCTCGATATGCCAAAGGGTTAATCCCATATTTGAGATGAGACAAAGAAAATCCCACAGACTTCGGCACATACAGGAGCACTTCAAGCTGTGACAGCAACATAATCACTTCTGTAAGCATTGCTTTGTGTGTCCGCATGTCCCGTTCTGATGCAGTCTGTGACAGCTACCTCAAATGACGAGAATAAAGAAGCAGGCAGTCCCATCTGCTTCGAAATGTGGGCTTCAAAGGATGTTTTTCAGATATGCTCGCTGCATCTATTGTTTAATCTGTCCAACAAAAAAAAGGAAAGAGAAAGAAAGCACGATCCTCTTTGCATTATGTTGAGAGCTGGACTGACATTGTTGATTCAGTTCCTAACCTAATACACAAAGCAAGGGAAATGTCCCTTTGGAAACCTGCATGAAGGGAATCACTTTTTTACTTTGGCAGCAATTGTCTCTTTAATTGGAAAGACTCACTCACGTTGTATATTTCAAGTGTGCCTTTCATAGTATACAAAGAAATGAGCCCTCCTTATTTTGCTGTTCTCCAAAAAATGAAAAAGTATCGTCAAAAAGATCTGTGTGTTTGAAGATGTCACGTCTGGTGTCTCGTCATGTCTTGATTACCTATTGTGTTCACCTGGGGTTCCCCTCCCTCATGTGATTAAATAGTCCTCGTTTCCCCTTGTCTTGTGCGAGTGCGTTCTTGTCCGTCCTGTCCTTCGTCACCCCTACGCCAGGTTTGTTTTTGTCATAGTTCTGCCACAGTCATAGTCACAGTTTTGTTAATCGTTATTTTGTTACTTTGCCTCAGTCTTGTTTGCTTATTGCTTTGTTACATTGCTTTGCTTTGTACTTTGTCTGGACATTCACTCTGTTTGTTACAATAAACCTTGTCTGCCCTCATCTCCGCACCTGAGTCCTCCCTTCAAGACCCCCTCCCTGACACAGGTTTTGGCTTGAATTGATTAAAACTGCAGACACTTGTAATTGTGTCAAATCGGTTGAAAAAATAACGAAACATGGGGCCGACACTAATGTTTCCACACTGCTCGTTTAATCAAATCTGCTCTAACAAGGACAGGACGGACAAGACGGACAAGAACGCACTCGCACAAGACAAGGGGAAACGAGGACTATTTAAACACATGAGGGAGGGGAACCCCAGGTGAACAAAATAGGTAATCAAGACATGACGAGACACCAGACGTGACAGAAGACCTCATATTGCGCTCTTCAAAAGGAATAAGTAAGGGTTAAATTAACAGAGTTGTATCAAATATGTATTTTGTTTTTTGTGTTGTTATAGTACGGTAAGTCTGATCGGTTTCCATCCTCAGGAGGTTTTAAATTGCATCCGTCTGTGAATAAATGCCAACGGAGAGATGGGTAATTAGAGATTGGTATGTCAAAGTGAGGAGCCAGAGAAGAATGCAATAAAAGAAAAAAAAAAAAGAAAATTTGAGCTTTCATGCATTTCAGGCCATTTCAGAGGGACATTTGGAAATAGGTTGGATCCAGATCAAATACAGGGGTTTAATCCTCCTCCCCAGACAAGATCCAGATACTATTCTTGCAGATTTCAAGAAATATAAAACAGGAAACGTGTTTGTAAAGGAAAAATTTGCAGCAGGGGGAGACGTCGGTAAGAGCCATTGTGGGCACGCTCAGAAAACCAGATGTGACTAACTGGAAGAAATCCTGAGTGGCAGACGTCCTTCATCGGAAACTATTCAAAAGGCAAGTTCTAAACAGGTACACGCAGCTGCAACACACTGGAAGGACATGGCAGTGTGCCAGAAATGGAAGACATTAATGTTTTTCTATGTTAAAACAATAAGAATTCAACACAATATCCTGTACCCTGTCATATGTCATAGGTAAATATAAGTTGTTTAGAATAACAGCGTCATTCTATCCACCTTGTTGCCCAGTTTTTCTTATCCTTTGTTGCCTATTGAGACTCGTTTTGTAACTTAATCCAATGAAAATGTCTTTATTTTCATGAACAAGCAAGCAAACTTCTGAATTTGTTAAAAAAAAAACAGTCGAAGTTCCTCAGAACTGTAAAAGTACTTCAGCTCATAAACCACATTATAAAACAATAAGATTTCTATTTTAGTGACAATTGTATAGAAACATTGTCCTCCAAAATAATACATTTGGTCAGTAGACGCTAGCCCTGAGTGTACCTCATCCTCTTTCACAGAGATACACACATATGTACTCAGGTGACCCAATCGGTAAGGGTGTACTTCTTGTTAGTGTGTTGCTGCCATTCTGGAAATGTTTTAGAGGTAATCAGCATGGAAACAGCTCTTGAATAACTTTTTCTGACTTTTTTTTGCAGGGCATCGTTAACTAGATACGTCACAGTAAACTCACACAGATTTCACAGTCTAAACCAGTTCAAACCAGCTCAAACCGGTCCATCACAGCCCATGAGGCCGAAGTGAAGTGGTCGTTTCAAACTTTTGATGCTCCTAAAGCTCCTTGTTGAGTATTTGGATGTGAACCATTTTCAAGTATGGGGGCTTCCTGGCAACAGCTCACAGGATTACTTGCCTTGGTGTTCATAAAAATCTATGGGCTGTGAAATAAACTTGCTCATGTTTTGTAGGTCTTGATAAATTGCACTAAATAAAAAAAGACATTATGTATTTTAGTCATATGCATACATATTGTACGTCTATAAATGTGTGTGTGTGTAGTTTTCCTTTCACACTGAGAAAAAAAACGAGGTCAAAGCAATCATTCTTATTATTTGACGTCTTTTCTGTTTGTTTTTTTTCTCTTTCTATAAACACAGTGATTGAAGCTGAGATTAGTTTTGTTGCTGACGCAACCCACACACATATACCCCCAATTTACAGAAACTAGTTAGCCCATTCTGGGCCTTTCTGCCATCATAGACTTGCGGTCAGTTTAATAGCTGCGTTTTTTTTTTTTCAAACAAATTGTTCACTTCCTCTGTATCCAAGCAGATAGAGAGAATGAGTCAGAGTTTACTGATGGAACGAAAACAAGCACAACACCTTCAGTACCACTAGTAGATTAAAGGCCCAATGCAAGCTTTTTCAAAAGTGTATTTAGATCCTAAAAGTGTAATGACCATCAGTAAAATGCCACGTGAGATCATTTACCTACCATTGTTTTACGAGCAAACTGTACCAACAGCACATCAGAGAAGACACGCGCAGAGAAAAACCGTACAGTTCATCCACACGGCATTGTATGTGTTGCTAGGAAACACTGGTGTCTTACTCCGTTAAAGCGAATTACAGCTCAGTGTGCTGTTACACTCATCCGTCTGAACACCTCTCTGTGATCCCGTGCTCTATCAATATCTCCATTATCTGCTGCACTTTCAAACTGAACTTGTTCTGTCACAGTGTTTAATCAATGAGCCAAAGATGTGAATGGGGGGGGGGAATGACTACAAAAGATGATGAACAGAGCACCTCAGGACTGCTAAAGATGCAAACGGTAGCAGTCTTACCACATGCATAGGGAAAACTTAAAGGAGTTCATTAATATCTTTATTGACATTGTGCAAGTGCAATGGAATTGGATTGAAGCTTATAGTCTATTTCTGGTAGGTTCTTGCTTTTTAGGATTGTTTTGGAAAGTATAGTTGTTCATATACACATAATCATCCCATCTTCTGTCCCATTTCTGTCTTTTCCTGTAAATGTAGACGGCTTGTCTATTTGTCAAATAGTGCAGCAACTCTAGGACTGAAACTGACAGATTAAAGATTTAAAAAAGGGTCCAATAAATAGACCAATTCACTTAAAATATACCAATTAATAAAAACGAATAATAACGATAACTGTATATTTCCACTGTATTTCCCAAATATATGTGAACCATCTTTTTTTCTAAAGAATCTAATTTATTTACTTTAATTGACACCCATACTTCTTCCTTTATGTATCTCGAACACAATTTATTATCCATTTTATCACATTTTTCTTTTATTTATAATTGAGTTCCTGTCTCTTTTATTCAACCGTTGAATTTTCTCACAAGCCCTTTAATTTCCTATTTCTCCATTTTTTTCTACTTTCCATATGCATTTCTACCTACTTATGCAAATGAGGTGGGCTGTCCTACAATCTGTTATTGGTCAATCAGAGGAAGGCGCAGAATGTGTGCATCTGCTGGTGAACTGTTTTGTCACTGATATCAAAACGGCCTCCCCAATATCCATGAGCGACAGTTGAAGGAATAATGTTACTTTTCTTACAACCGTTCCCATTAAAAAAATAATACAAATAACCCATGAAGCAGCATTTGTTATTTATAACTGCATCACATCCCAGCTCACTTCTCACAGTCTCAATTTTTATTGCTGAGCTTTTTTTTTTGGCTGACTGTTTTATTTCTTTTTTTTTTTTAAGAGTACCTGCCATCAAATCCTTTTTTTTATTTTTATTTTTAAAAAGCCGCTTTCAGGTGCCGCAGATATTCTTCTGAGTTCAGTGAGGGGGCTGAGGAGCAGGAGTTAACTGCACAACAACTGACATAAACTGCCTAACATGTCTACTTACTCGCCTCACTGGCAGCTCTTCCCCACCTGTTTGCTCTTTTTTGCGAGGCTGTTGAAGAAAAATGCAGGGAGAAGACACAAAGATACGCCTATGTTTCCTTGCTCTAAGCTCCTCGAGGTGGATTCATATTCAAATATACTTTACTAATCCCCGGGGGCATATAGCTTTGAGGCTTGATGGCAGAAGGGAGACTATTTCGGATCACAGAAGTTAGCATAATGAAAAGCAACGACAGAAAAAGCGGCTTTACGTGAGAAAACAATGGTACAAGGACCTGTCACTGCAAATGTATTTCAGGGGGACACAACATAGAGAGAAAGAACCGTGTGTGCCCCTGGAACAGATCCTATTTTCTTGAAATGATAATATATTAATCATCTGTCTCTTTGCCAGCTATCAATTCCGCGCCGTTCACCCAAAAGTTTTGTCAGCCTCACTTGGCTGTTGAAGGTATAATGTTCAGCCGGACTGTTCAGAGCCGCTGAACCTTTTACTGGAGCTGTGCACTTTACTCCCAAAACAATAGAATCCAAAGCCAAAAGTGAGCTTTTGGTGCGGTCCGTCTTGAAGTCGGAGTTGGTGAATGTTCTGCAGAAAATCCTCTATAGACTCGGACAGAAATGATTGCAACAACGAGATTAGTAGAAAATATCAGCTCATGCATGGATAACATCAGGGCTACATATGGAAGAATTCCCGTTTTATCAGCAACATATCCTTTGCAGTTCTCTTGGTGATTGCTGTAGAGGGTACCTGTATGTTAGCTGTTATCTAAAATAGTCTTACAGGCCCAGAACTGCACACGGGCCACTTTTGTACCAGAAAATCAGCATATTGCAAGGATACTTCTACTCTTTGTATATCCTCATTATCTAACCTTTATAACCTCATAAGGTCTGCAGTGGTTATTTATCATAAGCGTAAATTAACCTGAAACTTATTCTACTGGCATTGTTTTCTTTTCTTTATTTCTGCTTTTTCTCACCATTTTGAGGTTAAATATATCTAATATCATACCTAAAGGAAGCCGCCCACATTCACGGCGTACAAACTTCCTGTTTGATTTCCAAAACGCGTGTAAGAAAAGGAGTGCACATGTTGTTTGTGTGTCTTAACTGTTTGCTTTCGGAACCAAGACGATGAGGACTAATCGTCTCAGCGAAACTCAACTAAACAATTCTCTCTCCTGTTTTTTTTTTTTCAAACAGGAATTGTCCCCGCGCCAGGAAACCTGCAACTGCTGTGACAGTGTCGGATTGCAGGATCTGTCTCAGAGGAAAGAGGGGCACAAAAATAGAAACTGTCATTGCTGGTTACTGTGAATGTCCATTTTCTCAAACAGACAGCTTAGGAGCTGACAGGCATCCTGCTCACACAAGCCTCTCCTCTTTTTATCGAGAGGGAAAGTTCACTCTGAATTATGTCACACCGCCACCGTGCCGGGGAGTTGATTATATGACTTTCTCTTGTAGCATCGCACTGTCATGGGAACATATTACACAAGGCATGGCTGCCTTATTTACCGTAATACAATGAAAATGTGTTTCATTAGCCTCCATCTGCTACGCCAAGGACAACCGCTCTAAAAGGTACAGCACTTCTCCCCCCCAAGGGAGAAAGTGAGAGGAGGAGAGAGGGAAGATAGAGCGATGGAGATGATAAAAAAAAAAGTGAGTGAGAACAAGTCTGAAAATCTCCGAATGAGAATGAGGGCAAGAAAAACACGAAACAGGAAAAATCAACTGCAAGTCAAACCGTTTGAGACACGACTGTGGCTCAAATCAATATGCCAATGATGAATACTGTTTTGTATCCCGTCAACCCATGGATGCACGTGAATGAGTCCAGCATTAGTGCTTCACACAGAAAAGAAAGAGGACACAAAGATGAGATGCTTTGTTGTGATATCGAAAATGATTCAAGCTGTATTTTCCTACTCTGGTGAAATGTAAGTGGGTTTCTGGTACATCCGGTGTGTGGCGGACCTCTGAAATGTTGATTTAGCAGGGGTGCAAAGATGACAAACCCTGGACCTGAATGTAATCACTCCTGTTTTGTTTGAAAAGCCAGTGACACATTGGCATGGAAATGACTCGATTCACAGCGACAAAAAAACAGAACTTTTATGCTCCACACAGAAGTCCCACTGAGATAGTAGAGGAGAGTTATAGCAATAGATAAATGAATCCTCTTCAAAGCTCCAAGCAGTCTTAGACAAAATAGTGCGTAGGAAACGTAAAAGCGACCTTTCCCCCATTTCGAACATAAAGAAAACCATAAACAGGCGAAGAGGATAAGAAGTTCAGCGTACAGCGACAAAAAGAAATGGCAGATGCCACAAATATAGAGCAATTCTTTGGACTTGGCGTTATATTATGGAAGCTGATAACTATTAAATAAAGGCAAAGTGCCATGCCAGTAGGCTTTATCCGTTCCTTGGGGATGAGTTGAATAATATGAAGCGATCAAAATTTTATTAATCCTTTGCAAGATTAAGAGGTTTTAAATAAAACATAAGTGTAAGCAGCAGTGAGAGCATTGTAAGAGACAGCTGTACTTAATTCAATGAGAAATCGACTGGTCTGACAAACCATTAGGGGAGTTCACTTCAGATCAGACAAGTTTAGAAGTGCACAATAATCTTCACCTTTGAAATCAACATTTTTACGGCGCCTGTGCAGCCTGAGATTCCTACAAAGCCTGTCCTTCAGGGGGTTTTGCGATAGATTTTGACAGGCATCAGCTCGGAGCGTTGATGGAGGCCGATAGTAAGACCCGAGGCATCCCTGTGTGGGCTTTATCCGCATATTCTTCAAATGCAAATCAGTAGCTGCTGCACTCTTTTGTAAAGAAAGGTTTGTACAGTGCGCTCGTATTCCTTTATCGTGCGCGCTGCCAGGCCTGCGGAAATGAAAAGCAATGCAAATACGCCCGGCTTCCAGGAGTTGGCAGATAAAGCAGGGGGGACCTTCAAACCCGCAACGCTTCATCCGCTTCAGTTTAGCCTTGACCGAGGCATGCAAATTATACCTGAGACGCAGGGAGAGTGACGCCGCGAGCTGCACAGGCGCAAAGCTGGGGCTGGAGATACCAGGATCTTTCCCCGGAGCTGGGTTAATTGGCATAAAATATCTATAGAAAGGTGCAAAAAAGAGATGACTGCGCAGTCCCACCAGAAAGAAGCACGCGTGTTTGTTCCCTACGGCGTTTGAGCGTTGACAGTCGGACGCTCTGGCCTCCCCGTTTTTGTCCTTTGGCTTCCACAGGAGCGGGCGCTCTGCTGCTGACCCGGCACAAGGAGCCACTGACAAAGTGCTTTGTCAAATCAGCATTACGCTCTCGATTCTTGTTTCAGGTTGCGTGGACCCCTTTCGGGAAGTTGATTTATGCTTTCTGTGCCGCCGGACGTCTATGAATCGGGGTGCTCCCGTGATAATATCTATCAGCCCAAAAAATGTTTTGGGTAAATTGGAGCCTGCGGCGAAACTGGAATGAAAGTAAACACTGCATCCACAGAGATGGAGAAAAAAAACATCACAATGGCAGAAAAATGTGATATTTTGTCCTTCTTTTACTGTTTTGTAAGGTAAATAAAAATCAAATCCGGTGAAGATCCCCCCCCCCCAAATTGAATCTCAAATCCCGCTAAGATTGAATCACGTCTCGTAGACAACCTGAACTGATGTACTTAAAGCGGCAAAATGTTTTAAAAGCCTCGGTTGGCTGCGACGCATCCAGTCGTGTCCCGTGATTATCTAAATGTTCCTCTACAAACCTGAATCCTCTCGATTAGCCCATCTTTTATGGTTTATTTAAGCATTGACCTTTCATGCTAATTTCCCGTCGCTACTGTCGAGGCTCACTCCACAGCCCCACTCTGCCTCCACTTTGCCCCCTTTATCTGACATTGTCAGGGCCGGAGGGGGCCTTCATGTGGCCTGACTGCTCCACGTGGAGTCGGTACGGAGGAGAGACTATTAATAATACCCAGAGGTGAAAAGGCGCCAGCCCGCTTTGACCCTATGATTGGCCGTGAGGAAACATTCCCGGCACCTCATTTCCTTTCATGGCATATTTTGGATTCGTATCCCAGCGTACGCTTTTTCCTGCCGTCCGCTGTGAGAAGAGAGAGGGATGGAGAAAGAGTGTCCCCAGAGTGAATCCACCTGCAGTTTGAGCACGCTTGTGCATCCTTTAAATAGCAGCGTGCCGGTAGCCATTTCAACTGCCGGCACTATAAATACATAAGGGACGGGACACGTTTTACCCAAAGGTGAAACGCTGTCTGATACTGTACCTACATTTGCCGAAAAAACGCTAATCTGAGCAAATTTATTATATTTCTTATTCATTTTTGATTGTGTGCGTTATTTGTGATGTTTTTGGGTCGTTAATTCCTGCTCCCCCATGCTGGGAATTCCACTGGGCAAAGTATTGAAGATAGGAAACCGCCCGGGGGCAAAATAAATTATTTTGTGTCAGATTTTGCTTTCCGAATAATTTTCATTGTGTCCCCTAATTTTCGGCAGATGTAGAGGGAGGGCTTATTAAATTTGAATGACCAGACTCTGAAAAAAAAACAGACACAGCCGCACAAACTGCCAGATCAAATACAAAATATTCGGCTGCTGAGACTCTGAGGAAATGTAACACATAAGACTGGTGAAGATACACCATCAGAACTACGGCACCTTTGACCAACTTTATGCTACAAACATTACCGAAAGATGAGGTCAAACCCATCATTAAAGGTTCACTTTTAAATCAGTACTTTAGTTAGAAAACATATTAAACATTCATCCATTGTCTATGCCGCTAATTCCTATTAGTATCACAAGAATTCTGGGAGGGAGGTTAACTTTTCCCACAGCCTTTGCAGATATTATCACAGTTTTTTAATGGATATAACATTTTACCCACCACATTAAATGAGAATGAAAATAGTCTGAGAAAAGGGGTTAGAGCAGGGTGGATGTATCTTAAATTGGTTTCAGTGCTTCGTTATTTTTTTCCATATATAAAAAATGTGTGTGTGCGCACGGCTGTAACAAGCATGGTGGAACTGTGGACAGTGGGGGAGGTTCACGGCCAGTGGCCTGATGCCTCGGTCCGGTCCAACTAGAAAAAGTGTGCAAGAATCTGGCCATCGGTCATAATCTTTGCATGTAATTTGTGGTATTAAAAAAATATCTTTGACCTGTTGTTTTCCTGCCAATTAAACAAGTAAGCCACATCCATGCAGATTTGTTGGAAATACCTCATTTTGCGTTCATTTTTACCTGAGCGCGTGCTTTTAATGCCTCGGCCAACCTATTTGCGGGTGAGAAGGCAGCAGAACCGGAGTCATGTGTTCGAGGGGAGCAGAGAAAAGGCCATTACTGTGGAAAGCGTTGTGCGGTGCAGGTGTTCGGAGAGTGACCGGAGCATGTGGGTTAACACCTTCCACCATCCCCTTCCTCCTACTCATCAGCATTTGTGGCCCACTTAACGTAAGTGAGAAATGAAAAGTGTACGTCATCCCATAGAGATGTATGTGCACTGTGACGATATAAAAGGAAAAAGAGTAAATGTGAAAAACAGAGTCACCTAAAAAAAAAAAAAGAAACATGTCGGTACTCTTCCTGAAATGATGAAACTGGTTATAAGTTTATTTAGCACGACAGTGCTTCAGCTGGTAGTACAGTACTTTCTCTTTCCAGGGAATAATATTCAGTACATGGATAGTGATTACAAGCATCTATTGCCAATAAATTAAATGTACAAATCAGTGTCCATCAAAGTCAGTTAACGAGATCCAATCAGTAATAGCTGGTACGGTAGTGACATATTCTTAGTAGAAATGCCTCAACAGTGAAATAATTAGGTACGTTTTCTTCATCAGGCGACACAGGCAGAAATAAACGCTCATCCTCTTAAGCTGTGGACACAATCACCGCAGCCAAAGGTTAACAGCACATGCCTACCTTATTCCAGTATTCTGTGTTCGGATTGTTGCTATGCTTCCTTCAACTGTAATTTCTCATTATTTTCCCTCTGGGATAAATTGAGAATTTTTTCAATTTATTTTTCTCATTCATTTCATTTCTGCACTGTTAATATTTATTGCCAAATGCAGGCAAAAAAACCCAAAAGCAAACATAAAAACCCCACAAAACAGACATATCTCACATAGATTACGGTGTATATTAACAAGAAGATCAAAAATTGTCACCAATTTGCGTTTCTTTATGCATTCTGCCCAACATGACGGTCAATTCTTTCTGAGTTTCTCTTGTAAAGAGAAGGATGATTAAAGAATCACACATAGGAAGTCAGGTTTTGTGAAGAGGGTACAGATCAGTGATGGATCTGAGTTAAAAACATCAAACAGAATAGAGGTAGACAAAAATCTGTACTGGAACTTTGAGCATAAGTACGTTTATTGAAAATCCACATCATATAATTGTGTTGTCTGCGCTGTGAAACATGTAAGGAATGTACCGCCCGGTGCCAGGGTTAATACTTCATGTATGCTAACCTGTTAATGCCAACAGCTTACTACTAAGACTGGAACGGACACCTTTTTTAAACTAGGCCTCTCATACCATCTTTGACAAGACGTATATGAAGCTGTGGGGTTATGATAAGGTACTTTAGTGAGTTAAAAAAACAAGAACAAACTGCACCTATCATATTTAAGGTGCATATTATATCATTATCATTATTATTTTCTATTTTGGAGCAAAACAAGCTATGCAATCTTTGCCTAAGAACACGAGAAGAATTTAGCTTGCATTAAACATGGTTTCTCATACAGTAACATGGAATTGGGATTATTTTCGATGTTTTTGAACATTCAGGCTAAACGTGCTGGTGTAGCCCCTGTAACACGGCCATCAGTTCCTAAGGTGACTGCCGCTCTTTCATTTCTTATCATCTGCTTTTCAAATGGGACTTTACTTCCCAGCTAATGGTGGTGAACAATCAACAAGTCAATGTTTTATTTAGCTGATGAATGAGGAGAAATGCTCAAGGACATATTGGACAACCACAGTCTTTGGGACGGAATGCACTTATCAAATAATTCTGTAATAATTGCAGTAAATCTAAAGTGCAATGTTTTTTTTTAAATCGGTTTGTCTGAAATGCTCTTGCAGCCATTCTGTTCTAACTGGACCATCTTGACCTGGCACGAAAAGCTCTTCGCAGCTAAATTTTGTACCAAATACATTTTTTTTCCTCCTTCAAAATACTGTAATAAAACATTCGAAACGACAGTTTTTTTTTGTGTGTTTTTGAGAAGCACAGATTCAGTTTTGGAGACACAGTAGAAGGTTTCATACGTTCACATTTTATGGGATGAGAAGGAGACAGGCGAAGCTAATAAAGTGAGGCTAATGTGCTTTGTGATGCAATGGTTGTCCCCGGCTTTTTAGCTCTGAACAGATGGGATCTCTCCCACTGGATCAGAGAGAAGGCGTCCATTTTTAACTCTGCGGAGCATAGCGGATACAACAAAGGCTTTCTCTCAAAAGGCGTGTTGTCTATGGGTGCGCGCACAGAAGTCCTTTTGCATAAAATAAATGTGCTGGCGCACACGCTGCCTTGATGAGGTCAAAGTGAGGCATATCCATCTTAACTAAGGCCAGAAAAGGAGCCGGATCGGGATGATGACATGGAACTAATCTGCGGCGACCTCTTGTCACTGCTGGGGAAGATGATGACTCGTAATCTTGAACAATCAAGGCATGCTTTTGGGCTGACGGGGCCCGTTGAGAACAGCCTGCCTCGGCCTCTATTTTCAGCAGGCTGGACGACACAGTGCTGAGCTACGCCTCCCCGCCGTGTGGTCGGATCTCTTTAATGAAGCGGGTGACTCGGGGCTAAACTGATATAGGTGACGGGTAGGATCTATAAACGCGCATCACCCTGGGATGTTTTTTTTCCTCGTCACACCGTCAGTGGGAGCTGCCACACCATGAGAGTGTTTTCTAAACAGTCCCCGCTGGTCCTGGGGCCGGACGCGGCTCCTTCCCTCAGCCGGCGGAAGCCCTTTCCTCCGGACAGGACGGCGGCGGAGATGACCCGGTCCCTGCGCGGCCCGTCCCTCTCGGCGGACCGCCCCCGCACCCACGTCTCCGGGTCGTCGCTGAGCTCGTAGATGGAGCCGTCCTCCACGCTGTGCTCCAGGGACTCCATGGAGGAGTCGGACGCCTCGTCGCCCTGCGCGGTCAGCGGCCGCCCGGGGAGCCCCGAGGTGGAGCGCAGCTTGTACTGCAGCAGAACGCCGCGGCCCCGGCCTCTCTCCTCCCCTTTGGCGGAGCCGGGCTGCTGCAGGGACTCCTGGGAGGAGGTGTCGCTGCGGTCCTCCCCCCCGCAGGCGGAGTCCGGCCCGTCCACCACCGAGTCTCTCTTCAGCAGCTCGGGGGACAGCGTGCTGGTGGTGGCCACCAGGAAGTCCACGGGCCCGCAGTGAGCATTCAGAGAGACCATTCCCTTTCCTGTGGTAAAAACAGGCAAACACAACAGTCAAAAAAAAACAAGACACTGCTCTCCTGAAGTCCTGGGACAGAGGGTCTTGGTCCGTCACAGGTTCAGTGAGACCGTTATGCAAGTCGCATTGTACAAACAGACATTTCTTTGAACCTGGTCTCATCCACAGTTTGCAGGGATATTTTCTCGGAACGCCGCCACTGTTCCAGACATAATGCAAGTCATAGTTGGTGGGACATTTACATATTATTCAATAAACTGGCTTGCAATAAGGTGGGCCTGCAGTGAAGGTTGAGCAAGTGGGAAACTAATGACCTCATTCACTTGGCCTGATACACAAAACTCTGCCAGGCTGTTTGAAATTACGCTGAAAGAATAAACGTATGAATATACACTGTGATGCGATTTGCCTGCCCGATGACATTTGTACTGATTCACGGAGTGCCGCTTTATATTTGACCCCAAGATTCCGCTCAGCCATACCTGTTATTTTGGGGATGCCTTCCAATTTGGGAACTGGAAGAGTGATAATTAAGCCTTGGGCTGTGCCCACCCACAGCAGACCTTGGCAAGTTAGGAGGCTCGTGACCCGTATGTTCTTTTGACCTGCAATATAGAATACATTTTAAGAAAATTTAGTTTTCTATGTCCCTCCCATTGACAGTAAACAACACAGTTCAAAACATTAACAGACAAAATGACACCCCGGCCCTAATCCAGTGTTCAAGTTAGATGAAAAAGAATAAACTACGGTACTTGTCCGTGTGTTGTTGGCCCGGTTTAAAGTGAAGCCGCATAGATGCACAATATCAGAAACAGGAGACTGTGAACCTGTTACTTCCTGTTGTTTTTTTTTGTTTTTTTTGTCTGAGCTCTGAGGAGCTTCTGAAACACCGGGCTTTAACGTTTCCACTTGATGCTTCGCAGGTGTTTGTCTTTGGGAACATGTGTCAGAGAAACACAACAAAACGCCGGCGTTGCCCAAGGGAGGCGGCGGGCCCTCTGCTGGGCTCGCTCTTTCATGCTCTCTCCAGGTGACAACAGCTCGAAAAGCGACGCACACAGTCGTGATCTGTGTTGGATATGCTAGATCTGTCTAGCATCTCATTATGTCAGTAAATGCTCAATGAATGAACGATCAACTTTCAAAAACTCCATGAGGACAAGGGAGAAAATGTTTTAGGTAGATTCTTTTATTTTTATGAAAAGATACGTGGTAGGCTTTAACTGGATTAAGAAAAGTGGATATAATGGCTTTGGTTGATCTCGAAACTCTGTCAGGAAGCAGCCAATCCTCAGTCACTAGGGAGCTTAAAAATTTGATTTGTGCTTTTTAGAAAAAGGAAAAAAAGACAGCCTGGGGTCATACACTCTTTACTGGTCTACAGTCTGCTGAGACCCCTCAACTTATCTACTATTCTGTTGCTAGATTGCTTGCAAAAACAGAAAAGAGCAAACAGTCCTTGCAGCACTGCATCGGTTCTGCAGCATCTAGAGTTGATCGTGGAGGGGGTTAAGTCCCTGATATCTCTTTCACAAGCACTAAATCGTGCCTCACCGAAAACCTACCGCCGTGAACACGAGGGAAGTGGCTTTTTCATCTGCTAAATTGAGGAAAAGTCAACCTAAAGTTCCCACAGATGCGCTTTATGAAGCCATTTTTTCTGATGGTCTCACCCATTTCGTTTCATCCTGACTTCCTCAAATCCCTTTTCCATTTTCTTTCAACATGAAAACAGTTTGACATTCGCGTTTGATGACAGGAAGGGGAAAAACATCATTGTGCAAGAAAACGATCTTCAATTCATTTGAGTGATGGGCATCCTTAACGCATTTGATACACTTCAACGAGGAGCAACCCTGTGAGCCAAAATTCTAACCACGCAGGAGATCAGATGAAACCCTGAGAAGCCGTGCAGTCAAATCACACACAGTAAACATGCCACTCTTCAGATATCAGTGCCCCCAAAAAATAAAGTAATAACAGTAATAGAATAATTCATTCGTTAATGTTTCATCATTAGAAGAATAACAAACTATGCAGATACAATTGATTTGGTTTAAAAATATGCTTATATAGCTGTTTTATATAGCTTAGAATTTGGCACATCAGGTATGTCTCTTAGTAGAGACAGTGTAGTATCGACTATGTGAAAAGACGTTTATTTCCACATCAAAGATGGAGCCGGACGTAATGTTTAGCTCTTATTAGATCACCATTCCAGCAAAATCAAACGGTCTCACAGACTCGCTCACCTCTTCCTAGCTGTGTGTTAATGCTTCAGAACATCAAGGCCATGACAGCATATCAATCCCGAGCATTTTGAGTTTGAGTTTTTCTATCGACTGAGCTGCAAACACAGATGCACGCGCACGTGCCTTTAGATGACGGAAATCCTAAATCAATGGCAGCTAATCCTGCAGGAATGGTTGCTGTCCAAGCATTGGCAACAACTGCCTTAAGAGAAAAAAAAAATAATCGAAATGCTGGCACGGACCTTAAAAATAACAAAAAGGATCTGAAAATAAACAAAGCTAAGGACCAGCGCTTATTTGGTAACTTGATAACTTAATAACTTTCATCTACTTCCAAGCAAAAGTGGCTGCAGGGAAAATAATGAGTTTGGATTGTATAGATTAGTAATTATATAGTCAGTGTAGAAAAGTAATAAGTTTATACTCATAATTATACTAAAGGTATGATACTGTAAGAGTAATGAGCTGGAGCAACACAACAGAGGGGCGATAACTCTCTAAATATAGCTCATTCGAAGGTAATGAATACATTTTTTAAAATACAATGCAGCGCTAATGGAACCATAGACACGAGTATCATCTTGAAACTAATTCAGCAGAATTGCACAAAAAAACGTACACACTCGAGGTTTGAATATATCAACATAATAAAACACGGCCTGCCAACTGGTTTAAAAAGTATTCCCCACCTAATTCCAGTCTACTTCACTATAATGGGACAAGAGATTGGAGAATCCTTATCGTGTTCTATTAAATAAAACATATCAGCAAAAATTAGCAAGATAAAGATGTCATTAAAATATTAAACAAGGTAGTAAATCAAGAGACTTCTGATAAGAAAGCGGTTGGTTTTGGAAAGACGGCGCTGATAATAATGTTTTCTGTGTAGTATTTTTCTCAATACCGAGGATGTTATCTACCACACATTCTCTTTGGCCCACGCTAACTTTAAACATGGTGTTATGAAGTGTGACTTGAGAGAGAAGACTTCTCATTCTCAGCTGTTTTTCATAATCACAGACCTGTTATTGTTGCCCCGCATTAGCGATGGCAGAGGATAATTACTGACTCACATTATACAAGCGCATCCTTTGTTTCCAGTTAACAAAGGGGTAAAAATATCATTGCTCGATGTGGGTTTATTTTTCGCGTTCCTTGTGAAGTCCCGCAGCTTTTGGCTTCCTCTGTGGCCTAGTTATCTATAGAGCCATTTACCATAATATCCACAGAACCCATAATTGAATTACACCGCAACGCATTCGAACACGACTAAGAGAACGCTCATTTACATGTGGAGATGTATTTACATGTTTGTTCTGTGTCGTGCTCAGATTATGATGATTTGCATGAATGGCTCAACAGTGTCATTAATTAACTCATTATGCTGTGTGGAGACCATTCATCCCGGGCCCGACGCTGGGTATACGGGGAAAACCGGGAACAGTCAAACATCCGAGGCTCACGGACCCGACCGTCTGTTTGCGCTTTGGTGTGACAGCTTAACTGAGAGTCCTGAAAAACCCATTCTAAGGTTACCGTGAAGGAGGGGAACCGAGCTTTGTCTTTAAAGCAGTGATAGAGAGGCGTCATGATAACGAAGGCACCCGGGATTAAGGAGGCACAGCTGCCCTCAGGCAATCTTGCACCTTCAGTATTTACAGAAATATACATACTCTGCCCTGTGGAATGATTTTACTGTAGAGGCTGTAGACGCTTTAAAAAGATGATGTCTGGAAAGATACACGTCTCCCCCCGACGTGTCACTCAGGACTTTATTTTAGAAAATAATTTTCTACCCTAAGGAGAGAACTATTAAAGGCATTAGTGGGGGGAAAAAAACAGCCATTTTCTCTGTTGTTTACTGCAACTGGAATTCCCCGTTGAGTGTAAATCACATTAATGGGAGATGATTATGGGGGTATATCATTATTGTTCGTCCTCGCAGAAGTCAAGGAGAAACCTAAGGGAGCAAAGACCCACTGATGGGTTTCGAAACTATCCAAATTTCATGTGCAGTATCTGTGGTTGTGGAGTGCCAGGGGATCGTCTTTTCCCACATGAGCTCAACAAATCACAACTTAAGTCAAAGATCCGCTTCTTTTTCTAGGCCCCAAAGACATGAGCCCTGAAACCCTTTTTAACACTCTATACCTTCCCTGAGGGCCAAGCCTCAAGGCAGCCACCCTTCCTCAATCTGCTGCATATTTCAAGGGGGGAGCACTGGTGCTGGGCATAAAATGACCTCTGGGTCACTGGTTTTCTCCTGATACCAAGGCTGTAGAATTCAGTTCTGCTTAAAGTTTCCTCACTGACGAAAAAAAAAAAACAGTCTTTGATCGAAAAGAGGAAAACAAAGGGCTATTGTTATTCTGAAACCCCTTTTCCTTTTCTCTGATAAAACCCGAGTGCTGCCACTGCTTTGAATATATCTCATCGACGTTAGGTTTTTAATCAAGATGCATTCAATGCTTCTTCTTGAAGGCCAAAATGTCATTAGTATATAGTGTATTTCTGTCAAACGTGTGGACTGATGTGGTCTGAGTCCTGCTGACACTGAGTTACACATACAGACATTAAAGGTGTGATCAGGAGCTTCTTATTTACCACTGTCTGCCTCAGAGAGAGAAGCACCCCCACTTGCTGTTAAATATTTCATCCATCATGAAGAGAGGCACACAAAATGTAGTTTGCCATCTGTGGAATCCTAAATGGACTTCCGCGTAAAGTGAAATGAGGGTGAGACAATTTTGAAGCAAAGCGGACGAGGGGGAAAAAAAACGCACAAAAGGAAGCAAAATATAAACTCCAAAAAAGAACAGACGGTGAGAAATGCATATAGAGAAAAATCAAACTGCTCACGTAACCAAAGATAGATTATATTGAAATAAACGCAGGAATGTTTCCATGGCAATCCTTTGTGTGAAAGTCTTTCAGTTTTGATTTCACTGCTCCTAAAAACCTTACCATTTCACATCATCTCTTTTCTTCGCCGCTGTTATTTTATTTTATTTGTTCCCCCTCTGGGCGGCACGGTGGTGTGGTGGTTAGCACTGTCGCCTCCCAGCAAGAGGGTTCTGGGTTCGAATCCCGGGGGAACCAGGGCCCTTCTGGGTGGAGTTTGCATGTTCTCCCTGTGTCTGCGTGGGTTCTCTCCGGGTTCTCCGGCTTCCTCCCACAGTCCAAAAACATGCATGTTAGGTTGATTGGAGATTGGGGAAATTGCCCTTAGGTGTGAATGAGAGTGTGAGTGGTTGTTTGTCCTTGTATGTCCTGTGTGTGGCCCTGCGATGGACTGGCGGACTGTCCAGGGTGTACCCTGCCTCTCGCCCGTTGACCACTGGGATAGGCTCCAGTTCCCCCCGCGACCCCATCAGGGAATAAGCGGCATTGATAATGGATGGATGGATGGATGTTCCCCCTCTTCACAATACTTTATGGCTCTCGTATGGCTGTGGACAGCCTTGACAAGGATACTCATGCAGATCACATCAAGCAGTGCAAGACCCAAAGAAAAACTTTTACAAGGCAAGAGCACCATTCCTCTGAGGAAAGACTTTCATCTTCATTCAACCAAGATTAAAAGAACATACCAATGAAAAGATGACAATGATAATCACACAAATAATAAGAACGTTTCCACTTATTATTATTATTGCACCCTGAGGAGATAAAAGGTAAAAGGACCTGATTGCGTGGAGGTGGGACTCCACCTAAAGGGGTGGTGGTTTGTGCTGTGTGCGTACCGGTGTTCAGCAGCGTCGAGCGCGTTGAGATGTTGATTTCCTGAAGAAGCTCCAGTGTTTCCGTGTGAAAGAGGCGGATGGAGGAACCCTCTGAGAACGCCATCCACACCCCACCGCCCGCACACGCCATGTGCGCCACACTGACCAGCGGGTCTGGATGGACTTCAAATTTCTGTAACAAACAAAATCATTCCATTATAAAGAAGAAAAATTGCCCAAAGCACTGAAAAACGGACATTTACAAAAAATGAATGACTAAAAATGTAAAAATCCTCTCTGTGATACGTCCCAGAACTTTTTCCCCACATGTTCTCCGGCCTGACGTTTGCGCTTTACATAAAAGAAAATGATTTAGTGTCTCTTAGCCAAGACTTCTAATTTGTTCTGTTCTAAGTTCAGCAACAACCACACCACTGGTACTGTACGTATCAGCTCTGAAAATAAATCCGAAGCAAAACATACCCTCATTATTCAAAGCTCTCTGCTGACAACAAAGCTTTTCTAATGACTTTGAACATAAAAACCTATTTTATTCTTTTCATGTGGCATTCAACTGTGGCGTTACGAGGTCAGCTGAGGCCACTTGAATTGTAATTTTAGGTTTTGCGCTAAACTCGCTTTAATAAATGAAGTCTAAATGCCCTTGCTAATTTAGTAAATTACCCCCCCAAATTCACACAGACTCACGGAGCATGTTTTTCTGCATCGCTCTCCCTCCAAGAGCACAATGGAGGAAGAGTTTCAGGGCACCCAGTCTTAATGAGTTGCTTGAAATAAAAGCAATGAGCCTTATCATAGCAACACATGCATCCCCTGAGGTCTAAGGCGTGACAAGGGTTGGTTTGGGCATAATCTTGGAACTCATATCGCTGTCAATGCACAAGGTGCATGAAACCAGGCAATTAGTCAGTGAGTGACGGAGTGAAGATGAGAAAGCGCCACCCACCCCAACCCAGGAGCCCCGGCAGACAGGGATTACCACCTGTTCCTGTGCCCTTGCCAGTGGGCCCTCCTTTGTTTGAAATTAGGGAAAGGAAAGAAGCCTTTGATGTGTTTTCTGTTTTAATTGACTCTCCAGCAGTGGGGTCTATAACACTACACGTATTGCATCTCATTGTTTTTGGATTCATAAAAAAAAATCTAATATACATGATAAAAAAATTACATTTTGACCTCTAATAACCCATTTCCCAATCAGCTGCCTTGACAAGTTTTTGCAGAAAACACTGTTTGAATTTATTCTATATGTTGCATAATTACTACATTAACCATTATCAAGCATCCTGATGCTGAAAGGGACATCCGGCTAATCAATGGCTGACATACTGTTGTTGCTGAATACCATCTTGCGAGCCATATGTTAAGAACAACTTGAAGACAATCTGGTGTAGTAAGAACAATATATCACAAAGGCTTCATATGGAAGGAAATAAGGGAGTCTGGGTGCTCAATCTCGTGAAATTCTTTCCGCTGCGATGAAGAAAAACAACATAAACTTCAGTTTGTAATACGCACTGCCCCGTCAAGCAGAATTCCCAGAATATGTTTTGACGTAGATATAATACAGACGGATTGTGCTGAAGGCCTGAAACCAAAAGGCTCTCAACACAGGGATGAGGATGAGGGACAAACCCGGTATTAGTCCACTGAATCCAGCATTGCTTTCAAAGATGAGGTATTCAGTGAAGCCTGACAGTAGTAATGTGCTCTTTCCACTCAACCGGCATTGTCACACTAACAGCTACATCCCTCCTATGGTCCACCTCCACCAGTGGGAAATAACATCAGAGCCGGAGTCACAAACACTACGGCTGTTCTGAACAGCTCATTAGTCCTTCATTACACCAGGTGACAAGGTGTCCGTGTCCTTTACCGAGAGCTAAGTCCACATCTCTACCCTGAGGGCGTGGGAGTCGAGTGGACAGCTGAGTGACAGGCGAAACCGGGAAGAGTAAAAAAAAAAATAGTGAGAGAAAAAGGAAAAGAACAAGCCTAGCCAGTCAGTATTGATCAAAGCCTGTGGGTCCATGCATGTTCTGCTTTGTTAAGGTCGCGCTGCAGTGAACAAATAAGACCTCCACGGAGCGTCGGAGTTTGTGGAGATTTGGAACGCAGACGTGTGTGCTGGGAGAAAACGAAGCGAGCACTCCATTATTATCACCTTCAAATCAACCCCTGCTGCTTGACTTTATTCAGAAAGAACATTTCACTTGATTGTTTGAGATTTCCTTAATTTTCTCTTAATTAAGCCGTTTCAGAATCCGGCGGTGCTTCTCAATTCCTGCTGCTACTCAACCCTTTCAGTCGGTCTGATGAGAATATAAATAGGGGTTTATTGCTCATTTTTTGCTACTGCAATGGCAAGCCATGTTTTTTTGTTGGGGGCGAGTCAGTTTTAAAACACATGCCGCACAGAGGTGGCAACATTCACTTATTTAGGGTCCCATGGCATCGGGGGCCGTGTAGAATATAGCTGCCATCATTTCAGTGAAAATGTCCCAAGATCATTTTTCCAAATAAGAGGAAAATAAATGGCTTGTGTGAGACACCGTTCAGCCACAAAACAGTCCTCTAAGGCATCGCTTACTGCAAATGTGTAATTGTTTTCTTTGTAAACTGCCCCTTTAGAAATGAAGCCACATGTTCTCCGTCTGTCGCTCCAGAGGGAAAAGCAAAAAAAAAAAAGACTGCACAAGGTTCCATTTCAACTCTCAGTCGATATTTCCCCGATTTGTAAAAGGTTGACGTTGGGAGCAAAATTCTGAAGTCAAATTTCTGGCTGAGTGAGATGGAGCGGCCTCATCAGAAGCCACAACGGAATCGGACATGATGACCCAGAAGGAGGCCTTTCTGAAATGTTTTTATGGACAAAACACAGAATGACACAAACTGTTTACAGGCATCATCTCACCACTTGTGTAAAACAGTGTTAGCTGTTCAGATAGGAGGTGAAGAAGGACTTTACACCACGTTGTTGCCTTAAATCCATATTGAAGAGGAGAATCTAAGCATCTATTCAGTAAAAGCTCTCTGAATGGAGCCGCATAAATCTGCCGTTATGGAAAAAACCCTAATATGCTTTGCAAATAGAAGAATAATGGTGGGGAGAAAAACAAACAATTCAGGATCTCTGAACCTTGTTCTTTGAACAAAGTGACTTACTATCACAGATAGATTTTCTTGTCTTTTTAAATGCAAATTATACACCTCGGTGACCACAGAGATGATGGTTCTCTGACACTGAATCATTTAGGGACCCCGTCTTGTTAACCCAACGTAGCCGCATGAAGGAGTTCTCCAAGATTGCTTCTCAAATGATGAGATATGCCTGGAAGGCATTTGTTTTGCAGAGCCTCCAAATCACGTCCTACCGACGCCCGCCTCAGTAAAGGTGAGTGCTTAGAACCGCCAGAGATGAAGTGTGGAGCTATGTGAAAAAAGACAGCAGCATCTAAAAGTGTTTAAGAACTTTTTCAAGCACTATTTTAATCTTCCTCTTCCCTCAAAAAAAAATTGTAGTGTTGGATTTTTGTAATTTTCTAGAAACCCCGGTGGTGTGGAGTACGTGTAAGAGCCAAAACAAATGTTTACGTGCTGTGATGATCCCTCGGGCTTCCGCTGATGGCGATTTAGACACAGCGGGGAGTGTTGTCTGTCTTTTCTTGACTGAAAGGGTTATGTTTAAAGAACACCGTGGAGCTGAGGCTCTGCGTGCGAAGATTTCAGATTCAAGACCCATAACAGGACGCGGATCAGAGGGATGAAGTGGAGCGGGGCACAGTATTCAGCAGAGTCTTGGACAAATGATTCGAAACACCAAAAAAAATCAGAACATCTCATAAAGTGGTGAACATCCACGCGGGAAAACAGCCGAGACGTGTGAAGTGAATCTGAAGCAGCGGCCCTGTATTTTTTTTTTAACCAAATCATGTCGCCCTCTCACAGGTACAAAAATATTACTTGTCCTGATCCTGGATGTTCACTGCAGGTCCAGTGATGTCTGCCCTCATGGGTTCATATTAGGAAGAGAGATAAGGCCTGCGAATAGCTAACCGGAGCAGAAATGTTAAGCTCTGTGGGGGGTAGCCTGAACCTGAACTGTGCCTTGGCTACATGGCCATTTAGCTGCATAAGCACACCTCTTTGGAGGAAAGTTCTAATAAATACAAGGAGACATTCCAAGCCTCCATATGCAGCTGTCCCTGATGCGATTTAGCAGATTTGTCAGCTGCTCCTCATGCTTTAATTTGAAATAAAAAATATGTACATCAACATCTTATTGCAAGATATATAATTTGACCACTGTGGCTTTATGCATGTGCGTGTAGGCTCTAGCATTAATATAAAACATGAGGACAAAACCTTTATTTTACATGTTATTTTACATGTCTTGATATCAAAGCCTGAAATGGACTTTTTCCACTTAGCAGGCACCATTGAGGTAGGAATGTCAAAAACCAATTGGCCACCGCAAAAGGACGCTCGGGTAGTAGGGAAATCAATTTAAAATGGTCAAATGAAAGAACCATGTAGTGAGCACGGGGCAGGGAGAATGATCTATTATAAAGTCTGATGAATTGGTGGAACTGAAAGAGAGTGAGGACGACGGTTACCCCCCCCCACCCCCCTACCAAGGGCCCATGTGAACCAAGTTGAGGTTCAGTTACCTGAAACAAGAATTAGAGGTCAAATCGGAGTGGCGCGTTGACTAGATTAAAACAAAGGAAATATAAGTAGCAGAAAATGTTTTGTAGATTGGCTGTGTTTGTTTGTGGCATAAACTATCATCATATTTTTTCAATTTCCTTAACTTTAACATGTCCAGGAAAGGCACCTGGTTCTTTCCCGCTCAAACTCGACCCATTTACACAGCTCTGCACACTCACACCTGGGAGCTATAATTACATGGTAATGTAGCTGCAGTTCACCATATTTACTTTACTCAGATGAGTTTATTCTATGTCATTCATCATCGTCTGCCATAGAGTAGTCACCCTGATCTCCACCTCTAATGACACACCGAGGGGAGGGACTCCTCAGAGAAAGACAACACCAGAGAAATAACGCATAGACTGACACAAACAACAGTAGGGGTCGATTTTCCGGAGATACTATTGTGCACTTGTGCATAATCGCTGGCAGCGCACAAAATGTAACTTATTTCCGTATGACAGCTCCATAACACATCGTGCGACTCCACAAGAGGCCTGATGCATTGTCCATGCAGCTGTTCCCAGCTGCAGTAAATCTTGATGACATAGCAGATTAGAATACAGGCTCATAAATCCGTATTCATAAATCTTAACAGAAATTGATGGAGAAAATTTCATCAAATGTTGTGAACATAAAAAAACAACAACAATAACAACACACACACAAAAAAAAACAGGACCTCATAGTTTATCCCGTGAACTGGTGTTGAAATAGCCTCATGAACAAAGGCCTCAGTCTTTTAACATGTTCAGAAGTGCTGTTTTTCTAAGAACTGAACTTGGCAAGATTCTGCGAGATCTACAAAACCGGACAAAGCCTTTTCTGAAATTAATAACAAATATTTAACAGGTGATGCTTACTCTTTTTTTTGGTCACTTGAGGTAAATCTGAAAGAAGCTAAACTTATAGCTCAGCTCATCTTTTGGTTCGCCTTTGGTACTTGTCATTCGGGCCCCCTCATTAAATGCAATGTTCCTCAACTACTCACTTATTCTCTGGTCTTATGTATTTCTGCCCCAGAGAAACATAGTATGCACATTTTTGGGAATTTTCTCAGACAGGAAAGCCTACTGTTTGCACCTATTTCACAACATTTCATTGCAAGCACGGTAAACGTCACCATTCTGCACCGTGCAAAATTGAGTTACCTGAGGTGTGAGGGTGGAGACGTCCAAAACTACAACGCTGTTCCCGCAGCTTGCCCAAACCGATTCGTCCAGCACCAGCAAAGTTCGAATGGGTTCTGAGCCCAGGCTTACAGACCGGCATGAGTCGGATTCCCAGAGGTCATCTAGTGGACAGAAAGACAGGCATTTCACTCAACATTGGAATTTTAAAAAGACCTAAAGAACCAAATATTCTTATTAGCAAGCTCACATCAATATTAGCAACTATGTAATGGCACCCCCACTGCTGCTCTAACACTTGGATGCCATTATATTTGATACCTCCTACTAATAGCACAGCCAGTTAGCTTGGTGTATATTTTTCGAAAGCAACAATGGAGAGAGTTCACAGTGGTGGTTTGCTTTCTGTCCCTCTAACGAGCAAAGAGCCATGGGATAATGCCTGAACTACCAGTGGACTGAATACAGTGGTGTCCAGTTTAAATCGCACACACTGTGCCACCACACACTGCGCTGTGCAGCATTCACACACTTGCTGCCTTGCTAATAGGCCTGATGTGCACTTTAACGCACTTCCCTAATGTATTCTTGCTTTCCTCTATCTGAAAACAGCTTTTTGTTGTTTCATCCATGCGATGATGAAGCAGGGCTTTAGTGTTTTGATTGTAATCACAGGGCCCAAACTGTAACTTCAACAAAAGCACATTACAAAGTGAAACTTCCGAATCACCTCTTTTGCAATGTGTTAACGAAGCAAAATTAGGGAACTGGGAGCATTTATCCATCTAATGAACATTTTGAACTGTTTATGTCCATCTTTGATAGAAGAACAGCTTTACAATGCCTTCGGACTTCCGCAGGTTAATTGTCTGGCATGTTCTAAAGGTCACTTTTCCACCTTTTCAAAATTCACTCCTGTAAATGTCCCTCCAGCCCCCTGCATGTACAAAGGCCATCGTTGCCCCCTTTGACCTAAGGATCGATGTGTCCGATGTGCTTTTTTTTTGTCTTTTTTTCTAATTTGTAAAGAAAGTTAGAGCACCCTTATTGCAAAAAAAAGATGGGCATGTAGGAAAATGCTTTTTGGATCATTTTCACAGTTTAAGTCATGGAATTTCCCAGATGCTGAAGATTTGTTTGAGGACAGTTGCACGCTCATCAAGGGAATGAACCTCTGACCGATGCGCCAAATCCGCAAACATTCCCCAACAACTTCGAGAGCTTTTCTCCTGTCCTTTTATTCATGTATATCTATAAAGCCCGAATAGTAAAACGCAATCAGCATGCAGCAGCTTGGTGTAATTAATCATCCTCTCTGCCTGGGAGGAGAGGCGAGCACAGGAGGCAGGCGGGCACGTTGACATACTTTGGCCAGGTAAAAGGAACCCACTGATAGAGCTATTGTGCTCCTGCTGGCGGTGAAGACTGCAAGCCTCTGCTGAGATGGTGTTAAGCCCCTTGGCCTTGTGCAAAGCCTGACTAAACATGGTGTGCCATCCACCACATGGTGGAGTGTTATTTTCAAACTTACAGCAGGTGTGAAACTCACTGGAAATGAAAAATAAGAGTGTAATGGAGAAAGCCATTCTAACAGAATAACTTCAAAGTCAGAGGATAAATCGTATAAGAAAGAAAAAAAGAAAAGAAAAAGAAAGTTAGTCTTTGACGCTATTATTTGTCGGTCAAATGAATGAAAACAATTAACCAGGAATACAAAAGGTGTTTTGTTAACCTACAAATAAAAGAAAAAAAAATATAAAAGTCATTTGTACTCATTATTTGAATATGGCCACATTAATGTGTTGATGAATGGCTTTAATTAAGAATTTGTTAGATTACCATGTATATGTACACGTCAACACAAAGACACAAAAAGTCAGTTGATCTCGTGTCCTTTAATGATCAATATCAGTAAGTCTAATTTAAACTTAACTGAAATGTTAGCATCTGTGTAATTGGACTATTGTGTTTTTCCTTATAAGAAGTGTTTATTTTTTGTATGTAAAAACTTCCTTCCTTCCTTTTATATCCAGTTGAGCTTACTTTCTATCCTTGTTTCCCACCACGCCTCGCTTACTGACTGACACATCCCTGCATTGCATAAGTCCTCTCTTCCCTCACTATCTATACAACCAGGGTTCCTTTGATCAGTGCTGGGTCCTCATCATTGTTAGTCACTGTGCGTACTTTTTCATTCCCATGCCACTCTCATTCTGCTCCTGCCATGCACAGCTTTGTGTTTTGGGATTTCAGGACCCCCTGCCTTTTGAAATAAGTTTGTTTTATTCTCCACCTTCCCCCATATGTGAGCCTGCAATTGGATACCTTCCGCAACAGCCCACATCATCCGAGTGTACAGGCAACACAGTTTAGAAAATAGTTGAACGAGTACGTTAAAAATCATAATGCCATGGGTTGCATATCTCATAAACCAACAGTTTATTAACAGAAGACACAAAAGATGTGATATTTCTAAATGTTCGGGAATAAAGTTAGCCAGCCTTATGTTTAGTGGCGGTATGATATCACAAAAAAGTGTGGACTGGGTATTGCTTACCGCTGTTCTACTAACAACGGTCAGTATGTGAATGGGAAACGAGGAGGCTTTCAGGGTCTCAGCAGTTCTGGGTATTCTTAGTCTTACTTTGTGCTTCAGAATGCATCATAAATCTGTACTGCTGGCAGGCCTGTTCATGTCTGTTCTCTGAAAAATATGTTTTCTGAGATATATATATATATATATGAATAGAGTCAGAAGCTTTAGATCTGAACACTAATGAAAAGTCTTTCTCTTTGACTCGTTTGGAACAAAGGCAGACAGTTTCGAGATCAGGTTCACTTATGGCTGCCGCTTTGCATAATAGAGTTTTAACCTACATTTGTGGAGAGCATGGTATACTCTGCTCATACATTTCTGGAACTGTTCCTGGGCCTTTGCAGTGATTTCATGAAATAATCATGCCTATCTTAATGCAGTGCAACTTGAGGACCAGAGCTGTGCACTCAGGGACGTGCTCAGAGTCTCTGAGTCGTTTGATGATAGCTTGTGCCACATGCTGGCATATTACAAGGATCGCAGTTCTACAGAACACTATTGTTAAATCTCTCCACATCTCTCTCATTTATGAATGCAACATTTTTGTTTCTGCTGATATATTTACTTGTGAGAGTCTCTGCTTCTCCAAGGTGCTCTTTTCATGCCAAATGTTACTGATCTTCTTAGAATAACATGATTAGGTGCATCCTGTTTCTTCAGTCTTTAGCCTTTTGTTGCCCCATCAACAGTTTTTTATTTGTTGTTCAAATTCAAAATTGTATATTTTCTTAAATATCTCCCTTCCAACATTCAATATGCTCTCTACAATCAATGTAAATAACACATTGATTTGAGATGATTGCAAATCATACAGTTTTTCTCGCATTTCGTACGTGTTTTGTTGAACGGTGGCTAGGGATGAAAACAGCTCCAGTTTAGTTTTACTTTTCTTTTCAAACAAATTGAGATGGAGACATTGTTATGACGGCAATGACTCATTCTTTCCTGTCGGCTCAGACCACAGGCTGGAGAGAGGTATTAGTCACCTCTGACCATCACCAATCCATTAGTGTAGAAATGGAGCAAAATGGGGGGTATCTCACCACTGTTATTCCTTCTATAAACCATAACGGTCCCGTTCCGCAGGCCCGCAAACAGGAAATGAGAGGAGTGTTTCAGGCACAGCACAGGACTGCCCTCGGGGTTGTGGAGAGTCAGGAAACATTGGGCTGCAGTGTCCACGCTGCCATACACCAGAATACTGAAAGAACAGCACCAGTCAACATCATAAATGCATGTCTCCTGATTAAACAGAACATTACAGCAAATGTTTAAAAGGAATATTTTTCCTGAATAAATCTGCATGAAAAATCCACTGATGCTCTATTTAGCTTATTACACAAATAGCTATCCCATAATGGGTAACATAAACTTTCCCATTATGCTATGCCTGCTAACTGTTCCCTCTCTGAAAAACAAATCAACACTTGACTGTAACTGCATTAGGATCTATACTCTAAACCTCCTGATTTATGCTTTATGGGAAACCAGGAGGTTTATTGGTTTTAAAAATGAATCTGTGATCTCTGCACACGCAGGCACATCGATGTTTTTCCGGGGCATCAACTAGGACTTCTTCTTTAGATGAAATATTGACAAGCAAATCTATACAGCTGGAAGTCTCCGGGGAGCGTGACAAAAGATGATGCAGGGGACCGTCTCACAGGAGAGGATGCAGTGTAAAGTGAAGAGTTTGTTCTGATCTTGAAATGCAAAGTCCCTCACCGGCCATCGTCTAATCCAACGCAAATGTTGGTACCGATCCCCGGAGAAGGCTTGTGAAGTCCCGTCTCCAGCTCGGCGCCTGGCAGCGGGGCTGTCACATATTCCAGACACCGAACGGGAGAATCTATCTGCAGGCTCTTCACGGCCCTCGGAGTGGGCCTGTTGAGGGAAAATATTTCTATGTGGCCTTGAGAACCTTCTCCTCCGCCAGCCACCTGTAGGGAACAAAAGCCTTAATTGAAAAAGAGACCCCATTTTCCGGCAGAACCGGTGGACTGACTCTTAACGACGGGATATAAACCATCACCCTGAAACTAAAACAGCAGAGAGAGAGCGGAGTGGAACCGGGCCAGCCTTCCTCAGATCATCCTTGAACTGTCTTTTTACCATCTTAATCAAATTATTAAGGTCAAAGCATAATGTTTTTCTGGTTTTTCTATGTGGAAATTTTTTTTTAATCAGTAATCCTTTCATATCTGATCGCCTTTTACCCACATATGCTTTCTTTTCACATCCCTCTTGTTGAACACTTTATGTAATGGATTCTCAATGTCATCTCTGGAACATTAAACAATTATTAAAACTCCTGTGATCTCTTCATCACCAGCAATCACAGGCTTCTGCAAGGACTCGACCTGAGACGGTTTCTCACTGCCTTTGGATTCAGTGTCTCGTCTATAACAGTTTATGGTAGGATTAAATTAAAAATGACCATGCGTTTCTTAAACTGAAACATTTTATAACCAAATCCAGCTCCTCCCTGAACCAAAAGAATCAAAGATCAGGATAAAACTGAGCTGCTGACAGCTTAGACAGCTCTCAGTAACTCCGGTTTGAAGCTGGCTTTTCTCAATATAAATCATCCCCCCAAAAAAAGAAATCACAAGTGCTCCAAGGTTTCACTGAGTTTCACTCAGCCATTAAGGTTTGTCTTCAAATGTGCCACATCTAAAGTGACCTTTGTTTAAGCTAGTCAAAGCCAAATGCCGATACAAATAAGATGGGATCCCTCCAACCTGTCTCTGATGAAATTCCAATTAAGGTGGGAATGCTCTCATTTCGAAACAATTAATATAACGCTGTGGGCTTTCCACATCATTCCATTCATTACGCCTGTGGGAGGCCTGTGTGAATGCTCGGGGAAAAAAATACAATCCCTCCTGGAAAAGCAGCCCAGCTGCTTGCTGCAGGACAGCAGAGATTTATCCTCTGTATGAATCACATCCTGTGAGTGTGACCTGAGCTAAATATAGTCTTTAGCTCTTCTTTTGCACGCTCCGGCTTATTTGCATGCAATCATTTGTTTGATTTGTATCAGCACACAGAATCTGGACAGGAGCGATCCTTTGGGCTCTTGAGAACGAGCTAGAACAAATAATGGTCTGTTGCAGTGGGTGGAAAGGAGATAGCGAGGACTTATCTTACAGTGGAGAGGCCTCCAAAAAAGCTAATTTCAAGTGAATGAGGACTGAGAGCCAGAGGCAGGCCCAATTCACCAAAGCTCTTACGCGATTCAAACATTCACTTCGACATGTCCATTTATCTTTCGAATATCTCCACGTCACAGTGGTAGCTACCAATGCTAACAGAATACCTTTGACCTCGATGTGATCTCCCTGACTGGCTTACGGCTACTTTTGAGAAAGGGTGCATATCTGAAGTGGTGCTATGGACAGATCTTTGTCTTCTACACTCTCTGCCAGCACTAATTAGATTATTTCGGAAGCAGTAAGGTGGGATAGGAGAGTGGTGTCGAAAGCACACTGTGTTCGCAACAATTAAGAGTCCTGAAACCACAGGTCATCAGATTGTTTATCCACGCTGAGAGGGACGCATTTTAAGTTTCCTGCTCTGTATGAATGCTAATCTTGAGACAGACTTTCAGGTGTTTATCAGAAATCAGATGTAGGAAGTTAAGAAAAGTGAGACGAGGAAGGTGAAGGCAACCCAGGAAAACACTGCGGTATCAGGCTGATTAGACATGATGTCATTACTCTGATCAAAGCGTGCAGAAATCCCCTTAGCCAATTCCACTTTAACGTGATTAGTGTCATCTCTTATTTGACAAGCCTGCCAGGAAGGTAGAATCAACTGGGGGCGGTAACAGTCAGCCACTAATTATTCGTTGTGGATCCAAAGGCCTTCACTGTCATTATTTGGGGAGGACAGCACATTGTGTTTGCCGAGTTACACGTTGCACTGTGCAGTATGCAGCAATCGCTGCGCTGGAAAAAGGTCGGAGATGCCGAGAACTCGGGGTGCCGTAGTAGTTCTGGCCAAAGTCGGCAGAAATGTGCCTTAAACCCATTCGCTTTTGAGATTTTAGTTCAAACAACAGAGCCCTTGGGTGAGGTTTACAAGAGGTCCTTATAAAAAGCTGTAATTACAATGGTCTGACCACCCCAAGGGCTGTCAAGTTAGAGTAGCAACAAGTACCTCCAATTATCTGGAAAATCAAGTCTTTAGCCCACCGTTGCATTTACAATTCAGAGGTTTATTTGTATTTTTACCGAGCAAGCCTCTGTTCCCCAAAGCCTGACTAATTCCATTGCAAAGAGGTAACGATGAAAAATCTGTCTTTGGTGATTTCAATTTATTTATCTGTTTTGTTTCACTTTCATCAAGCGAGAGCAAAACAAAACTTGACTCGTGCCCCTGAAAATATTTCGAGTGAGTTGTCAAAATGAGAAAGCATCGACTCTGTCCAGGACAGATGTCAAAACAATTCAAAGAAAAAACAACAAAACGGTTTAACAGGTTTTAAACAGGCAGTTATTTTTTGGTCGGAATTCGTGCCTGTTCTTTTCACCGTGTGTGGGTGCGTGTTTCAGCTGGGAGTGACGGACCTTCCACCGCCTCGAGAAACAATGATATCGCCAGGCTGGAAATGTTAATGCCACTTCATCTCTCTTCCCTCATCGGAGTGAGGATATAGCCTTCTTCTGAGTAGCATCAGATATGTAATTAAGTCTGACACTGAGCTGTACTCATGGTTCTGAAGGGCCTGCACTTGATTGAACCACCATTTAGGCCAGAAAAAAGGTCTACCTGATAAATTACACAGCCTCTCCAAAAAGAAGTGAGAACAATTGAAACTTTGAGATTAATAGCAGACTCTAAGCATATTTTTTTTTTTACTCCCAATTTCTAGATCGAACCAAATTCTCAGAAGTCCTCGGTTAGGGATGTGATAGTCTGGTGGAACAATTTGTTCCACTCATCATGAAACACTGCGCAGCCGTTGCTTGCTAGTGGCCCTTGTGCTGAACAAATGTACAGCTTTCATGAGACATTTAACAGAGAAAAATAGCCAGTAACCTAATCTTAGCCTGAGCTTAGAGATGCAGTTTTCTGTTTTCTTTCAAGTATTGAAATGGTTGCAATTATTGTGTTCAAAGCTATCCGTGAATACCAGTAAAATGTGTTTCCTTTGACATTATTTGGCTTCGGTTGACATCGGCTTTACTGAATGGATGTCTAAAATACACCGTACACTTCCCCCTATATATAGTAAATACACACATAAGACATCTACTGTAAGTTTGGGCAAAATAACTTACCCAGAGGTAGCCTTGAGGTAAAGAAGTACTGGCTGCAGAGAAGCCCAGCAGTGCACAGTGAACAGGATTGTGGAGGGCAGTTTCCAGCTTTAGGAGAAGAAAACCAACGAAAAAATTAACCCACAGCAGTGATGAAACACATACTCACACACACACAAAAACAAAACATGTAGTATCATGAGGAGGTTTTGGTGTCAGTTACTTACTGAATGTCTATGAAATTAATTTTTAAAATAGCTTCAGACATTTCATTTCTTATGTGCATAGATATCAGATTTTTATGGGAGGTATATATGCAAGAAAATCATCAAAGCAAGCATTTTAATTTTTTTTCAACCAATATGCCACCGAGTTTTCCACCCAAAGTCTTTTCAGATTTGGAGGAGAGGTCTTTCTTTAATTGTCTTATAAACTATATAATGCAGGGTCAATTAATCAAGGAAAAATACTACAGTTTTCTGGCCAGCACAAAACTCCAATAAACAATCCAATCTCGTAATATTTCTATTACAATTTAATAGACTGCCCACCGAGTCTTTATTCAGAACTGTGTGTCTTATCTGCTTTTTTCTATCTGTAAACACACTATAGCTAGTAACTCCAAAATGTCTTAATACATGTTCTGCTCTTTAAATATATTTCCTATTGAGTTATTTTCCAGAGACTATCCAAAGGAAGCTGAAATCTTCTTTAAGTTATTCCGCTCCCTGACTGCAGTCCAAGGAAAGACGAGCATGACCACTGAGACATCTCCAAATACTTTCGCCAAACGCCGTTTTGAACTTGAAAAGTTTAACATTTTGCCCAAGTGCAGTCAGTCTTTTTCAACCACATTTGGACTAATGTGATGTTGAATAAGTAAAATCAGCTAATGTGTGATAGCCGCATGTGAGAAAAAGGCAATGCGCTTTTATCCAATTAAAAGTCGACAGCCTTTAAAGCCCTATATGAAGGAGAAAGAGCAGAGTGAATATCGGGCATTGGTCATTTCTGTTTAATACAAAGGGGAATAAGGATGTTGAGGCGGTGTTTCCCAACAATGGACCTCGAGGCACACCGTCCTGCATGTTTTTTCCAAGTTTCCCTGCTCCAGCATGCCTGATTTAAATAAACGACTCAGCTCTGCAGAAACTGATGTGGACTCATTTAAATCAGGTGTGCTGGAGCAGGAAAAACGTGCGGGAAAGTGTGCCTTGAGGACCAGAGTTTTGAACCACAATTGCTCTCGGTTGATCTTTTATCAGTACCTATCAAAGGAAAGCTGAGATCTTTCACAATGAGGAAGCCACCAAACACATCATATTCATATGGAATTGGAACAAAGTGTGGAGTGACTGATACCGACATGATTACCACGAAGCTTTGGATGACAGTTCATCAGAACTGTGCTCTTCTAAGCAATGATGTCCTTCCGTTTGAGAATAAAGATTACACAGAAACAGGGCGAGCCTCGAGGCAGAGGGAGCGACTTATGTGGCGTGATTGCGATGATGAAGGGGCTGAAATGGGTGGAGTCGGCGAGTCTGAGAAGGGAAAGAGTGAGGGCAGCATCAGAGACGAGAGCGGCACGTCTTTAGCTGTCGTCCTCGATGCCAGCGGACATCCGTCACCGGCAATTTATCGCCACTTCTGGCAAAGACCCTCCCCCTTTTTTTCTCCTGTTGCAGGTGTTTGTCAACACACACAAAAAAAAAAGAAGCCGGACTAGATCACGGCTCTGCAAAGCCACTCTGTGTGTCTGTGTCTTTTATTCAAATTCATTCCGCAGACGCCTCGCTCATCCTCTCTATCAATCTCTCAGTTTTCCATCTCTTTTTTTTTAATGCCTGCTCTTTTTTCTTTCTTATGTCTTTGACTTTTGTGTCCTGATTCCCTCTCTTCCCCCATTACATGCTGTGAAATGTTTTTTGATAGGCAATTAAAAGGCAGCCATAAATGGTGTCCATATGGAAAGACCCAGCGGTTAGAAGACAGAGTGCTGCAGCGGGTGTGTGTGTGTGTGTGTGTGTGTGTGTGTGTGTGTGTGTGTGTGTGTGTGTGTGTGTGTGGTGGGGGGGGGACTGAAACACTGTAGTGGGTTTGTGCTGGCAGTTTGCTGGTGGATGGACTTTATCAGTCACCTGGGATTAGCCAGCATTGTAGGCCAATCTTCACAGGGGCTGATAGTTTTGTATGTTAGTGCGCTGCAGTGTCAGGCTGACAATGCACATGGGATCTCTCCACATTGGAGCCCTCTCACCACCACTTCACACTGGATTCGGTAGCCGGGATTTGTTCTGGGATCACTTAAATAAACAGCTGCTGGTGAAATGAAGCATATTTACAGGAGAAAAAAATTAAGATAACATTTTGCAATAATGTAATACTAATAAGCAGCTGCTAACACAAATGATCAACCGTATGCCTGACAGTTAAATGTGCAGTCGTGCAATCACTTGCAAGAGACAAATAAACATTTTGACATAAAGGCTTTAATTCTTTGCACAAAAACTCTCTAAACACATCAGGAAAAAAAGGAGCCAATCTTCTTCCATCAGAATGCAAAGTGCGACTGTAATCAGTACGGTAAACCGCCGGTCCACTTATTGAACTTCTTTAAACAGCCAATGGAAGGGAGTGCGGGTGGGCATTACAACAAGGCCTGAGAGATCATTTACACCTGTGAATTTGCAAATGACATCGACAGGCACAAAGGAAAACTGGGCCTGTAGCAACACCTATATATCACTGACAACCCCAGAGCTAAAATGGCATCAGTGTGGTCCCACTTAAAAATCAATGACTTTCTACACTGAGACTCATTGTGGAAGAGTCTGCGTGTGCATGTGGACGGAGAGGCAAAATATTTCATCCCCGGCGTTGGTGACGGAGGAGAGAGCAAGGTGAGCCTGTGAGAACGTTGAAAGGGGGTTTGATGGAAGACTTCGGGGAGAATGAGCAGAAAAAGGGAGGAAATAAATACGTGAACTAATTAAGGGGAGATGTGTTGATGGGATGGGAGTTTGGTCCCCCAGCTGCTGGTTATCAGCAGCCCAGTGGTTGACAGAGGCCCCTCCCCAGCCCTCACCCTCAGAGGGTGCGAGCCCATCTGATTGCTCCGGAGGGGAAATGGTTTGTACACAGGCATCAATTACTACTCTGGCAAGACAAATTAAAAAGACGTGCAACTTCATGACATGCTCGTAGGACAAACAATGAGACTATGTTTTGTAACTTTATGCAACTAGTTTTGTTTTTTTTTATACATATTTACACAGAAGTACATAGAGTTATGCCTCTCGTGCAGTTTGTCAGCAACAGCAAGTTGTAATAGTTATTAGAAGTGGTCTAAATATGACAGGAAAGGCTTTTAATGATTCATGCTTCTGGCTGTCATACTGTCAGAGCGGTGTCCCCTCGGTAAAGACCGCTTCCCCAACTCCAATTAGTGTCGTTGTACTTCCCCGGGCAACTAAGGTGCACTATATTTTCCTTAAAGCAGTTTCCCTCTGTAAGCACTATGGTATTTGCTTTCTGATAAGTGGAGAATGTAACACTCATATCATCTTTGACAACTGTTTACCAAAAAAGTATCCGTGTATCCTACCCACTTGGGGCTCATAATGCCATCGATGACAAGACACACTGCCACTAGAGCCGCATTGTTTGGCCTCTTCCATGTTCATGAAATATATCCGCTTTATTGAAAAGAGAGCTTTATAGTCGTTTAGGAAATATTGCCCATGTGAAACTCCTGACCACACATTTCTGCACTGTTCAAAAAATAAGATGTGTTTGCAGTTGCTTTATAATGCAATGGATATGCTGGTGCAAATCTAATAAAAAAATATTATCTCAGTAAATGGCAGCTATTCAGAGAACTGGTTGCTGTATATTAGACCCAGGGAAGGAAATTATGCCTGTGAGTTTTTTTTTTTTTTTTTTCTAATTCCATAGTCACAGTGCCTTCCCTCAATTGCACATACCAACAATCTTTTACACGCGCTAACAAGCACTAATAGAAAACTTCCACTGTTTATTAACTGGTAATTGACTGGTGCTGGCACCCCTCCCACCTCCAAACCCACTGCCTTAGGCTATGAAGAGGACAGCCACAGACTGAATCACCAGTGAACCTAAAATTACTTACATCCGCAGCTCTGCTTCAGGTACTGCAAACTATACAAGCTCCTAACTCCTTTGCAAGATGCTGCTCAGGTTACCAAGAAATACAGATTCTACTAAAGTGGATAAATGTTTATTGATAAAGATTACATTTTCAGCCCTGCTTTGTTTTATTCAGCCTTTAGATTTCAATATAGGTTGTGCTGCTCTGACAAGTGAAAACGGGTAACAAATTGATGGACAAACTAATCTGAAGTGCATTTGTCAGGCATTGTGGTCTTTTGATGCCAGAAGAAAGTCTTCACTGTATCTTGGCAGTAATTCCGCAGGTCACTGGAACTACGCTGGAGGAGAAAAGAGCCCCCGCATTGCAAAAGATTCTCTTTACTCGGACAGGCAAAGAAATCGTTGCTAAGAATAAAATTCATCTATTCACGGTGACCCTTCTGTTTTAGGAAGAAAGGATGACACAAACCATATCTGAAAAGCAGCTCCCTTAACAACAGATACACAAGTTCCTCCCGAGCCCAAACATTAAATTTGTTCCTCCAACGTGTCACTCCTCTGTGTGTCCTCTATAACACATTTGTAGCAGATGGTTTGTTCCACGCACCCATCTGGAAAGTTTTTTGTTAAGAACAGTTTGAAAAAGGGCAAGTGCTTTCAAAAATATTTGGCAGGTGAGTGGATGGACCATCTGCCTATCACCATGTAGCCCAAACTATCTTTAACCAGTCAGAGCAACATAATGTAGCCTGTTGCAAAAAGTGCAACAAAGTAAAAAATCAATCGTATGCTTAAGCCAGTTGGGAGAAGAGCTGAAACATCTGTTTTCTAAAGACGAGCCATGAGTTCAGCTCTTAGCTTCTCTTTGAATTAAACAAAACTCTCATCCTGATGGACATCAACATGAACTTCTTTCTATAACCGCTATTATAGGATGCCATCCTGTCCAATAAAGGTAATTTAGGTGACAATCATAGTTTGAAGCCTAACGCGATAAAACACAGAATGAAAAAGAGAGGTAAAAAAGCTAATGAAAAAAACAAGCAAAGAGTGGAAACATGTGGCATTATATTGTACATATTTACAGATAAATCGCTTCATCCCCATTGCTTTCAGGCTCCCACCTGCTCAGACTGATTTGTGATTTTTCAGAGACCGCAGCGTTCTAGCCAGCTGTCTGTCTTTGTTTAAGGTGTTTCAAACTTGTCACACTCCAGTCATTATGCAAATGCATTTCCATGGTGCTGTCTTGACATAAGGTGAGACAATCCGGTCTAGCATTTCAGGAGAAGTGCTCCGTGGAGGAGGTGAACTCTTGTTGATGTGATCTTTGGCCCTTATAGCCGTAGAGACTTTTACCATGCACCAAAAATGCATAACGCTGAATCTTTAAGAATCCTTATTGCATACAAAATAGGTATGTATTAGAAATCATCTGTGTGAATAAACAGTCAAAATCCCTTATGTGCTGTATAATATTTGTCTAAGATTACGAAGTGATGATGATGAATGATGGGAGTGTCTGAAAAGTGCTTAATCATAATTTATAATTTCCCAAAAGAGTAACGCTGGAACTGGAATTGCACTGGGACAATATAGAAATATGAGAACCTGAGCTATTTTTACACATCGGGGTTGGGCTCAGGCACTGTGACTAAACTGTTCTCAAATATATATATATGAACAAACAGTTTACTCGGAAAGCACCAGAATTCCCATTCTTTTGGCCATTGAGGAAATTTAATGGTGGGAGGTGGTGCTGATGGGCTTTAACCACCACTGGCAGGAAGCTTCACCTCCATTCACGCTTGGATTTTATGGTCCATGATGGCCAGCTGGGTAAACCACACCGATGACAACAAGTGATGGATAGGTGGGTCCACAACTCAGTAAGACCTGTGCAAATTGCCAAATGTTTCAAGACTCCACAAGAGGTTAAATACCTTGGACTACCCAAGTGCAAGTTCAGAGGCTCCTGGGAGGAGATGGATGTCATAGTATTGCAATCGTGATGCCTGAATACATAATTATAATAATTCAAACGTAATTAGCTTTTACTGGTATTAAACTTGCAATTGGCGGCACAGTGGTGTGGTGGTTAGCACTGTCGCCTGCCAGCAAGAGGGTTCTGGGTTCGAATCCCGGGGGAACCAGGACCTTTCTGGGTGGAGTTTGCATGTTCTTCCTGTGTCTGCGTGGGTTCTCTCCGGGTTCTCCGGCTTCCTCCCACAGTCCAAAAACCTGCATGTTAGGTTGATTGGAGATTGGGGAAATTGCCCTTAGGAGTGAATGTGAGTGTGAGTGGTTGTTTGTCCTTGTATGTCTTGTGTGTGGCCCTGCGATGGACTGTCCAGGGTGACCCTGCCTCTTGCCCGTTGACCACTGGGATAGGCTCCAGTTCCCCCCGCGACCCCAACAGGGAATAAGCGGTATTGATAATGGATGGATGGATGAACTTGCAATTGTACCACCAGTCCATTTTACAAAGGATTTATATGGTTTTTCCAATTAAACATGGTACAGCAAAATTGAAATGAAAACATATATCCTTGCTCAAATAAAACATCTTATACCCAGTACCATATAACTTCCAGAGTATTCTGTAAAGCATTCGTCACATACAGTAACCCACATCCTTTCTGGGCTTGCACACTCTGGAAAAGCTATATTTGTTAATTATCTATTTTCTAATAAATCATAGTCTCCATTGAACCTTATACAAAAGGACAGGAGGATCCGAACTGAAACTTGCATTTCACGCCATGATTTCATGCACTAGATGTCACCCTGTGATTTAAATTCCGCCTGTGTTGCTAGGAAGAGATCAAAGGGCCAACCACCTGCTGTGCTTGCAGGCCTGAATTATACTCTGAGTATTCAAAGTCATTTTAAGACAATAAGATTAAACCATCTGCATTTGGAAGCTGAGTGGGCAAGCCAGAGTTTTAACCCTTCACGGGAGAGTCGCAGGGCCTTTAGAGGTGGTTATGACATACAGAAAAGTCACATGACTATCAGCTTATTATTAAAAGCCCTCTGGACATCTCCTACAATTTAATAACCACGGTCTGTACAGTAACGATTCCCTGTCTCCCCTGGCTATGCTACAGATCATATCAGCAATAAGTGGAATGGTTGGAGAGTGCTTTTGCATATCACTGCTCCGAGCATCAGCCTGACATTGGTAGGACATTAGAAACTCATATTCAGGACTCCACAGATTTTTTTTTTCCTCCCTTCACTGCTCCTAGCTGAGCCGTTGCAACGCAGCGAACAAATGTGATGCAAATTCACTCCGTTGCCATGCCCCCATCTTCACAGACACCCAGATCCCCGTACCGTAGTCACTGGCTCCTACGGCCACGACAGTTCCAAGTCGAGATGAAAGCAGTGTCCTGCCCCGGCAGTAATGGGTTTAAAGACGGGACCGAGGGGCCAAAAGTTGGGCGATACAGTTCGTCACTTCCTTCATCTTCCCGACTGTTTTCCCAGGAGCAGGGGACGTCTGCGTGTTAAGCCTCGGATGAGTGTTCTCTGCCAGCCTCAGAGTAAGAAACTGACAATGGTTTGCCGATATGAAGTCCGAGATGAAACCCTGAGCATTAAAGTGGACAAGGCTTTATATAATCCTTAATATCGGATGGCAGGAAATGCTGAACAAAAGGGGGCACTGGAGCCAGCTCTGTCCTCGCCACGTGGTGGGGACGGCTCCGTTTGCCAGGGACTCTCTGCCCATCAGAGAGCACCTTCTGAATTTTAAACTGCCCCTTTGATTCTGATTCTACAACAGCCTGGCTGGTGTTACGTGCGAAAATCACAAATCATAACCGCTTCAAAAATGCCAATATGATTGTTCAAGCCTCACACTTCAGAACAATCTAATAGATCAAGACAAGGTTTTATTGATCTTACCTCGACAGATTTGGATGGATCAGCTCAAGAGCCAAATAATATCTTGACAGAAGTGGAAAAAAACAACTATCTCGCTGAATTGCAATTACTTGGAAAGGAAATCAACCCTATTCCAGAATAACGTGAATAAAAATAGCCCAGTCAGAGTTTGACCAAATTCAGAAATGAGTGGAAATTTAAAAACACAAATGCATCCTTAATCATCTCCAGACAAACAAACATTTAAACATCTAAGCAGCACTTGTAGTGGTTGTACTTTGGGTCTTCCAAGTAAGTAGGAGGAAGACTAATTAACAGAGCTGAGACTGAGAAGAGAAGAGAAGATACCACCTCTGACACAAAAAAATCAAACAGGAGACAGGGTTTTTATCCCATTCATTCCAGACTAATGTGGTTTCTGCATATCACTATCCCCATATTGATGCATAATCAAACAGGAAGAATTGGGCCAATCTAGCACATTTAGCCAATTTGCAGGATTTAGCTTCCTGGACCAGAATTTGTTCATGCCTGCTATCTTGACAAGTATGAAACCCCTTAACTTTAGAGTCAGAACTCTACTCTGAGACAAGGCTGATGTGTCCATCATTTCCTTTAATGACTATGTTAACTGTCACAGCTACAGACCAAGCCCTTCACAGATTACCTCAC
Organism: Menidia beryllina; assembly: GCA_013363375.1. Classification (NCBI taxonomy): domain Eukaryota; kingdom Metazoa; phylum Chordata; class Actinopteri; order Atheriniformes; family Atherinopsidae; genus Menidia; species Menidia beryllina. Next base: position 17,154,086 of record JABUIW010000205.1, read on the forward strand.
CGTCAACCAGTGGGTGTGACACTCCTTTTTTATAGACAAATTAGCCCAATGTTCTTCCCTATTGGCCAAGAGAGCAACGAAGGAGAGAGAAGGGAATATGCTTACGTAAATCAGAAAAGGAACAACTTAATTATATCTAATTTATCAGTACTTGTAATTTAGCCTAATTGTAGCAGCAATGCATGTAAAAACCCACATCAATTCTACCTTTTCTACATCAAATGTTCAGTATATTTATCGACATATATTATGTATATAATATATATTTACTCATTTAATTATATCTTAAGCTGGAACTTTGCTGTACACTGTGTCAACACAACCAAAATGGCTGCACAGCTTTGTCTTACAACGTGTGTTGCTGTTGGAGAAGCTGGCAGCTCTTCATAAGAACTTCTTTCAGGTTTAAATCTTACATCTGCCATTTAAGGAAATGGAAACAAGACAAGGTCCTTTTCAATGATGAGGAAATGGATCTCTAGACAAATGTCTGATTTATTTGATAAAGATTTTTTGTTAGTCTACTCTTGTGAGCTTGTGAAACTTATGAAAAGACACTCTTAGCAGTCTCCCGTTAGCAACTTGCACATGTCAGGATTTGTCTGAGGAGTGCTCACTCACCACATTTCCATTCCTCCTTTCTGCTGCTGACATAGGACTTAAATTCATCACAAAGGGTGGTGAGCAGCCAGGAGTTGCCGCTTTATTCTTCAAAGCTCTTTCAAAGCATTACTTAAGTTCAATAAACTTGGCTGCTGATGTTGCTAGGCATTAGCAGAGAAGAGATTCAAATCTGCAGAGAAAGACTGACCTCTGTACACTCCTGCTACATTAGCCAAGATTCCTGGAAACTGTCACACCTCCCTTGGAGTGGTTGTGAGTGAATGCCAACGTTTGACTTTTGCCCTGACCTCAAAGAGGGGTCCTTTTTGATGGGGGATCTTAAGCGGAGTTAGATTGCATGCTGTCGCTGACCCGCGTATTTCTGACAGTGACAAGTTTGGTGTGTCTGGAGTTTGGTTTTGCTAAGCCGAGTCACGGTGACCAGAAGAGCCACCGGAAAACATGACCTGCAACTGTCATCAAATCAACACTGATAACAATAAAAATACAAATAAATGCACAATTTGAAGTGCCAAAGGTGTTGCAATCATAAGAAAAAAAGAGATGTTTTTAAAGGTCTGAGAGGAATGGATGTATTGTCTGAAAACAGACTGCGCTTTTTCTGTTTGCGAGTTAGAAACCGAGCCGCTACACACTGGTGGATACGAGGTGAGAACAAGCTTTTCATCCATGCTGTGGCTTCAGTTCTCGACAAATCAGAGAAGTGGCTGATATCTGCTGCTCGGAAAGGTAGTGGGCGACCTTCAGCAAAAACAGAAGGAGAAACATTACGCAAGGTGTCAACTTGATGACTCTAGCTCCAAAAATTATAATAACAAAAAAAAAGGAAGAAAAAAAAACAGTCTGTGGGGGAGAGGAAATAAATCATAGAAAAGGCATTGCTTCAGGGAAAGGCCACCTTTTCACGCCGTCCTTCTTCTTTCAAATCCATATTTCATAACTTACTGTCTTATCTGCCGTGTGCTGCACCGCCACAGCCTTCGCACTGAACTCTTTCATTCATCCCGGATGGAAGGGTGTGCAGTCATTTTGTGCATAAATAACTCATCCTGCAGACAAAACTACAAATGTAGCATGAAGACTGCGTATTGTCGACTGCCAACAATGCCACTCCGCAGGCTCATTTTCTGCACATGCAGTCACTTCCGTTTGGTAGCTGGATGCACCGGGGCTGCTCTCTTATCCCTCCATCAGCAGGGAAGATGGATGGCACTGCGAGTAAGAGGAACACGCACAACATGCTCCCAAATACACCAGCTAGCCGAGTAAACAAGTGTACACCCCTGTGACCCTACACAGTGCAATTTCAACAGATGGCAAGGAGGTGAGGAACCTATAACACGATTAATGGATTCTGAGGCTTAATTGCACCTCTTTAGAAAGAGAACAAGACAAGCATAAGTAAATGTGTAATGGTGATGATCTCTGTGATCTATGTAAACTAGGAAAGGGGGAGGGGGGTGCATTAGGGGTGAGCAAGCTTTGCTATTTCCTCAGTTAAGACACAGAAGCTAATCCTCTCAAAAAAAAAAAAAGAGGAAAAAGCTAACCCTGATGCAGCACAAACCTCTTTCCAGATTGTCATTCCACACTTCAAAGCATACATGATGAAATCCCCCAAGGTATTATATGAGCTCTGGCATGGAAGCCATCCTCAACCCTGTCCTACCCTAATGCCTCCTAAACGGAGTCTGGAATCATGTCTTTTTTCCTTTCCTTAAGTCTTTGCCGGCTTTGGATCTAAAAGGACCTTTTAGTATTGCAGGGGAAGGGGGTTTTTTTTATTTTTTTTTTTTGTTGCTGTGAATCATTATGTAGCCAAGAGATTTCTGTGCTCTGCTTGTAATATATGGCAAATTTGTGCACGGGCCTTTTTAGGCGAGGAAAGATCGGGACAACAGCCCACAATGATCTGCCTTGGAGATTTGCTGAATAAGCTGTTGAAGAGAAATACTGTGCACGAGAAAATATATGTGTCCTAGATAGAGACAGGTATGTAATTTAAGTCACTTACTTCCTGATGCAGGCCAATAAATGTGGTGAGCGGCTAGCTCTGCCATCAGATTACTGGTTTTCACAAACGCACTTTTCTTTTTTACTTAACTTCTGGCAGATTGATAACACATTTCAAACTTCTTGCTTAAATTTTCTTCTGGGTTGTGATCTGTTAAATCTGTGAAAATCAAAAGCATAAATCCTGATTTTAAAAAAAGAGCACTGACAAGCTACTGTGGTGGAAAATGGCATTAATTGGTCTGTTTAACTGTTATTTCTCCAGAGTAAAAAGTCGGTTGCCCACTCTGCTTTAGTATCTTCTATTAATCGTTTAACCCAACCACCTCACGCCTCCCTTCGGGCGGACTGCCAAACCTGTTCTGTTTCATCTTTCAAAATGGCAGAAAGGGCAGTGAAACAGAGCGTGCCGAGACTCTTTAAACAACACGGACCGTCAGAATGCGGCTTGTCTATTAACCAAGATAGCAAGCGATTCTCTGCGTGCGTCAGAGGGAGGGAAGAAGGGGAATGAAGGAGATAAATGGAGAGGACTCGGTCCACCCCCGGTGTTCCCACTCAGCAGACCAGTGGTAGGGTCAATCTCCGATGCCTAACGAGCTGACCCGGCGTTCCACTCAGACCCCGGAAGAGTGGACCGGGCTGCCCCTGAGGTCATCTCTGCTCGCTGTTCATGCCGCGTTGCTTTAGAAGCTTTATTTGTGCAGGAAGTGGCATCGGCCCCTTCGGCCACATCTCTTTTAATCTGGGATTTTCTGTTTTTGCCTCCGTTTCTTCTGACTGTAACTCGGGCTGCCAAGAGGAAGCTGCAGGAGCCGTGCGGCTTTGGCACGGAGAGGCGTGCACGTCTGAGAGGCAGCGGCTGAGGCGGAGACGGAGGCGCCGAGTGGGAGAGGCGGAATGCTGCTGAGTTAAGCTCCTAATCACAGTCTGCTCCTCACGGAGGACTTAAAATCACATCATTTAATGCTACCTTCTCTTCAGCCGAAAGAGAGAGAAAGAAATACTGCTACGGTTCTTACATTTTCTGGTACCAAACCCTGCATTCCTGCTACCTACCCGCTCTATCCAAGTGGGAATCCATAGATAAAAACATGTTAAAAACTGACATGAGAGACAAACAGGGGCATAATACCTCCACACCAGTTAGAGAAACCACCTTTTGGCAGGATTCTGCAGAATATTGTCGTGATCCTGTGGGAAATGCCCATCTACCGTGTTAAAATCTGGACTTTTTCAACATCCAGCTGCTGTGTCGGCCCACCCTCCTGAGCTGTTCACGTGGCTTGCTCACAAGTCAGTCAATAGCTTTTTATCTAATGCCAGAAACATTGATTCATGCTTGGGTGTTCCGGTGCCATTAAGGTAATTGTATGATCATTTTATGACATCCTCTCTTGGTAGACATGGTAATTTGGCTACTCCCACCACCTAACTAGCTCAGTAGGCCCATGACCACATTATAGTTACAGGAAATGCTGTTAGAAATATCATCTTTCAGCCGCTGCAGATTGATTTTACACCTTTTCCGCAGACTTATAAAGCCCTGAAGTCTATCTCTCACCTCTGCAGCCCGTTTGATCCAGCGGAAGCTTCTAGGTCTTAACAGCTTGTATTGATTGTAATTCTTCAGCCGGCAACCTAAAGGGATGCTCTTATGTCACTTTGTAATTTTAAAAGTCTATGTACTTTTGAGTGAGATCATCACTGAGATAGTGGAGTTTTATTTGCTTGGGTCAAAAGTAGTCAGCTATGACGGCATTCAATAGGATGCGAGTCCAGAATGACACACGGTGATCTCTTTTGACACCCTCTTTTATTAAACCCAAGACTTTGCCAGAGCTGTGGACTAATGGCTGGTTCAGGGAGGAAGTTAATGTCAAATTGCTCTGACGGACTGAGCCAAATGAGCCCCTTTGGCTCATAAATATAAACACTAGCATCTTAGAAACATTGAACACATCAGAATACTCGCAGCTAATGTGCAACACCGAATAACGCAGCTGAAAATTCCATTTGTTCCACAGTTTGTTTAGAAGTATATCATCACTCATTATTAGTGATGCATCATAATTCCATTATCGCTATTGCGCTTCCAATCACATTACACTAGGACGGCACAAAAAGGCGCAAGTTTCATTTAATGTATTTTTTAATTATTCTCTTTGACCTACACATTTCTGAACTGACTGAACTTCATTCATACTTCACACTTCATATATTAATTAGGCTTCTACCATAAAGATGTCATCCATGCTGCGATTAAACAGCATGAGTAAATATGACAGTAACTGCCAGAGGATGCTTCATTTCTCCAGTATCAAAAGACAGAACATCTAATCTAAACTGAGACCACTGTGCAAACAAAAGCCCAAACACATTTCAGACAAACCAAAACTGAGTTCTGTATTTATATTCCAATCATTTTCAAGTGTTGCATATTAAAAAATATCACAACATCACCAAATTATTTACCACTTCTTCCAATGGCCTTCTTTTTTTAATCATAATGCTTTCCTCTGCTGCAGGAGTCCTGACCAGATAATGTGTTTCTGAGTCTTAAAAACTTTCCTTTTTGGGATTAAGATACACTACATGGTGCCTTGATTACAACAGTGTGGCTTCATAGAGGAAAGATTTTGGCATATCTACCATCTCTAGTCCTTTATCAGAAAAGAATGAGACAACATTCCCTTTATGAAATCCAAAATGGAAGAACATTTTTCACGAAACAGAATTTTTCATTTTCACCAGGAGGTTTTTCCTGTGTCCAAATATCATCAAATTCCACAGTTTTTTACATTTTTTTAATGCAAAATTGTGTTTCACTAATAATTTTCATAAAAATGAAAAATACTTTTCAAGGTTACCGTACATGAAATGTATGACACAACGGGTTTTATTTTGTTATTTTGTTTTGTCAAAAATATGAAAACAGCTGATTTAGTTCTTGCAACCCTGAATGAATGAAGAATTTAACGGATTAAACCCTGCAAACAGAACCTGCAGAGGTTAGTGCGGGGTGTGGGAATAGCCACACCAAAAAATGGGAAGATCTTCAGTGTGACCTGAAGTCACCTTGAGTGGTGATTTCATTCTATTACTTAAACTGTACGCTGTACCAAGAAGCGCTCCGAAGGCCAGGGAGAGCCCTGCTGTGAAAGGAGAGCCATAGAAAAGCAGGAGTGTTTTCAAGTCTTTCACAGAGCTGTCTAGGATAGTGGTGCATTGAAAGAAGAAAGCTCAGAGTAACTCTTTGTGAATGGGATGTATCAGTTTGTTTAAAGGTGACAAAATGGGCAATGAAATACCTCTTAAAAATGGGTGATGGTTCTATCAAGGTGCGGTTATTCTTTGTTGCCTTCAGGCGTGGAGGAATTAAATGTTCAAGAGGAATAATTACGAAAGCATTTTAGAGTGAATTTGTTACCCGGGGTCCGAAAACTTGGTCTGAGGCAAAAGTCATTGGTCTCTCGGCAGGACAGCTACTAAAAGCACACGTCCTACAGCCCAAAGAAATGCTAAACTGGAAAACAAGATGGACTGTTTCACACTGTCCTGTAATAAATCCTGACCTAAACCCCCGCTGAATACCTTTGGAGAAAGCTGAAATCTGTCATTGCAAAAAAAAAAAAAAAAAGAAAGAAAAGACTTCTGCAAACTTAGATGAGTTCAAAGACCTGAGCACACAAACTGAAGTGTGTCTGAAAACTGTGCACAGACGGGAACACAAAGGTCCTACAAACACACAGTTCGTAAACATGCACCGGAGACACATGTCAGGAGAACCCCAGGTATTTATTGTGAACTGTGTTATTAACATGTGAATCTACTAATCAGCTATAGGCTTCCTGCATATGCAAGGGTGCAGATTAACATGAGGGTACTTCATGGTCTCGAAAGAGTAGAATTAGATTTACCTTTCTCTCTGCTGACTTTGTAGCAAAGACAGGCATGTGACAGGCGAGCAGTGGACACCAAAACGGCGCTGTTGTCTTCCCTTCGTCCTCTCCATACAACCAGCCTGGGGAATTTTCTTCTCCTGAAACCGAAAAAAAAAAGAGAAACGTTTCGTCTTGCTCAGGCGACACTGACTTCGTGTTTAGCAGTCGAACTTGTTTACTTGGATCCATTGTTCGTATGTGCCTCACCCTCAGCAGGTGTAAACTCTCTGAAGCTATGTCAAGCCGTGAAAAGGAATCAGGAGAGACATGTCACAAGCCCAGGTATTTAATGCGAACGGTGTTATTAGCACGTGAATCTAATAATCAGCCAGAGGCTTATTCCCTGCTGCAGGAGGCCAGGCCAGGCCCTGGCAGCTCAGAGTCTCAGCAGTGATTAAACCTGCACTTACTCAACGCTGTGAGTCTGTCCCACAGGAAAAATGCTACTGTTGGATTCCAGTTGAAAAAAAGATCATTTGTCTCCGAGTCTTACAAAAGGTGAAGCGCTAACACGTCGCGAATCTACCAAAGTACCGCAGTTACGCAACTGTGTAATCATCCTTTTTTAATTCAGGAGAAGTAAAAATGTGCATGAAATTTAAGAGCTTGCCAAAACTTCTTCGAAAACTTTTTAGTTTTTTTATTTATATGGTATCTAGAAATATGCCTTTTCAGTATCTACTGCCTCTACTATGTCTACTGCCTTCAAAATTCCATCTACATTCATGGGAGTTTCCAAATCGCAAAGAGAGATAACTGTACTCTATTTAAAATCTGTCTCTCAAAAGTGTTTTAAAGGGTAAATTTATCATGAAAAATAACATTGCAAATAAAATATTACACTTTTCATTGAACGTTTAGAAAAAGATGCTCGATACGATGATACAAGTGATACTTTTCTACATTGCGAAAGTTTGCGAACAGGAAATCTCAGTGTACGGAAGTGACTGTGACATTCAAAGCATTCAGAGATCAGAATAAAAGACCAAATATGTTTATACAAAAGACAAAAGCTGCAAGTATATTCAAGGACAGTAATTGGCAGGAGTGAACAAGTGTGTCGCATTTTTCCTCACTTTCATTAACCTTGACTGTATTCTTAGTAGTCGCCTCAGAAATGATTCAAGCCTCTTTTTTTTCAATTTTAAGCGTTGGAAATGAAATCAATTTGACTTAAATCGGCATTATGAACCAACAGTATACAATGTTCACTCAGAAACCTGAGAAATTCTGAACATGAGCTATTACATTCAATAGCTGTTTTCAGTCTCAACGGGCTTTGCAAACCTGGACTGTGTATCTGGATTTAGGGAGCCCATCCCATTCTTCTTTAAGCCCCATAAAGCCTCGTCAGACTGGTTGGGATGCATGTGCAAACTGTCATCTTCAAGTTGTCTCCGCAGACGTTTGATGGACTTTACGATCTTTTGCGGGACTAGCTGAGGACGTTCAGAATTATCCCAAAGGCGCTCTAGAATTTTGATTGTCGACAAGACGCATGAGCATGCTTCATTCCCCACTTCCTCAGCTCTGAAAAGAGAGTTTTCTCCAATGAAATAACACTGACCACGTTCTCCTGTATAGACAGCGCTCGCCAGATGATTAACAGCACCCACTTTTCATTGGACGACTTTGCTGGAGCTTTGTCCGGATTTTTAGTCTAGCTCTCTCAGAATTCGTATACAATTCTAGTTGGAGCACTCCCCACTTTGTCTACTTGATCAGCTATGGTGCTTTTGACACCAAAAGCAAAATGTTTAAATTTTTTTACTTTTTTTAAACGTGCTTATGCCCACCAAGACAAGCCCATTGAATCCTTTCCTAAAAATACAAGCGGTACACACGACACGAGACATGCAGGAGTAGGTCCAGTGTCTGCTGCTGCTCTCCAGGGGGAGAATAGGAATAAGAATCAGTTCATAAAAATGGGTGGGTGGCTGGCACTGCAGGCCGCTGGCTGCGTTAGACAACAGTTTCTGATTGCACGACCGTCTGAGATAATTAGGCCGGTTAATAATTAATGTTTAGTTCAGTCCCACACAACAGGACAGAGGGAGAGCTGGCATTTTGTCATTGAAACTGGAAACACTCATCAAACATATCTATTTGGTTGCTATCGGAATCTTTTGTCCCCATCAGTTTCAGAGCTGCCCAGAGAGACATTACAGTTAAAAAAAAAAGAAAAGAGAGCTGAGCAGCAGAGAGAACAAAGAAACTAATGAAACACTACAGCGTGAGCACCCAGATGTTATTTTGCTCTCTTTTGTCGGTTATTTTAGCAACTACCTCAACTTAAATGGCTGTTTGTTCACACCCCTTAATATTCATCCCAGTGATGATTTTACTAGAGGAATCCGACTGGAATTAGAGCAGACATCAGTCTCAAGTCTTCTGTAGAAAAAGCCACACGTCTTGGATTAAGAGGTTTGTTTGTTTTTTTTACTCCAGACGCAGAGTTTTCAACCGTGGGCTTCAGTTTCGAGTGAGATGGAGCTTAAAAACATCGGCCACACGTGTGCTTCCCTCACAACAACAAGAGGCTGAGTACTCTTTTAATGTAATTACCGGCCAAATCTGCCAATGCAACAAAAGTTTAATGGGCACATTTGGGCACCCTCCATTTCACAAACACGGAGGGTGCCGTGCTCTTGGAGAGACCCGATGCTTTAGCAGCTGTTTTCCACCATTTTGCTTTTATATCCCTCATCGGTTTGATGGAACAGGTCTGCAGAGGGCTGCATTTCCTCCACGGGCTGGTTTCGGTCGTGTGAATTTTGGAAACTTACATGTGCAGGTAAATCATTGCTATATGGAAAGAAATATGAAGATGTTTTAAGTGTTTTAAGGCTAACAGGATGAAGAATCCAACGTTTTTATGTTGGCATCAAAGGTACCGGTAATTGAATATATGCAGATTTGAGGAAACGTGTAGTGTAATTCATTTCTAGGTAAGTGTAAAGAAAGAAGGTGTCTGGGCACTCTGAAGTAAATCTGCATATGTAAACCTGAGCCAAAATAAATGATTTCTACATTTAAATGAAAAATGTTTGCAAATGCATCCTGCTATAACTAATGATGTATAGACATCATGTTTGTTTGTTTATCCCTTCAGGGCCAAAATCTCCAACAATGAGAAAAACAGATTTTTCAGATCACAATGCAGCCTTATGAGTGACCGTGCTACCTGCAAGTCTTATATATGACTTTGTATGATTTTGTTTTGATGATATGATATATCAATTCAGTCAAATTTTTGTAGCTGTGAAGAACAGTGGAGACTAGTTTTAAATCTTTAAGTAAACCATCATCTTGTTCGCCATACTGAAAGATTTACCCATGCACACAGTCACAAGCATGTCACAAAAGGTCTTCACGGGTTAATTGGGGGCTGACTTCTATAGGAGTGACGGTAAATCCATTGGGTTCTTTTACCCAGGAGTAATTATCAACTTTCTTTGGAAGATGATTACTTCAGTAAAAAAAACTATTTCCATTTTGGTGTTTGAACTTGTGTTGAGCGTCTCAGCTCCCATACACACACTGAAAACAAAAGAACTGAGAGAGGAAAGGTGGTTTTGAAAGAATGCAAATTAACCTTAACCTTCAGTATTTTCAGAAGGTAATGAGGATGAATAATGGTAAATGTATGATAAGCACGGGCTTAAATTGAAAATGACATCAAATGGCAACACTCTTCACAGTAACTCGCACATGTATTCAGCCATATAAAACATATTTACCTTCACTTATTTGTGAGGTTATTTGAGATTACAGACTTCTAAACACAGGAAAACATGTCAATCAGGTGCTGCTGTGCAACAGTGTGCCTGTTGCAGCATTATTCTATCGAAGGATACATCACTGTGAGAGGTGTACACACTAACTCGCAATGCCAGCAAGACATTGCAGCAAAATGCTAGAAAATAACTTAGACACATAGACAAACACACACACACGCACACATATACATATATATATATATGTATATATATATATATATGTATATATATACATACATACACACACAAAACATATTGAGCTTACATATTCATGTTTAGTTTCTTACTTTCAATGTATTTTTTAGGTCTCTTTATGTAAGTAGTCCAGAATCACTGTGCCTCCTCTTACCCTATTTGAGTTTTTACCTCGGTGATTTGTTCCTTTCAGGTTTTTTTGGTGCAATACATAGAAATGCGAGCCTGATAGTAAATTCACATCAAGTTGAATTGGCCATAAACAGGAACTACAAATTCAGAACAAAACCTTTTCGCAAACGCTTTCTAATCACAAACACAAGCAGCGGTCGGGCACAAACTATGGTCTTTTTTTTGGCGTGTGCCAATTAAATTCAATTTGCAAATAAAATTGACACTGGCAAAAAAAAAAAAAAAAATTAGAAAGGTCATTAATTGCCAAGTCTGAACAAAAATGAAAACATTCTGCCTAGTAAAATAATAAAGTGGCTTTTTCATATTAAGTCCAAATTATGAGGCTTCTATCTACCAAGCATTCTTTCACATACAAACACACAAATTTTGTTTAATCATAAAAAAACAGTACTCATTGTCATCTGTGCTCTTTAATGAACACTTGCTTCAGAACAAAAGTCTCCAAGAAAAAACTGTGGCAAAATAGGAAAACAGGGAGATTAAACATCTTAGAAATAAAGAAATAACTGTGATTAACTCATTTGAGGTTGGCAAAAGAGCAAGGGGAAAATTTAATTAAAAATCCTCTTGAGAAAGTTGAAAAAGTCTGCCAAAGCATGGCTAAATGAGATTCTTTGCCTCAGCTTCAAACAAGGGAAGTAATAAAATGCTCCGGGAGCACCTTTTGCACCCACATAGCACAACAATGTATTCATCACACTTGTGTCAGATGTTACATCGTGCGCGCACATTTATTATGCTGAGCAGCCGACGTGAGGGAGCTCCCGCCAACGGACGTGATGCAGATTCAACGTATATGGATATGATATGGATTAACTCGGCATGCTGGGATGAAAAATTTGAAAAAAGATGCTGAACGAGTCTGACAGTGCTGACGCGGCACACACAAAAAAACACAGGCCATCACTCCAGGTGTGCCACCTCCCAGAGATTTATGTTATTTTTGCTTCAGTAAATCTAAAAAAATGTTAAAGTGCGTGTGTAAAGCTGACGGTGGGGATCTGGAATGATCGGCAACGACAGAAAAAAGGAACGGACATACTGGGACTTTGCGGAGGAAGCTGACATTTTGTAACCATCATTTCCATTGAACGGACACGGCAGCAGATAGCCTCATTTCAAAGATTCACCCATGTATTTGAGGCACATGCTAATTGATTCAAATGTGTGAATGTAATAGCTCCATTAGTATGTGTTAAGTTCTATAAGTGCAGGTGGCTCGCTGTTCATTCGTCATCTCCGGGAAAAGTGTGACAAAATCATTAGCGTGCTTCGCTACTCCTTGCAGAAAAAGGTGTTACATCCTTATCTAATTTCTTTTTCCCAATGCTTAATAAGGCTGGAGCAGTAAATCTGCTCAAGGTCTACAGGTGCTGCATGAATGCACAGCGAGAGGGAGCACTGGCTGTTAGCTCAGGCCCAGAACCGCAGTGACAAAGCATCGCCACTTATTAAACTCTGCTCTACAAGCTACCCTCCAACTCAAATCACACTAAGTTAACTCTCATTGCTGAATTAACGTAGTTAAATTCAGATAAATCAGCACATTGTATAGGTTTTGGCCATGTAACTTCGGTATTCATTAAATGTGAGTATGTATCAAAATAAGTTGTAAACGTCCCGGGGTTTGAACACTTAGTAGGCAGATTTAGTTTCTCATTTTCAATATTCCAATCAGGTTTTTTAGTTTCAAGTCTTTTGCTGATGAAGATTAATGTGCACAGAGTGGTGCTCTATCAACCCCAGTGACACAAAGGGCAAAGATATAGACTAATTAAATACACCAGTGCAATTGATATTTCCCACGGATCAATGCGAGCGTGGGATCTGTTAATTAAATCTTGTGATAATGTTTACTCATCATAAACATTTCCCATGTTTGAGTGCAGCGAGATGGGGAGATAATCTTTGCAGTCTGACAGATTAATTTTAGGGCTAACTGCAAACGCTTCCACTGAGTGCAACTTCTTTTCTTTAATGTTTATATTAAAAGTGCTCAAAGGAAATCTCCCCGTCTTCTTTGCGGCGCTGACAGACTGTGACACAACAGCGCAAAACACCAGAAACCACATTCACGTGAGGTGTGGCTTACGTTATCTGAATGGATTCAAAGATACCAGTCACCATAGCAACTAAGAAATCCGATTCCCTTCACTAATGAAAATCAACCAATCTGGGGTCCTTCATGCAGCAGCGGAGGATTTTTGAATTCTCCCTCCTCTCGTGTTGCTTGTGGAGTACACAATGGCATAGGTTGTCACATAGTGGATTAAGAAGGCGTGCCCGAACCGGCGAGCCACACTCCATTCACATATTGATCCACGTATGAGGCGGGGGAAAAAAAACCTGCCCGCTGCACTTAGCAGCGCAACCGCAGGCGGCCGCCTCCCGCTTGCTCTCTGCTCCCTGCAGCTGTGCTGATTGCTTGTCTCAATCATCCTTTCACTTCTCCCCCAATCACCCCTGCCTCCCTCTTAACACACACACACACACACACACACACACACACACACACACGGCACAGAACCCTCCACACCCTCCACATCTCCCCATCTCAGTCTTCATTCATTCTTCAGTTTTTGTCTCAAATGCTCCGGCGACAATCTCTCACGGTGTGACAGCCTCTTGTTTTTCCTTGTGAGAGCCATCAAAGCCGGCCGCCTTAACCCCAAAAGGCTGAAAGGCCCCGGGGGGGGCGCGTGGATTTGGAAACAATTAATTTGGCGGTGAGGACGCCTATTAATTAGGTGACGCCTCTGGCTATTTCGCCGAGACCCCTTCACTAACGGTGGGGCCGCTCGGATAGGCAGAAAGGATGCGGCAGCACACCGGGTTCTTAATGGACCCAGCGGCTTCTGCCAAAGAAGCACCGCGGGATCATTCCCACTTTCTATTTCGAGGCCTCATAACTGCAAAGCAGGCTCTCGCAAAGTGACAAAAGTTGTTTACCGGAAAAGGGTCTTATCCAGCTTACCTGCCATATCATTTTGTTTAAAGCTTGATTTTGCAGTATAATATCGTGTAGCGCTTGGGTTTCAGAGGAGCTTGAACATCCCGCTGAAGTGCGCTGAGCTAAAAACAACTTCCAGACCCAAATGGCAAAATGTCACAGAAACCGGTTCAGACTATTGAGAGAAAAACCAAGGGAATCGCCAAGGTGCTGCTAAGGGGGCGAGGCGCTAATAAGAATTTAATATACAAAGCATAAATGTCACGAAGCGGAGACTGATGAGCGAGCGTGTGACAGAGGCCCAGACGAGCCGTGCTGATGCTCCGCTTCTAATTGGAGGTAAATGCATAAACACTGGTGCGGAGTCGGGTCGGGGGGGAGAACGAGCCCTGCTTTATCTAATCACTCACTAAATCAGCCGTGAGAATATTAGCCCCGTTGTCCACCACTGAGGGGACATTTTCGGAGCAAGGCACCCTTTCAAAAACTAAACAGCGGCATGCTTGGATGAGTTTAAATGCTGATTGGACTGCGGGTCTCCCCTGAGCGCGGGCCAGACCGGCCTATGATTGCAGTGACAGGAGAGGCTCGGTGACAGTACGCCATCCGTGAAATTAAATCAACAACTCCCCTATTGTAATTACATTTGCTGGAATGGGAAAGCAAAGTGTGGGTGTAAAACAATTAACACGTAATTGTTATCCTGACCAGGTTGATGGTGATCTAGATCCCCCCCGGGACTCAATGAAATCCATCTCCTCTCCTCGTCTCTTACATTTATCTTGAAATAAATGGCGAGGTGAGGTACCAGTGTGTCACCGAGGCACACCGCTGTGTGGGTCTGCCTAATCATCAGCAAAGCACTTGATCAGCTAGTCAAGTGAGACACTGCTTTTTTTTTCTAACTTACTTATTTATAATTAAATGAAAAATCCAGTTCTATTCAAGTGTCTTAACCCTTATGCACAACTCAAACACGCTTTTATCACGCAAATCATATGAGACATGTAGCTGATCGTGCAGACGGCAACAATTATGCACTCTAAAAAATGTAAACATGGTGTTAATTAAAACTGTTGAGCGGGGAAAACTAAAGGTGAGACTCATATTTTAGTCCAGAAGAATACAAATAGCAGGGTGGATTTAAAAGTGAAATATCTCGAACTCGAATTATGTTTACAATTTAACGCGTGGGTTTTCTTTTCTTTTTCGGTTGTTCTGTTCCATTGCAATTCAGTTTGAAATTTAATCATATGAGTAATTTTTTTTTTTTTTTTGCTGATAATGACTGAACTGAATTGAAAACATTCATTGCAATGCTCTACAGTCAAGATAGATAGCCACTTCTCATTTTTGACTGAAATAAAAGGCAAGCGAGAGCGGGGTGTCGCACAGAGCATCTGACATGTGGAGCAGTCAAGTCTCATGTGCACACTAACCACCAAAGCCAAGCCGTAGCAGTGAGTTACACAGTTAACTGTGAATAAATGATAACACGCAGAGACGCTCTGCAACGTGGCTCTTAATCAGACATAAAATGCCGTTTTATGAAAATGAAAATGAAAAAAACAACAGTTTTAATTCAAGCTGTAAATCGTTTAGAGTAGTAAATGTGGTGATAGTTTTCGTTATTACTTCATAAACAAAATGCCCAGAATATGAAACATGGTGTTTAGATCTTTGTTGCTTTGACTTCTGTATATCACATTTCCTCTCTGAACTTTTTTCCTCCGCTATGTTATATTTTCTCCCTGCACCTTCAAGGTTTTGACTGCTTGTCATTTCCTTCTCCGCGCTCCAACCGGAGATATAGGAAGTACCGAAAGTCTACAAATCGAAACAAAACAATTAAACAACATTGTAGCATCACTGAAACAGAAGCAGCGATAAACAAATAAATAACATTAACAGGAAAAATAGTTGTAAAAAAGCTAATTAGACTGTATATATACAGTACACTGTGTGTGCATTGGTGCACACAATAACGCATTCGCTAGTTATTTCCTGGTCTGTCTGAGGGAGGGGTTGTAAAGCGTGATAGCCACAGGATGAAATTATTTCCAGTGGCGGAACGAGTCTGTTGCTGACCGAGCTCCTGCGACTGACCGGCATTCCTGGAGCTGGTGGGAGTCAAACCTTTTTTTTTTTCATTTTAATAATCAACCAGATTAACTTTGCTGGATAGCGTCTTTGGCTGAAACCTAAAAATCAAAGCCGCAGATGGGTCAAAGGCACCCAACCTGTGCAAGTCAAAGGCCGATAAAGCTTCCAAATCATGGCAAGACCAGAAATTGAATGTAGGGGGATCGGGTATAGAGCAAAGGGCATTTTGTCAACACTATTGAGTACTTTTCAAAGATGTAATACAATAGAAAAGAGAAAAATTAATTAAACAATTATTTGCTCTCGTCTCAAATTTTAAATGAAAATAACATACTTTTGATCCCCTTCCTCTCAACATCTCAGCTCATGCTTATTACAAATGGTCCACACAAACAAACAAACAGCCCAACTTGTGTGTTCCCCATCGGAGTGACAGCTATTTGGTGATTTGCATGATCTTGCTTGGAATATCACCCCTGTCCACACGGCAGCCGTAGGGGAGGAGAGCAGCGTCTTAGAATAACTACCCCGCCGTCCTCATCAGCACGCCTGCTGTGCTGCTGATAAAGGCGCGAGCAACAGGGAGGGGCTGAGGATGCTGCGCCTGAGCGTAGCCTCCTGCCTCCTCTGCCTCAGACAGACGTCTTTGATGTGACGTATGCAGAGGCAGGGCTAGCGGAGGGGCTAGACGGCGCCGCACGCCTCGAGCAACTCTTTGCTTTTGGAGAGAGTTAGGTCGGCTGCGGGGAAGTCTATTTTCTTATTTTGTAAGGTGCAAAGAAAAATAGGTAAGACCAAACTTTCGGGGAAGCATCTGAACAGGATGATAGATTCTTTTTAGCCTGCGCCCGGCCCTGGTTATATCCCACCAACTTGCTAACTGTAAAGACGTCATCTGCTGGGTTGTGAACCCTGAGTTTTAGGGCTTCAAGTCAGCATACTGGGTGACAGCGGGTCGTTTGAGAGTGGAGGTGAAAAGGAAAGCGGATCTGAGGAAGAACTGTGGCTACTGAGGACACACATGCCCACAAACAAAGTGGCCTTACTTAAATTTCAACGCATGGCAATATTATTGTATATGAGATTGGAATAAAAAAAATGTTTTGTGTGTCTGAATATGATCTGAAGCTCGTGTCTCAGACCATAAACTAAATAGGGAAAATTCTACCAGGGTCATCTTTGAATAGACTTTTTTCAAATGGAACTCTTTATAGCTAGCAAACCGTTTTGCTATATCTTTTAAGGCCTAAGGCTAAAGATGTCTTTAATATACAGTCTATGGACCAAACCTACTGATATCAGAAACTGGGTTGCTGTTAAATCATAAAAATCTACATGGTCCAAGTAGCTGTTCAAAATGTGTTTTTTCATTTTTTTAAATTTTTGCAAGGACTTTTTAGAGTAATTCAAGTGAAGCCATTTTGAGAAACTCACCGTAGGCTCAACTAAATGGTATCTCCACAAAAGCATGGGATGTTGATGGAAACCCTACATGCACATCAAGCACAGTAAGTATGACAAGGAGAACTGCTCACGGCCAATCTGGAAGGAGGGACGGAGGGGAAGAGGGGGCAAAGGTGGGGAGCGGGTTGAAGATGCATGCCATCACGGCCAAAAGAGCATGTCAGTGTGGCCTGGTCTGCTTCTGCTCCAACATGGCTACATGCACTGATGAATCCCCGACAAACCAAACGGAGTGAGACTTTGTGTTCTACACGATAGGACTGGACTCAGCAAGGCAAAAGGACAGAGGTTAGGGGAGGTGAAAAATTAAAGAGCTGTTCTTCTCCCTGCTGTTGCTATCAGGTTGCCATTCCTGATTCTAGGCCACGGTCAACTTGATGTCCAGAGACAGAAAGAAAAAAAATCGAACTTTTTCATCAAACTTGCAAGCTCCAGTTTTCTCAGGTATTCTTTGTCCTCAAATGACATCTAGACTGCACTTGATATCCCGAATGGTGGTACATCTGAATGTATCTCTTAGACAAATGGCATCTTGGATGACAGTTTATCTCGAAATATAATACTCATACATTTTAGCTTTCTCCAGCCCGTAGCATTCAAACGACCTAGGTTGGGATTTTCCTTTTTTCTATGATTAGAAAAACCGGCGTACTTAAGGGGTGGGGTTTGAAGTTACCACTCATGATGCGTCTGAGCCTCTGACAGAAAAGATTGTTATTGCATTTCATTGCATTACATCATCTTCTTTAAAAAAGAAATAGCATAGTAATTCTGGTGGAGTGTGCATGGCTGTGTGTATGCTGTGTGCACTTACGCAGTGCAATCTTGGCCAAGTGCAGACGGTTGACCCAGGAAATCTTACTGAGGGGGTTGGGAGTGTTGAAAACGACCATAAAACTGACAGGACGCCCAGACCTAGATGACATACAAACACAAAAACACAGAATGAAGCCGAGACATATGCTGGGAGGGAAATTCAAACATTTTGTTGAACAAATCACTTTATTTGAATTTCTTACAGTTATTTAATTTGATTCAGTGAGAGGTTTATCAAATATCGAGACTATTCAAGCCATGTAATGAGACGGTTTAGATCAGTTCAGTTCAATTCATCCATTTTCTTAATCTGGTTGAGGGTACCAGACCCAAAGGACTGAAACTAACTCTTCAGTCACACACCCCTGCAGGAAAAACAGCACAAACACTACACATTATATTTCAATTGATAATAACCGAAGTTGGCTCCTTTATTTTGTGCTCGAGTTCAAGCTATCAAGAATATGAATGAATAAGGATTCAATTTTAACCACTGATTTTATCTTGGGTCCCAGCTCAAGCTATTTTTTATTTTTTGCTGAAAAAGCAAGACTGAAGCTTATTTTTGCATGTTTTTGCAGTGTGGGTTCCAAAGTGCTTTAATTCAAACAGCATGAAATGCGACTCCTTCCCTTTTGGCATTAAATGCATAAAATTCATAGTCAGAGATAGCCATAATACTCAGAGAGAAGCCATGCATGCATTAATCAGATTTAGATACCTTTAATTTGTTCAATTTAACTGAATCCAATTCAGTCAATGTCAGTTCTAACTGTAACTAAACACATTTTAGATCAGTTCAAATCTTATTCTACTATATCAAAATGAAAAAAATTAAAACTCATTTAATTTGAGCTTTATTTATGATCTCAACAGAAGCACCTGGAATTTCCAGGTACTTCACATACAGATACACACTGAAGGTGAATTCATTTTAATATTAATACTATACCACATTATTCAATAATATACCGATGCATAATATCAGTTTTCATTCCATGCTTTTACCATATCGCAGAGATCCCAAATGATGACGGTGAATCTCTATGCATGGTTTGCAAAAAATGTTTGATTCCCAGTTGAAGTTAATGCAAAGTTGTGGTAAAAAAAAGAGAGGGAAATTGGATTTTGATCTATTATCTACTGCCGTTATATAAACGCAGAATGCAGAACAACATAGTCAGAGAGACACTAACAAATGCACCAACAGGAAAATGAAATGTTTCATTTCATGGGAATTTAAGTTTAATACAGCAGGGTTTTATGTCAGAGCAGCTGCTCGCCTAGTTGCAGTTTTACAGCGGTTCCAACCGGTACCCTGGTGCTTTATGATTTCAGCCTGGACATTCATATTCAGAGCAGGCTCTGGTGATCACACACCCGGGTCAAAGCAAATCGCTTAAAGGTGGGCACAAGCACTCCAAAAAAGAAAAGAGAAAAAAAAGCCACTAACGGGTGGGCTCCGCTGGCACAGCCGGAGCAGGCTCTGATCAGTTAGAGCCTTTAGGAGACAAATCAAGCTCGGGCACAGTTGGAGACCAGATCTTAGACGTGTGAAAGTAAAACTGAAAGGCAGAAGTGAAGAATGGCAGAATGAGGCGCGACAACAACCGGCGTCTTTGAATGAAAAGTAAAAGACAAAAACATATTCCGACCAACACATTTATATAAACACCAACACAAAAGTTGATTCTAACTTGGTAGCTGTGCTATTTTTTTTACCGAAGTTGTATTTTAAAACAAAGAAGGGACTTTAATGTCAGAAAGTTTTTCCCCTTTGATTAAAGACACAAGGGCATCTCTACCAAATATACAAATGGAATAGGATGGGTGATTAGGCTGTGGTAAGGAAAGTGAACCAACAGGCATTTTTTGACTAGGAACTGGGTCACCATTTGCATCCATTGTAAAAGACACGCATTCAATCCAGCTCTACTTGCAACCGTTCCAGGCTGCACCTTTTCAAGCCTGCGGGGACCGACTGCTTAATATGCAATGCACCACTTTTTCATAGAACAAATAAACAGTGCCCTTTAAAACCAATTATGTCCATCAGCTACTCAAGGTGGTCAATGTTTTAATGAACAAAAAGAAAATAAGTTACCAAAAAGGATGGATTTTTGATGGAAAAATGTTCTACCGAGCCCATTATACTGTAGAGCATCCACTAAAGAACATTTCTGCTTTGTTGTTTTGTTTCATTTTGTTGTTGCTGGTAAAAAAAACAAAAAACAAGTGCAATTTGTTTCTGACATTAAATGGGCAAACAATTCTGACTCAGAAGATTTTTCTTTGAATTGAACAGAATTTGAATATCATCCGAAGATTCTTCAGGCACTTGTGAGAACGGGAAACTAAAAATGTTGCCGGTAGACAGCCGTCTACTGATCAATATTTCAACAAACCTTGTTACAAGCCACGGAGTCTGGTCTTTCTCCTTCATTCTTTTGCTTCAAATTGAAAGAGTATAATCTGCCCATGTGTGTGCGGGTGTGTGAGGAGAAGCTAATCTGTATCCTCATTATTGTTTTCATAATCCAATTTATATATTTGCAAAAATGTCTCTCTTTTGTGTTTTATCAGATCATCATGAAACCCGAAATCTCAAGATCTATGCTCACATTTCCAAATGCGTTTGGGTTTGTAAATGTGTGAAAACTGGAGAGAGAGAATCTCCAGATTTGCGAAAATGTGTTCATGGACAGAAGGATAGCATAGGACAACACTCTGCTCCATGAATAGTCCCATTTGTTTAGTTTTTTCCTCGATGAAATGAAGCTGCAGGATGTGTCGATCAATACGTGAAATGACAATGCTACAGATGTGAAATGGAGAGGGACAAAACAGTCGAAAAACATTTTACAGCCTGTAAAACATTTTTTTTTTTTTAAAAAAGGACGGTGCCAACCGGAACCATCAGGTCGTCCTGGTCGTTATAGATCAATAGGATTCTGACCGAGCAGTGAGGAGCTGAATAGCAAATGAGCATTCTGTGATTAAGAGCGGGCAGTGTCGTCATCCTCCTGTCTGGGGCATTGTTGGTTGGATCGAAAGCCCCTCAACATGTCAGAGTGTAATCAGGCAATCAAGACTCTGAGGCCCACATTGAATCCACTTTGAGTATCAGTGTCACTGTGACTGCAGAGGTTAGAAGACAAATATCGAAGAGAAATGTATGACAAGAAGCGTTGTGTCAACTAGTGAATACAAAAATAAAGTACAGTATTTTCCGCACTATAAGGCGCACCTTCAATGAACGACCTATTTTAAAACTTTGTCCATAAATAAGGCACACCGCATTATAAGACGCATACAATAGACGCTGCAGTAGAGGCGCACTGGAATATAAGGCGCACTGTCGGCTTTTGAAAAATTTGAGTTTTTTAGGTGCGTCTTATAGTGCGGAAAATACTGTAATAGGTAGTTACAGGTTAACTTAATAAGAGAAACAGAACTGTTGGCCGGTTAGCGGTCCAGTTCAGTCCAGGTAATGCAATGCTAATGACTTTGTGGTCAGAGGAAAAGGTACTGAGGGGTCATTTTTTACAACAGTTCATGTGAACTTGAGTGTTTTTTGCAAGAAATTGTAAGCAAAGGCTTAAACTATCTCCTGTGAAAGGCGGTAACTATGGAAACTCATTTAAGATTTGGACCAACGCGGGGTCAAGCAGGTGACCTCAAACGCACATAAGGGAGAAATGTTTACCATCTGACATCGTTAGAAGGCAATCGAGTGGAGGACAGTGGGCTGCCTCTCTCGTTCCTGCCGCTGCCCGCTGCAAATTCATTTTCATTCCACGCGGGACAGGATCAAAAGAGAAAGAAAAAACACACACACACACACACACACACACCCGTACACATATGGTGAGACGGATTGATCGCGGACGAGAACAGAAGTGAGATCTCAAACTTTCTTGACGTGCAGAGAAATGGGGAACTTTCTCAAAGAGGCGTAATTCGTACTATTCACTGCTTAAATATAACAGAGGCAATTTGCCGAAGACAGACGGAGAGACAGCGTGTGACGAGAATACTACTCCTCACTCGGCTGGATTCTTTAGGTAACACTTCACTCTCGCACGACATCAAACGCGCCTAAACTGAGAGCGCTCGGCCCCTTGTCCCCCCCCCCGCCCGCTGATTGACAGCCGCAGTGCAGGTGTGAGGCGCAGCCGGAATGGAAAACTAGCCCGTGCACGCTGGCAGAGGGGCTGGCGAGGAGAGCTGAGAGGTAAGGACGGTCAGGAAGAGAGGGGAGAGGAAGGGGGAGAGGGAGAGGGAGAGGGGAGGGGCAGAGGGGCCACCTGGCCCGGTGGATTTGCAGGGGCAGGTCAACGCCAAAGCGCACGAGTGTCACCAATGCACAAGGACGGGACGGATGTATGAGGGAGAGCTCCCCCCCCTCCCCCCTCCACAGCTCACCTCCAACCTACTATGGCTCAAGCAGTCTGAGGAAAAGTCGCTTCTCCAAAAGACTACGATTCGTTAAAGGAAACAGCTCGCTGTGGCTGGGAGAGTGGCTGTGTTGATTTATTTCTGAACTGGCTCAACAACACGAACATATCCAAATTTGCCCGTGGATCTGCGGCAAGTCCGTGTAAATAACTCGTGTTTGCGCCGTCGGTATCCGAGTCTTTCCCTCGTAATGTGTGTATTTTCTCAGCTTTCGCATGGCAAATTATTGCGGCGCGCCAAACAACGAGACACGCACTGTTGTTCTCCGCGCATTTGTTCAGACTGCAGCTCGCATCAGTTTGGCTGTGAAAGAGTCTCAGACGAACGGCAGAAGATGCACACGACAGCCGTGACCCACTTCCTTCAAAATGGCTGCCGCAGTGGTTTAAGCGACTTTGACCGACTACATGATTTACTTTCTTGACTATGAGTAGCACACTGAACAATAGCAACAGAGAGTTACGAGTAATCCTTTGGATTTGGAGCTAATTTGTTAAATATGCCCCTGAAACTGCCCCAAAACAAAGGAGAATAAAACTTTTGAAGCCTGTCTTTGGTATTTAGCTGTAGCTTAAGCTCTAAGAGTCATTTTTATTGCATTTCGTTGATCAAGTACTTTTCACTATGTTCAATCACAATAAAGATTAATCTTATCTAATCTAATTAACATTTCTAACAGTAGCATCACTGTAACTCATTAGCTTATATATGTCATTAGTATATAACATGAGTGTCACACAGTCAGCATGAATGATTCCATCCACACACACACGACACACCCTACAGCTCTTATGAGGCAGGCCTTATTGTTTTCTATAGTTAGTGCAATAAGATTAATCTCAATGATTAATGTTTCAGCTTCGACTTTTTATTTTTATTGATTTTTTTGTATTGAATTTTGCAATATGTCTAGTTCAGAAACTGTGTTAAGACCACGCTAAAGTCCAATCTGCCTCCTTTCTTGCGTATTAGGGGGTCATAATTGTATAAAGCGTCAGACTTTGCAAGAGATAAAAGAATTTTCATTCTTTAAACCAAAAAAATAAGGCATGAACAATTACTAAAACTATATACTGAATCAATCTATGGCAACATGGACACTTGAGATATGCAGTATTTTATAAAATGAGCAAAGGAAGACATTTTTTCCAAGTTTCTAAAGCACTAACGCATCATTTTCAACAAGTGCTGAGTAAAGGCAGCGTATAACCACAGCTATGGTTATTCTTGCTCGCCTCCGGGTGATATGTGCCAACACGTGGGAATGCGGAAAGAAAAAACATCAATCTGTCCCTCAACGGGAAGGAAAAAAAAGGCTGAAAGCGGCAGAATGGGAGTGGGGTGAATGCAGAGGTGGAGTGCCCTTCTTCCAGCGAAAAACATATATTATTTCAGGTGGATGAGGACATCAGAATTTGAGAAGTGCACGCTGATAACTCACTCCGTGGAACACAAATGTTGTCCTGGGTGCTGAAATGTGCGTTGCAGCCAGAATCTCTGCTGGCAGCGGGTCACAGCCAGTTTGCTCATCAGCGTCAATATTTACCTCATCTGAACTCAATAATCTATAACAAAAGCCAAGGGGAGAAAATAATCAAATGTCACATGTAGAGTGTATTCAGAGGATGGGGAACAAAGGCTTCTATGGGCAGTATTTTAAACCCATTCACACTTTTAAACTGAGCTATGGGTCACTATAGAATATTTGCCTCATTGTTTCATCTTCCTGCAACTGACAAAACAGAAGAATAAAACTAGTTCCAACCTTTTCGGAAAATATAAACATCACTCAAAAAGCTATCCATTTAGTTTTCTGCCAGGTTTTGTGAATTATTCAGTTATTACATTGCATGCTCAACAGATATTATGCGTAGTTACTTTCTGCCTCCGCACAAGGTCTGAATAAACAATTTTATATGAGTGTGGCCTTTACAACTCAAACTAACAAACACTCCAAAGAAAAAAGACATTTGAGAGGCCATTGAAAAACTCAAACAAATCTCCAATAACCCCATTACAATGGAATGGAAATTGATTTCTGAGAGATGCACATCTAAAAATCTGGACAGGTAAAAAGTATTTGCAAGACCCGAAGCCACCGACGGACGATGAAATATTAACTCTGTCTGTAATTGTTTTTTTCTGCAGTTTCTACGGAATGAGAGAGAGACAGAAAAACAAAGAAAATTGTCTGCTCTCCACATACTGAAGAATGGACATTAAAGACAAAATAGTCTCTCTAGAGCTTGTCTATTTAGACATGACTGTCAGTTAGAAAGAATGGTGGCTGAATCAGTCATCTGACAGTAAATGAAAGTTCTGACCCTCAACTAGCAGGTTCAATAAAAGAAAAAGGGGGAAAAAAAAGATGTTGTGGGCTTCGTGCAAGGAGCCGAAGCAACAAATCCATGTGATTGAGGTAAGGAGTGTAGCCCCCCTGTATGGCCCCCTTTATCCGAGCCTGTGCTTTGCTCCTGAATGTGTACTTAAAGAGGATGTTAATGAACTGCTGTCACACGTAGGCTGCTGCCTTTGAGGCGGCAGTCAGGATTCTCCCCACGTCCTCGTCTGTTTGCAGTGTGGAGGCTGTGATGTGCTGCCTGACTGCAGAGCGTCGCTTGGAGCCAGATCGGAGGGGACCCACTCGGTACGGGGGGGGGGGGGGTCCCCTGCTGTGGTCTCCCACCCCCTGCCATCCGAGTCGTCCTCGACGGTTACTCTCTTTCCCAAATACCATCGCTTTCCGTGCGTCTCGTTTCCCGCGCCTTTGTGCCGTTCTACGTTGTGGATTTTTTTTTAAGACGGCCGAAAATGAAGAAGGACGAGGGTGGCGTCTGTGAGGGTAACAGAGACGTACGCAGTCTGCACACGCCGCTCTCCCCAGCAAGCTGCACCTCGGGTGGTGTCAGAGCGGTGCGAGCAGCGACTGTGCCACCTGTCACCCCCCGTGTCCCGGGGCTTACTACCGGCTCAGCCAAGCAACACTCAGCCCCAACCTCAATTAGACTGCCATCACACAACGAGAATGACCCCTCTCACGGACGGATTTCTCTCTTTTAGCAGACATCCGTGCCTGTCACATAACCACTTATCTCCACCGCTTTTATATATGATTGCCGGACAGGGTCTTGTCCACGTTATAAGACGGGGGCACGTATTTAGGAGGGGGACATCTGCTTGCCGACATCGCTTCTGATGACGTTATCTCTGGGGTTCGGGAAATTGGGTAGCCCTTAAAAGGGAATGCATGGACTCTCTTGTAGGCATGACATCTGGCTCCAGCAAACATCTGAGTAAGCAGATTGGCCCTGCGGGCCTAGTGTGACAGCCGATGAGGAAGCTGGGAGATGTGGGAGAACTGATCTGCAGAGCCCCACTGCTCAAGCTGTCACTTTAGCTTGGTTTGGCACGGATAGATTCTCCCTGGCTCTGAGGCATTAGGCCCACTCCTCTGACTGCCACTGCCCTGCCGGCCCCGAGCCAAGCCTTTCATAGTGCAGGTCGCTCGTCACTCCCACCGCCTTTCTTCCTCTCCTTCTCCAGCTTATTTTGTCTTAGGAGGGCTTGTCTATTGCCATCTTTCTCTTTTCCCTCCTCCCCTGCCTCCTTCTTGCCCTCTCCCCAGCAGAAACCACAGAATTGGATTCATTATAATCTGCCATCGTTTGCCATTCCTAACTCCTGCGCTCGTTTCCAACCGTCTTTGTTGTTTTCTCAGAGGAAATGTTCGGTCGTTCAGTAATCCCCCCCCACCCACGAGGATTCGCTCTGACATTTTAAACTGTCAGTATCAAAAGGTAGCCGCCAATGATCTGCGCGCAGTTTTTCCGAGTTAAACTGAGGGCAGCGGCAGCACAAATTTCTTCTGCCTGGATTGATGACGGGGCAAAAAATATCCGTTAAAGATCTACATCGGCCCACACTCTGAACTGAGTTCTTCAACCTCTCTATCACAAGTTATGGGTTAAGGTGCACTCAATTTAAAATGGTGTGCCCCGAAGCCAAGAGATTACATGCGGCAATGAATAATTTGGCACAGAGCAAGAAAACACAAAGCAAACAAAACAAATAATACTTATATCCCAGATGAATACGACAAGCATCACAAGTTATACATTTAGAGTTAAGTAACGAGGAGGTAAAACCATTTCAATGAAATCATCCCGACAGTTCATTTTTACGAAGCCACTTCTTCATTCAAATCATAAACTAATTAAATAAATCATTTGGCTCAGACAATAGTTCTCACATCTAATTTGCAAAAGGTCAGAGTGTTCCGTTGGCCAAGTGATCTGTAGAAAGTGCACGCGTGTAACACTTCCCTGTAATACTGTGCTATCTCATCAGGGCAGCTGGAACTGTTTTTGATTCTCCAAGTTGTTTCCCCGAAGCTTCCTCGGTTCATCACAGCATATCTCTTACAAGACAAGGAGCCTTTGGACTAAATAAGTCTTTGGGATTACCATGAAATGGACGAGAGTCCGCAGAGATGCGTCCACAGAGCTCCACTTATTCAATCAGTTTCTCTTTCCTGATCTCGTTTGAGTCACTCTCGTTCGTCAATAGTTTACGATAACAACACAGCAGGCATTTAAATGAAATGCTTTTGAAGTTCAAGAGCATGTCTTTAGTTTGGAACCAACTGAGTGTATGATTGCGCCTTTGAACCAGACGACAAATGTTCAATTTCAGGGAGGAATCTGTGGATCTGTGACAATAATATCTGAGACTATTTTGACAATGGAAACGGCAACGTTAGCTTGCGCCTGCTGACCAACGGCGACGCAGCCCAGCTACACAAAAACGGTCTGGACTCTGGCTGCCAGCACGACTCGCAGGAGAGAGTAGAATTTTATTTTTTTAAGAAGAGAGAAGAGAAAAAATGAAGGAAATGCTCAGAAGTGAATTGTGCCGCACAACACTGTGGTTGGTTGTGTAAGCTGTGTGTACATCAGAGTGGGATCGTGTCGTGGTGCAAATCAAAACCAGCTGCCGTCGTTGTTTGTCTGGTAAACTCATCATTAAAAAATGTTTCTGAAATGGACTGCTGGACGATCCACGCCTTCATCTTTTGAAACTGAACCAGTTGCCTGCGCTGGAAACCTTGCCGGTTGTGTTTTTGTCTCCGCTGCTGCCCCCGGTTGTGTTCCCGTTCCCCGGCATGCAAAACGTCAGACGTATCAATTACAGCCACATCTGTATGGGAAATACCACTCACTTGTCTGGCCTTCCGGGCAGCTGCAGGCGTAAGCGACATTTGTTAGCACACTGGATCTGTTCCTCTTTGATGCGGATAAGCCTCTGCAGAGCCAGACACCAATCCTGCGCCACCGTGGTGTTCAGGTTCTGTGATAGAAAGAGAGACACAGAGGTAGCACTACTCGTTTCCCAGCTGTGGCACTCGCTAAACGCATTATAAGCAGATGGAGCCCGGCTGCTATAGATCTGCCCGATTCTCTCGCCCGGACAATAGCGCCCGTCCATTTCCGGGGCATTATTCGAGCCGAAATTCTTCGAATAATGAACCGCGCAAGCCTTTTGATTCACTTAAACGCAACACTAAACTTATTTCCGTTTTGGAATCCACACTGAGCAAAACTCAGACCCTCAAGTCAAACAGAATCAAATCAATTTTCTGCAGTGAATGAGCTGCGTGGAAGCACAGAGTCTATTTTTTTATTTATTTTTTTTTTGTCAGCAGACTCAGTATTAGAACTGAGTGGAAAGTGGATATCAGCCACTAAGTACCAGGCCAATATCATTCCCCCTGAGGGCATTGTGCTCATTAAGTGCGGGGGGGGGGGCAAAAGGTGTCACCATTAGTCTGAGAGGCTCTTGGTGATTGCAGGAGTGCACCTCCCTGGATGTGTCTATGGTGGTGTAAATGTGATCGTGACCGACTACTGGGAAGTGACCTGATTTGAACACAACAGGAGGGGTACCCGCAATTTATTTCGAAACACAACAAATCTCTAAGTACTCCCTGGCAAGTCGAAGGGAACACCTCAGTTGTTCGACACCTAAGACATCTGATGAGAGACTTTGTGTATTAATTACTCGGAAAGCATTAACAGGATCTTTTTGATCAGATTTTAAACATCTTCAAAACTTCTTTTAGAAGAGAAAAACATAACATTCTTCGCACAGTCCAAGCCAAGTGCTCCTTTCTTTTTAATTCGATTCTGTTTTTTTTTTTTCTATGAAATTCCTCAGTGTGCTCCCAGGGCTTAAAAGCTATTGTAAAACGAGCTTCAGCTAGAAAATTGCATTCCGTACTTCATATATTTTCATTTAATATCTTCAGATAACTTCATTGTAAATAATTTGGGATACTGAAAGCGCTCTTGGAGGAGAAAAAATTCATGTTTCAATGTCAGCCAAGTGTGCATTTTTCGATGGCCCACATTTGTACGACAATGCCCTGAGAGATCCAGCCTGTGAGGTGATGTGATGCAGGCGAACAGATTCTTATTCCAGGAGCTTTTGTTGCATTTCGTAGTGAGCTGGACACTTACAATTTTTGTGCCGTCTGTGCTTCTTTCCTTGTATTTTTCTCGAAATGTGTTGTGCTAAACGCAGAGGTGGTGCTGGGTCACACATACCTGGTACGTCCCCTCCAGTGTGCCTACGAGCAGGGTAACCTCTTCTACCACCGAAAGGTCATGTTGAAGCTCCTGCAGCTCCTGGTACAGCCGTGGAGGGCCCAGAAGAGCTTTACCTATGGAGTGGACAGAGTAGAAACTCTAAGACGTGCATCTATTTTCTATACCCGCTTAGTCCAACACAGAAATGACTGACCATGCACACTCACACTCAGCCCTAACGTCAGTTCACCTTGTTTTTGTAGAGGAAACCAGACCAACATGTGAAATCGCACGCAGGAAGACCACGGGCCAACGTGCAGCCCCATCATTTATTTCGTAAGGAAAAATAAAGATGTTGATATCCTACACAGCGTGGACAGAGCTGGTCCTCCGCGTATGCTTTTTCATTTTGTAAAAGCTGTGTCGCCCATTCATCAGAGCACAGCCATATCTGGCGTTACTCTTAGTTATCTCACTGTAATTTTGCTCACTGTGCTGGGATGTTTGTTTGTTTTTTGTATTCCTTGCTTGCCATTTCTGCTTGATAAGTGTGGACTCGGAATGTTTACCGGCCTGGGCCTGTTTTGTGTCTTGTGACATGCCATACGGAGTGCGTTTTGGATTTTTTTTTAAGACTAATATCTGTTCTGGCTGATTGTTTGGTCAAACTTTTACTGAGAACGCATTAATCTTTCAGTCAATGGTGGTGAAGTTGGTATGAGAGCATTTAAATAGTATAGTTAATTAGTTATTTTTTCATATCGCCATGGGGATTTTGGACCATTGCTTTTTTTGGCAACGATTTTAAGCTCCTTCATGTTGGAATGGTTCCTCATTACAAACAACCCGTTTCAGAAAGGGATTCAGCTCTGGACTCGGACTGGGCTACCCCATAATGTGGATAGTGTGTTTTATTGATTAGTTCCTCATCATTTTGGCAGCGTTTTTTGGTTGAATGTTTTTCAGCGCCTGATGTCATCATCTGAAAACCTAATTTATTCCTCTTTTAACAAAACTATAAACCCAAATGTGCTTTCCAAAATATATGGCTCATCTCTTGAACTGTGCTTCTGAAAGAGCAGAATTTGACAATTTGACAAACTTTGACAGTGACTCTGACCAAAAACAGACAGGATAGAGTTAGAAACCATGTAAAGATTGGAATTAAATAAGAATTAGATTAAGTCAAGCTTTATATTGCACCGTGTTAAAAAAAAAATAGCTTTAGTATTGTCAGTATTAAGGTGATGCCACAGTTTACAAAACATATAGCCACACATTACAAACTCATGTCATGTCATTGCCTCAGTAGCAGTTTATACTTGTTTCACCACAGGACACGGATGCTTCTTGAAAAAAATCATTAAGATTTTATAACTAGAGGATTTCTACATTAAGACATGTCTGCAGCTGTAAACTGAAACTGGGCATGGTCATGAAATATTTAAGGCTTAAACAGAGCAGTCACATCAGGCTCATGTATGAGTTCATCAGCTTATCTCCATACCAGCCCAAATAAGCTGTTCAATCAGATGTTTTGCTTCAGAGTAGCTCTATTTACCCTCCTCCAGCCTGCAGACGTGGACCGCTTTATCTGCAAACAGCGCTTCAGCCCGTCTTTACCCAAGCTCCTCCTTTACAAACTATGACTAACTTCCTGTTTATACTTTGGGACAGCGGTTGCTCTCATGGCGATCCAAACACAGAGCCGTAGCAGCGGGTATGACGACTTTAATTCAACATTGTTTCCAAAAACGGCCTGTATGTAAACTGTTAAAAGAAGCGATTTACCCCCATGAACTATTTTTGTAGTATTATTGAAATCTGGAGTCATTTTAATCCTGTTCTATTAAGCAGACTTATCTGTTTATTTCGGTCAACATACTAATCTTTACAAAAAATATGATACCAGCCCCATATTAAGAGGCAAGACAGATAAACTACCTCACCTAGTAGTCAAGAACACTGTAAAAGAAAGCTCAAGGTCAGCCTGTTCCAAACACTGAGAGAAAAATGACATTATCTCAAAGATCTACTGGAGGAGGGAAAAATAAAGAAAAACTGTTTTGGCTGAAATTCCAGTGGGCACTAAGAAAAGCAGCTCAATGTGCAGATGGATCGATCTTTATTATTTGTTCGGCTACAGAGTGAATTTATGACTAAAAAAAATTTAACGGAGAAAGTGTTAGTTGGAGCTACCATAACCTTTGCTGGTCAAAAGGAATGCAGGTGTCTCATTAGATGCAAAATTTAGCATCGATTTGAGGTCCGCCGCTTTCACAGTCCTTCTCTCTTAGTGCCAAGAATCAATAACAGTGTCTCCTCCTGTCTGCCGTCCTCCCTCCTAGCTCCTCTGGCCCACATCTCCTCAGCAGCGAGCTCTCCGAGAATTGCCTAATTAAATTCTGCAGGTAGATTTTGCTCCAGAGCTGTCCTGCACTGTCACCGGTAGCACATAATAAAGCAGCAGAAGTGCTGAACAGTTCAACGAGCTCAGTCAGGCGTGCGCTTCCGAGGGGGACGTGTAGCGGTTTGGCTATTCACGTGCAGAAACCCGGCGAAGCCACAAGAAAAAGGAGTTGAGTGGGGTGTTATTATTCATTTAAAAGGTTCCAATGTAGCTTTTAGGATTTAATGGGATTTTTTGACACTAGTGGACGGCGACATCTGTCATCTGTGTGAGCAAATCAATAGCCAAGGCATCTGAATATAAAGGGATATGTGCTGTAAGCTGAGAGAACAAGCTTTCCCTGTCCTTTCAAATGCTTGGAAACTATGTACAGGTTTGTTAAGTCCTCTTGGGCCTGCTATTGGCTACGGCCCAAGAGGTGAATGTGCTGAGTTGTAATCCAGCATAATCCCATTGGTGTGGCAGGATATGGCTTATGCACTCAGACATGAGTATCCGCACTGTCCGCCAGGCACATTATTCACTGGTGTGGAGGGCCTAAGCCCAGAGGGGTCCACTCTTGCACTCTGCCAATGATGCTAGCTAGTGGCTTTAAAGACAATGCAGCTTCCACGCTTACATGAAAACCCTTGTCTGATCCCTGGCCAAAGCCCACCGCTGCTCTTCTGATGGAAAAAAAAAAAAAAGGTCTTTGACAGCGGGTCATAAGGGAAGCAGCAAAAATGGAAGTGAAAAGAGCGAAGACAGCATGGTAGGAAACACCTGGCATAAGTTTTCAGGAAGATGCCTTAACGTTGCCGGGCCTGTTGTGCATCTGTCGGCGTAAAAAGGGCAGAACAGCAACACAACACAGACAAAGGCTGACCTGAAGGGCCGAGTGGAAAAGACAAACCTCCCCAAAGGCACGCTTTACTTAATAAAGACGAGTACAAGGGGTCTGCAGATGACAGAAAAATAGTACCACTGCAAGGCAGGCTACAGGAGGGAGGGATTTTAAATATATACACCAATGGATGACATCACAGGATGCCAGTTTAAAAGAAAGTTTGGGTTCCAGACCCATAGATGTTCATCTGCGTTTCTGAAAAGACATGATTAAGGTGAGCACAGTGTGCCAAAAGGGTAAGAAAAGGAAGAGAGCGTGTCACAATTAGTATCCAACACCTCAGTCATCAATCTGAAGAATCACAGACAGGTGCAGGAAGGCAGAGAGCTGCAAACTGAAATTGTCCCAAATCCTCGCCACAAAGCTGCAAGCATATCACTACTAACTACCTAAAGGAGAAAAAGCTCCAGTGAAAACACAACCCGGCTCTCAAAACAGTGGCGTCTCGCTGCGCATGACATGAGGTACGCTGAAGGAGAGAAGCACCATTAATATTTAAGGCATGGAGCTGAAACTTTAAAAAGTGTGTTGCATTACATCCTGATAAGACTCTCTATCTCCCTCTTCCCGAGCCGCATTTATCAGGGATCTCGTCAAGCTTTGTATACGGAGTTTGGAGAGAGGCAGTGGGAGAACTAGTGTTTCAAGTACAGATATGTATCACCGGCTACCGGATCTCTAATTGGGCCTAGAAAGGGGGGGGGGGTAATCTGCAGATTGATGGCTCTTCCGTAGATGTGTTTGAGGTCTATCAGGGAGTGAAATGAGACCGTGAGGACGATGCGCCATGGGGCTTGACATCACTCTCCAAGATAAAACACCCCAGACTGATGGGAACAAGTGACCATCATCACTACCCTCCGCACAAACACATCTTCAATCAATGTGACAAACGGCACGGCTGCATCTCCTCCCCCTGCACGCCGCACTTGAGGACAGGGGACTGATCAGCCTTTTTCGAGTCAGAGGGAGGGACCGGAGGCAAACAGCATGTTGAAATAATGAGATTAGCCTACGACGCGTTCGCCTTTTTCATGTGTTTGTTCTTACCTGATGAGCAGGCGCTGCCCGGCCTCTTAGCCTGCTGGAACGAGGAGTCTTTGCTTTGAGAGCCTTCCAGCCCAACCTCCACCACCTGCACCTGCTGCAGGGGGGCACTCCACTTCATGGTGTACTTGGGGCCGATGGGGACGAGGCTGCTGATGTCTGGAGGCCCTCTGGAGCGGACGAGAAGAATTATATATATACCGTATATAAAGAATTATTTTGCATGCAAAGCAGCATGAGAATTCCATCCTTACTCGCCAAAAGATGAAATCTTGCAAACAATAACCATTTTTTTGTTTGTTTTTTTAAATGACACAGCGGGACAACTGTGCTTCGAAAATCATATAAGTTGTGAGTGGGGTGAGAACTTCAGGGGTGTTTTTTTTCCACACATAGGTCAGTGAAAAAAATGCAGCCCTAAAGTTCATTGCTATTCATGTATTCCCGTAATCATGCTTACAATCAACACGGTGACAATTTTGTTAAGATCCTGGAGGGCAGTCAGAGTCGACCTGAGACCCTCGAGTTGAGTGAGACATAAAGTGGTAATTACTTTGAGGGCTGGGAGGGGAGGGTTTTAAGCTATATCTTTGACAGGGTCTTTCGAAAATTCCTCTCCTGTTTACTTCTTTTGACAGCGATGGAAAGTGGGGGATGTGAACAATGATGCTGCCAAAGAAAATGAATAGTACCAAAAACAAAAGCACTGTGAGTAATGTAAGTCTCCTGATAAAAGCTGATAGCAAATTCTGATAATGCTCAAAACTCTTTGCATCTGTTCCTCATTAACTTTGCAAAACCAAAAAATTCTAGCAAATGAGAGACCCCATATAACTTCACTTCAAAGTGTGCACTTTACCACGATCTGCTTTAAAAAAAAAAAAAGAGCACACACACACACACACACACACACATGATCATGTTAGCAAAGTCTTCTTGAATGCAAAAAGAGGGAGACTTTTCCTACAAGAGGGACTTACTTGATATTTATGTTGGCACAGATGAGGACATCATCAAAGAGGAAGACTTTTCTCTCCTTTGACTTCAGAACTTGTCCCCGCTCGCCGTACACAGTCTCTATGAGTGTCTCACAAAGGACCAGTGACCCCTGCTCCGAGTTCAGTTGCTAAAAGGGACACAGCACATCAGATCAGAGGCGAAGGAGACAGTATCACAAAGGGCCAGTCCTCCAGAGTTCAGTGCCTGGAGGACACAGAAGTCTGGCTCGGAGGAACAGATGTCTCATCAGGGATTAGAAACACATTTATTCTTCCGAAGGTCATTCAGTGTGTGTGTGTGTGTGTGTGTTCATGCTCTCGCACTTCTGCAGCTCTGCTCGCTCAGAGAACTTAGATTAAAAAAAAGGAGCCCCTTCGCTGGCTTTTTTTT
Source organism: Menidia beryllina (assembly GCA_013363375.1). Classification (NCBI taxonomy): domain Eukaryota; kingdom Metazoa; phylum Chordata; class Actinopteri; order Atheriniformes; family Atherinopsidae; genus Menidia; species Menidia beryllina. The sequence continues at coordinate 17,188,943 of JABUIW010000205.1, forward strand.
CCGTCACACATTAGCAAAGTGCTAAGAGGGGCACCTCCGGGAAGCATTTACCTCATTTGGGCTCCAGGAGTTGCCAAAATATGTCTAACTTTCGAAGTAAATACATCCAAAACACACTTCCTTTCATAATGTTTTCAATCCCACCCCATCCACCTAAACTAGCTTGGCTTATAAATGCTGGAAAACAGTGCTTTTCACCCCAATCGGGCTACAATTCATAGACGCTTTTCACTCACACAGCTACACACACAGACACAGCTAAAGAATCCCATAACAGCAGCGATTTATGCAACGTTATGTTGGCACATGCTGCGTTTCGCAATCATCCATATGTTTGGCAAAGAGAAGTAGAAACAGAAAGCTTTTTATCGCTTTGGTCCAGCTTCTTTTGTGGCTGCTTGAATCAATACTTCCATTCTATTCATACTACCCCATATTCATTTCAGTTGAGAGTCACTGTCCTGTAAGCAGCTGGCAGAGTTCAAAAATGGATGTGACAAACTGATACTTTGATGTTTCACAAGAGACGATGTTCTGTCTGCCAGGAGCGGCTGATTTGGGCTCAGATAGCTCACGGAATTGCCCATTAGTCCGACTTGGACCGCTCTTTCATGGCCAGGGAAGCATGCGGCAGTGGCGGAGCTATGAAAAGCTTCCTTAAAAACTTGAAGCATCGGTGAGCAAAAAGGGGGATGTGCACCGCGGCGTGCCTGTGTGAGCACATGTGGTGCGAATGTGTGCGGATGGAACCCTTTCCCGCCCACACTCCTATCCGTCCTATTCTGGTGACTTAGACACTTTTAGACAAAGAATGAATATTTCATTGGATGGTTATGGGAGCCATAGAGTAGACTCCTTTTTTCCCTATTGGAATTCTGCAGTGTCACTGCAACAAATAGAATGGTGCGTGAGTGCGGGAGACTGGCCGATTCAGCTCATCTTTGGGGTCCTGGAGAGAGCAACGGCTGATAGAGGAAAAATAAAATAAAAAAGGGGCCGGAGACATGGGGGGTAGCAATAAGAGGGGAGGACAGAGGAAGATTCCATATGTAGTTACACTAGAGGAAGAGAGGAGTGTATAAGTGGAGTAAGACAGCGAGCAATAGAGTGCAAGAGGGGGAAATTTAAGGGGGGGGGGGGGTTCAGAGGAGACAGAGCAAAGAGGAGGGAGACAGACAGGGTGAAAGAGATAACTCTCTTACAGTTTCCAATTAAATGTCTCATTTACCCCCTAATTCTTCTTATTCAGAGCAGCATTTTTTCAGATTTGCAGCGGCAGGACTGTAATTTTAGTGCGGTAATGGAGAGGCGCCGCCTCTGCCATCGCATGTGCTACTGTTTAGGAATGATAATGGGCGTCATTTCTATGGGATAATTTCTCTAAATAAAAATGCCTCCCTGGATTAATGTTTGGGAAAGCGATCTAAGTGATTGCTTTATACCAATTTAATGCCTAGGTGTTTGGCTCAGAGTGATAACACAGCAGAGGAGTCGGGGGGGGGGGGGGGGGGGCTCAGCTCCTGGCCGTCCACTGATTTGCTCGGGGGCAAATGTGTGTGTGTACGCGATGTACGTGTGTGTGTACCAGTGCGGGAGCAACTGCATGTGCATCCAGTCACCTTACTGAGCAGGCGATCGCTGACGCTGCGGGCTAGTTGCTGGGTCTCGGCAATCTGGTCGGCCACCCGCTTCTGTTCGTTCAGCTTCTCGGCCAGCATCTCCAGCTCGGTCAGGGCGAGCTGCAGAGGGAGACGGTCCACGTGGCCCTTCGGCGTATTCTTAAGCATGTCCTAAAAAAAGTCACACATTTCCCAGTCACAACTGAACCATGTTCGAATTCAAAATGGCAAATTCCGACTTGGTTTTTCTTTTCCACATGAGCCTCTTTCCTCATAAAAATGGCTAAACTGTAACAGCATTTTAAACATCCACACATCTCTGATTGAAAAAGCAATGGTTTGGCTTTTCTGCTGCATGGCTGCAGCAGCTGAATTTTGTCGCTGCTCACTCTAGCTTTTGCCTTGTTAGCAGAACTTGCAAGGGAGAGCCAGCCTACATTCCAGGCCTGATTCCTGAGGACTTGCTTTCTGAAACCATATCTTAAAGAGTTTGCTTAAATGACATTTGGAGAAGAGGCTGCACACTTGCAATGAGTCAGCAGCAAAAAAAAAAGACCTGGAGTTTATTTAGTGGTGGAGACATAAGAGGTTGGACAATCAGAGTCCATGCAGGAAGCTCCTATTGAATAGGTGATTTTGTCTCATGGAAGATTTTTAACCAGCATGCATTTCTTCGGGATCGTAGCATCAATCCAATCCATCTAAGGACCAACCTGTTGTGCACAGATCATCTTACTTGTTCAAGTGGATGTTTCATCCAATAGTCTGCTAAGTGTTTTCTTTAAGTACTTGCCCTTTTTAATGTTTTTTTTTTTCTCTTTTTTTTTTTTTTTGACAGACGAAATTCCAGATGGCTCTGCAAAACAAACCATCTGTCATTTCACGTTGGATGAAGACTGGATCCAAAGCAAGGCTGAGACTGCATAGCTGGACATTTGTACAGGCAGACAGCTTTGACGTGGGAAAGATGCACACGGTATTTGCACACAAGCAAGAACTTTTTGGAGGGTGGGGACAGAGTTTGAAACAGGGAAATATCTGAAGATGAAAATCAATCAAAGTAATGCGACTGTGCTTTTGATTGAAGACCAACTCCTATAATCTAGCAAATAGTGCAAAAAAAAACACTGTACAGACATTTTAAGAAGGTTAAAAAAAAGATGTGAAGATGCTGCAATTTAAAACAGGGTGTGTTTATGTTCCATTCTTTCCCTCTGATTGTGCAGCATACTGATTCATAACAAAAATTCAATGTAAACACTTTCCCTTCTCTTAAGACGAGTATCTAAATGTACCTGACCGCCTTCAGATTCACTTTTCTGTATTGTGTGATTAAACACAAACATTTCCGCTTTGGAGGGCTGAGTTTGGCCTTGAAGAAAAAGCCTAATTCACATTCATAAGTTATCTTTTGAATTCATGGATAATCAATGCTTACTGAGGGATGAAATGAGTTGCTGCAGATCCAGCAATTCAAACTAAAATCCAAATCTTTACTCTAAATAGAAGGGGGGAGATGGTATATAAGACCACAACATGAAAGACCAATATGAGTAACTACTTTTATTACTCAAACCCAAATACCAGGTCTTGCTGTTTGGATACGTTGAGGGCTATAATCAGATATATATAACCTTAGGTTTAACATATTCACAGGCTGATTTGCTGATAAATCTTAATTTTCTTTCTTAGTGAAAGTTATTCAGAAAGCAAGACCTTTAAGGGAATTGATTCAAACAAAATAAATAATAAAATATTAATGATATTAATACCTGCAGCAGCAAAATGAACTGGGGGAACCGCTGAATTGGCTTAACCATCAGGCCATACAAAGTAATCCGGTCAACGCTGGATGCCTGCTTCTTCTGGAACCGCAACAGAGACAAGAACGAAAGCAGAGGAAGCAGTTAGAGATATATTCTGTCACAAGAACACCATTAAAAGAAAAATATGTTACTCCTACTTAAAGAGGAGAGCTTGTCAGAATTCTCTATAGACCTCGTGTGGGCGTGTGAGTGGGTGAGTAAGGTATGAAAATCAAGGTCTGTTAGTCAGAAGAGATTACAAAAAAGGAACTCTTTTTTTTGAGTGAGTTATGTCTAATGTATTATTGTGGGCGCAGGTCAGGAAGAGATACCATGTCAGCACAGGGTTAAGTCTATGCCGCAATCACGGAAAAAAAAAGGCATAATAATGGTGTGCGGTAGACGAAGTTGGCTTACATTAACTGCTAGCAAAGAAACTCAATACGAAGAAGAAAAATAAAACATCCACTCTTCACACAATCATCTTGCGTCACACAGTAAGTCACAGACTTTAAATATAAATCAACGTCACTTTGGGTTAACTTTTCTGAAACAACTGCGACGCGTTCAGTGACACAACAGCCGGTTAATTAATAGTTAATTGTGTGAAATGACTTTTTCGGAGTATTTTCATCAAACAAGACGAGACATTTTGGAAATTTTTCTTTCTTCTTCAATAATTGATGGCTTCTGGCCCTTGGTGTTGCAGTCAGTGGAATTCATAAATATCTTAGCCAATCTGATCCCAGAGCTAAAAGAAATGAGCGATGAGTTCTTCTTCTTTTGGTCATCATTTTCACATTATCAGACATCACTGATCTCATCTATCATCTCAAACTGCCTATTATTAAGTTATATACTATCATATCTATCTAACTGGCTAAAAAAAAATCTTGTCGTATCTAATTGTGCCAATATCAAACCGTCATTATACGTGTCCAAAAAAATAATAAATCCCATCCTTTTGGTTCAGGGGCACACAGTTGCACACTAATGGATGATGGCAAACAACAAGTCAAGCCTCAACTTAAAGACCAATGTTCAAAACAGCATCTAGCAGATGGAAATCTAAAGCTTATTATCTAAGATCATACAAAAGCAGTGAGTTTTGACCAGATATCTCGTTCAGAGCACGACCCGATTCCCAGCAAAGTTGCAGTCTGGACCATGGCCAGCTAAACTCTGAGTGAGGTGAAGTGGGACTGCTGACTCACCTCCAACGGGCTGTCGTGGCCACAACATTTGACAAGTGCCAGCAAAAATATACCGCTACATGAAAAAGTCGGGCATCTTTCTGCTATTTCTACTCATAAAAAACAGCGCGGTTGCTCCACGCCAATTAAATCCTTTCCCATTACCAGTAAATAATAGCTTTACCCACAGTGCTTTGAGGATGCAATGAATCCAGAAGCCGGCTCAGTACCACCGCATCTCGGGGGAGAAGCCTGTAAAGGGATGGCATCGCACCGAATCCTGAAAGCTTTATTGGAACCTAGTTTGTGACGGTACCAACTTTTTTCAGATAATTACGCTGTGGGCTGCGGACATCAGCCTCAAGCAGAAGGACCTGCCAGCTGTTTCGTGTTCTCTGAATCTTCTCTTTTCTGAGATGATAAAAGGGTTTTTTGTTTTGATTGTTTTTTTTGGTAAAGAGAAATGAACCTGTTCCCACTCCTGTAGTCCCAGTCAAAAAATTAGAAAAAAATATATATATATATTAGAGCGTGTATGCACGTGTTGTGCTCTCATCAGTGCCAATCAGAGCTGGAGCCGAAACAAACTCACGACGTCTTTTGGTGCCGGGCTGAAAGCCACTTTGCTAGATATTAGCGGGTGTTTGTGGTGGTTTTTTGTTTGTTTTACCGGTGGGACCGATGCCTCAGATAAAACGAAGGACTGTTATAACATAAACAAATGCAAAACGAATGCCATCTCCACCTGAAGGTTGCGCTTTTTCTTTGTTTTGCGAGATGTTACAGTCGAAAGACAAAGTGAGCAGCTCATGATATCTGAGCTCTCACATAATTAACTTAATTTGCCAAGTAGCACGCACAAACAATGTCTTTGTCTACGAAAGAAGTTCTGCAAGTGCGACTTAGAAAAGAAGAACCACAAAAAACACCCCGAAAAGTATGAAATAAGGTCGAAGAAAATTCAGATGCCATGAGCCTTTTGTACATTGTCACATTGTGGATTTATAAAATATCATGTTTAAAACAAAATAAAGAAAACAAATGATAATTTCAGCAAAAGCTGTTTTCTCATATTGTTTCTGTAACAAAGATACTGCAGATTTTGTGGTTTCTCTAATATCAAGTCTGTTCAAGGTGAAAAGGTTTTAGATTATGTTGAAATTATATGATAAGTTTGGAACTCATCATTTAAAATTGTACTTTTTGGTAATCTGTGCATGCCAGTGTTTTCAAAGATCCATTAAAGGTCATCTCTAACATTTAGAACAGAACAATGTGCCCTTTTTATGAGAGGAGGAGGACGATGATCCAAGACACCTTTGTCATTTATCATCCAAAGCTCTCTCCTCTAAGAACCAGAGGGGAAGTAAACCTTTTCTCTCTACAGAACTTGTGAGCCGGGGACAATCAGGCGAGGCAGAATCAAAAGGAAAGAAACAACACAGAAACAAACATGGGTGTTATCCGCTCTCCAAACCACAATCATATCTGGAAAGTTCTACTTTGTTTTGCAAAAATATATTTCAGGAAATATCTCTGATGTAATTGTTGCCCGGCAACCTGGACGGCATGGCAAAAAGCCTCTGCATCCGCCACCATCCCACGGCTGCCCCTTAATGTCAGTTTACTGTAAAAGCCCTTTTGATTTGCACATTCTCATATCTGTACATCTCCTTTAGCTCCTATAGCTCGATAGCTAGGAACCATCTCCTGTTTGCAAATGTGCTAGCTAAAATGTCCACCCCTGTCAGTAATACAAACCCACTGGGACACAGTGACATTGAGGTGCTGTTTGATTTGCTGCTCTAATCATTTAAAGGTTACAAATGTGGCTTATCTATAATTTTCCTTTTTAATTAGCTTCCCCGTCTAATCTGAACTAACTTACCGAGAAGCCGTATTACAAAAGCAGTTCCCAAAGAATGAGGAAGCCCGCTGTGCTTCAGAGCCCTAATGGTCCAAGCAACAGAGAACTCTTAAACTCTGTCTATTTGAACCATTTTACGGAGCCCACCAAGCAACCAATTTTTCTTTTTAAAGATCAAGATCAATATTTCATGTCTCAAGTACCGTATAAACGCATCCTCGTCTGACCCTTTCAACCTCTAAAGATGCCTGTCTGTCTCCATAAAGTTTCCGCAGAAATAGATGGACAGCAGCTATTGGCGCTTTTTGCTAATGTAGATTTAAGCCTTCTGCAAAAGTTTTGAATGGAATATAGGTCAGGATTCATTCCTGGCCTTTTCAACTCATCTTTTCTGCTGCTGAATGTGTGTTATGGGTCATTGCCCCGCTAAAAGATTCAAAGCGTGCTCTTCAACCTGCTGTTCTGACACCATATAAGTCATTTTGCTCTACAATACTCTGGTTATCTGTTGATTTCATCAATCTTTTCATACGTGCCAAAAATACTAAACTTAGCAAATGAAAGAAACTCCCTGACTGACTGGTGGTGGACTGACTTCTACCCTTTAAGTTTCACGGAAATGTTTGTGAACGCAACACATCAGTTGCTGGAAATGGTGAATGTCTTTATATAGTAAATTCATTATTCACAGGAGAATTCACGCCATGTGATTCTAATGAAAATCATTTGAATAGTTATGTAATTTTTTAATATATAAAGTGAAACTGCTATTTATATGATCATTTTGACAAAGGAAGTCCTCCATTAAAACTGTGCCTGGAAAAGAAAACTTAAAACTACTAAGAAAACGTTAAAGGTTCCAAAAAATGATCCCAAAGCATTGGGCTGACAACTAGCACCCCTGGTGAGTCTCCATGTGCTGGAACCAGCTTAATCCAAGAGGTGCGACCGCACAAACAACCGAGTCTTAATTCCTCCACCATCATCCAATCCCACGGGGCAGAGCAGAAGTCCAAGGTCAGTGCTCTGCCGGCTCAGTTTTGCTAGCCATTTTACAACCCAGCGGGGACTTAAATAATACGAGTTGTGGAGTGTTCATTTACACATCAGTCCGTCCATCTATTCATTTTCATCTGCTTAGTCGAGGTCAGGTTGTGGGGGCGAAAGGTTCAGGAGGGGAACACTGACACCCGCCCCCATTAACAGTCCCCTTCTCCTCCTACGGGGGGATCACAAGGTGTTCCCAGATCAGACGGGATATAAAGTCCATCCATCTAGTTCTGGGTCTGTTCTGGGGTCTTCTCCCAGTACGATGTGCCCGGAAAACCTCAGTAGGGAGGCGACCTAACACTAGTTAGGCATCCTAACTAGTTGCCTAATTGTGGAAGGGACACTCAAACCTATCTATCGCATCGAGGTGGAGATTCCACGTTATGGAATCTGAAAAAAGCCATTGTGTTTAGTACCATATTGATCCATAGTATTTTTGGTTGACAGCATCTTGTGGGTTAGTAGAGAAGAAACCGAGCAGAAACCAAAGAACAAATGTATCACTTTAATCGTTGCGAACGGGGTTAAGCTCACCTTTAGGAATTCCAGAAATGCTGGCTTGGACAAGCAGGCCTTTTTAATGAGAGCCATGGCATTGGTGAAGTTGTTGACATATTCACTGTACACATCCAACACCATGGACTTGGAAAACTGTCGACACAGGAAAACACAATCTGTCACAGCAGCACGATAAGATGTCAAGCGCCCCGCCATGTCTCGTTTTTAAAACAACATCCACAGCAAATTGGTGTCTTCTGAAGCACCGCATGGGTCATTTCGATGTAAAGACGCCAGACAGCTGACGTGTAAGTACGTTGCTAAGATACCTGGAGGGTTTGCTTACCTTTTCAGCTACTGTAAAATACCCCACACAAAGCATGCAGGAGGTCTATTAATGAGGAGTAAGGTGGAACTGTGTGTGTGGGGGCGGTTGCTGTGTGGTAAACATTTACTCCCGCTGATCAATTAGCTGATTTGACAATGTGGGTAGTAATGGGAAACTGTTAAATGGCATGAAGGAACTGAACCTCTTTTGCAGGTACAGATACGGTATTATATGCAAAAAGAGCTGCACAGTCTGCCGTACCTTCATTCCTAAGTGAGCTCATTTGGTTTCCGGTCTTAACATATCAATAGAGCAAGACTTCAGCAACCGGCAGAGAGGAGAGTCAAAGAAGCCCCTCTAATAAGCAAATAATGAGCACCGTATGGATGGGTACATTGCAGAGCTAACAACAACAACAAAAAGAAACCTTCAAACCAAACACTGCTATATTCGCCGGAAAACGAAAATACAAATACAAAACGCAATAGGATGCAGTTGAGATTTTCATCATAATTTTAATTATTTCCATGTTTGAGGTAAACTATCCCTGTTTGCTCATCAGAATCCCGCTAGCAGGGACGGCGACCGAGAGTTAGACAAAACTGGCACGAAAATGATGATTGCTCCCACCCAGAATCCAAGTCTTTGATTGCACTTAGACACAAACAAAGGATGATCATGAACAGGCGTGCAAACGAACAGGCATGGGGAAACAGAAAGTACAGCGTACGGAAAGGTTTTATGATTTAAAACAAACAAAAAAAATCATTCGGCCTATGTGAGAATTTTAACACTGTAAATGCAATCCTGGATCAGCAGCAGTGCATGATTTATTACACTGCTATCTACACAACAACAATTAAGCCAAAATGCAGTTCCAATGTGATTCATTAGCTTACTGAACCACATTTTAACAGCTATTGCTAAGTTTTAGCCGTCTTTTCTACAGAGCAGTGCTGCAGTTTATTGAGGTTTGTGGACATTTGTTTCCCACAGCCGCTAACAGGTCCCAGCAAAGCCACTTTGACTGGACCACTCTGCAACACCTTGGTTCTTTTCTTTGGTGCCACTGCCTTTTACATTTAACACGCTAAGTGAGGCACAAGAGTGTGAGGTGTTGTGTCCTTTTCATTTTATGCATTTTCTAAGCATCCTACAAACTCATTTTGGGGTAAACTTGCTAGCTGGTGCTATTTCATTTGATAAATACATAATGAAAGCGTCATGTCATTTGCTGATGTCCATCCATGGTTTTATTAATATAGCTTTAAGATCTGCTCAGGTTTAAATTATTTATCCTAATCATTCTCTGGAATACAAGACTTTAAAGAATGTTCCCTTTCTTTACCACATGGTTATAAAACAGGAAATAACTGTGTGGTTTAATTTCTATTTCAGACATATGACAACATATCTCATACTAACCGAGGCAACAAATAAGTCTCCGATTTTCTCATTGCTGTCCCACTCAGCCACCCGAGATGCCAGAGCAATCTGAAACATGGAGTGACACTGTGTAATCTCCCTGATTCTGTAAAAGATGGGGCGGATCTTCCTTGGACTCAGGATGCGTGGATCAGCCTCCATCAATGGTCTGTGGTACTCCTGGAGATATTGTGAAAGAAACATGTTATTTGTTTTTTTATTTCATTTTGTATATATTTGAACACAGTGTACGGATAAGGATGCTTAAGAGGAATCAGGAACACCCCACTCCTGAATGTTATCCGCAAACAATCATGTGCAGAAAAAAATAACGGGGACAGAAATGTGTTGACAAACTCTGAAAATATAAAAATTCCTATTTTTTATATGTGATATTCACCGAAGATAGATAGATAGATAGATAGATAGATAGATAGATAGATAGATAGA
>JABUIW010000205.1:17205498-17249703 GCA_013363375.1 Menidia beryllina
AAAAAAAAAAAAAAAACGTGCGCAGGCAGCTTTTCTTCAGAGCAGACGAGCTTTGCTAGCTTTTGTACATTTCCATTTTCATTTGCATCCTAAAGGTCTTCCTCTTTAGGGCGATCTGCCGCGTCTCCCGTCTGTGTCGCCTTAATGGCTTTGCCCATGTGATGTAACATGATTGTATCCAGCTTGTTTGAGCTATTGAACCGTTCTATCTCCACGCTTGGCAGGATTTGTCATTAACTGCTTTGAGAGTGTTTCAGCCTAATTTACTTCAGTGAGCTTTATTGATTTGGTTTTAAACTGTGATTTGTCTACCGCCCTTTCTTCTAAGCCCTGAACAGCAACAATAACTGTTTTCAATTAATCTGACTAGAGATGTGTATTCTGTCATGGATTATTGCAGCTAACCTTGAACACAAGCTCAGCGATGCTAAAAGATTGACTTTTCCGTGTTTTAACAAAAGAGGATTAGCTTCACTTTTTTTGTTTAATATCTAACTGGATTTTTTATTTATGTATTCAGAATGGATTCAAAATAAAGACAAAAAAACAACTGGATTCGGGATCGGTAGAGTCACTTGGGGACTCTTGTTCCCAACTGACTCTTTTTTCCTATGAAAGTTCTTCACTTTCTTTTTTTGCTTTTGTTACACTTTCTCCAGAAACACGGCGATGAACTAATTCATTTGCATATTACCGTGTCGCTGCTGCCACTCCAGAAATAAATAAATTAAGAAAAAAACTAAATTAATTCTACCTTTAGCGGAAACAAAAAAATTAAAAAAAACTCCCACAATATGTCAAATAGCACCACGTGTCAGGATAAAAATCGAGGTCTTCATTATTCAGTGACCACTGAAAATATGTTTTGTCAAAAGTCTGTCAGAGTATAAAAACAATTTGCCATCTGTGGTAGTTTAATATGATGCAAAATGTATTCAGGAATCTGATGTCTGAAGACTAAAATTACAAAGCGGAAACTTAAAAAACCATGAACGGTTTTTACCTTCTGCAGCAAAGTTAGCTAAGTTCTTTCTTTTTCCTTTTTCTCTTTTGTTATTTTCTAAACACTGGAAGGAAGATAGCGCATACTTCTGTTGTCCCGTCCTGCTTTTCATTCGGCCAGAGCCAAAGCAGAGGCATGTGTGAAAATGCATTACCGGAGGGGGACATAAAAAGCGTGTGGTACAGCAGGCCTCCTTTACATCTCTCATTTCTGAGGCACCTTCAAATAACAGCTGCACTGCTGACTGAGTCAAAACCCAAAAGCAATTTTCCCCATGGAAATGGATCTCTATTGATCCCCGTCCTGAATTAATTGGATTCATGTCATGTCTGCGTGGATATCAAATCATGGCGGCGAGTGCGGCGGCGAGACAGTGTGGGCTCTGTTGTTCTGTTTTTGGGATGAGGTCCATATGTGTTGATTTGTTGAAACGTGTCTTTATGGGTATCCGGCCTTTTTTCGCCGTGGGAATCAATGAGCCTTGCGCTGACCAGATTTCTGTAATATGGTGCTGTAGCTGCATTTGATCAAGGTCAGGACGTGCAATGTGTGGCGCCGACAAAACGCCGGTGCACCGTTTATACCCACAATGTCAATACAGTGTGGTCACAGTATCGTTTACGCAGCTCTGGAGACCCAATTGGTTTTCTATCATTTCTTCCCGCGGCGTGAACACTTTAATACATCGGTGGAATGAGCCTGAATCCCTGGGCAGGGACACTGCACATTTAATCTCTCTGGCATGACACTGAAACCTTTAACTACAATATGAGGTGCGTCGGTTCACCGTCGGGATAATTTAGTTTGTACCTTCGGAGACGTCCCCCGGGACGGAAATTCCCTCGGAGCTTTCTTTGCCGCCGTCCCCCGAATCGGCTGGCGTCTCCTCCTCCGTTATGGGCGCCGCAGGGATGCCCCGCAGCTCCTCTCCCTCGCAGCGGGCCGGGGACGCGGGCTCTGCTGCTGCCGAGGCCCTGGAAGGTACCCAAACATTAGCACAGCTAAACCAACACTGAGTGCTGTGTGCCTCATTACAAGTTAATTTCACTAAGAGGAAGTGGGGTGGGTGGGAGGCTGAGAGCTGGTGGCGGGGGTCGAAATAGTTCCCTGGAATCCAAGCATATGAAAGCACACTCCCTAAAGTCTAACGGGACACATAAGGCCGGCCTAAATCTATTGAGCCATCTTTGAAGTGGCTCCATATTCTTGTTTAGAGGTAGGAATGTGTTTTGTTTTTTCCACCATTTGGGAAGCTGTGTATTTTTTAGCACCACCTAAAAAAAATAAAAAATCCCCGTTCCCGATGGCTTTTAGTCTGTTTCTAAAATCTAAAATAAAAAAATAAACGTTAAGTGAGGAATGTTAAGAGATATGTGGAAGTCAAACGGGCTTTAGTGTTAACAGATAACACATTTGTAGACAAAACACCAGCACATCCAGTGTTTCGTAGGCAAGTTGTTCCGTCTCAAAGTCATCGTCTGTGTTGCCTGCAGCCTGCCATAATCAACGCCGGCTTTCTTTTTTTTTTTTTTTAAGGAAAACATGCCCTAAACCAGCAATTAAAAACAGACGACGACAGCGGAGGAAAATGGTGCAGACACAGCGAGCGCCGTGCCTGTGTTGATACTGTCAGCGAGTTTCAGTCCTCCCTAACATGACGAACAATGTGACAGGATCCGGCACGTGGGAGTCTCATTTACACTAATTAAATCTGCCCCCTCCTCTTCACGTCGTATCGTTTGCAGCGCCGACAGCAGCCAGTCAGAAGAACGAGACACTCGAAGACAGAGCCTGCGTGCCAGGTAAACAGGCACTCGAAAAGCCATCGTTTGAAACCTCTGAGAGGAGGCCTTAAATTACATTACATATAAAAGATGCGTATCCTACTATCTTGCAACCTCTCGGTTTCGCTGCGAGGTGCGGGACGAGTTAAACTCAGCCCTCTGAATCAGAAAAGAGAGAATATCCCCAGACCTGGCATGAATAAGAAACAAGACAGTGTTGTTTATGGCTTTTTCATTCTGCTGAATACTAATTAGTTAGATTCAGTACAAAGTAAATTGGGATATGTCAATCCAAACACTGACTTTTTTTTATCTTTGTAATAAGAAGAACAAACAGGTGCTTCAGGTTGGTCCAGAATGAATTAAAAAGTGATATTTTCATTTAATAATTCATGTTAGTATTACGGCTTAGAGAGCTCTTAAGTGGTGTAGTTCCAGCTCAGATTGTGCTCTCGCCATGTCCTGGTATCTGGAAGAAGATGTAAGGCCCTGCCAGCGATGACATTAGAGCTGCTGATAGCAGTCATTTGGATTTGAAGTGCGCCATCACGGTGCGGAAGACAACGCAGTATTACTGTGATACATCCTCGGTGATGCAGCCCCATCCGTCTCTATCCAGAGGACAAAAGCGTTCTCCACCCACATAAAAACAAAAAAGAACTATTTGTCAACGCACTTTCCCGTGATAAACTGATCTCTTGTCATTAAAACTGCCTGTGTGGAAAAAGGGGGCCGCTCCACGGCGACGGCGATACACGGCTTGTTTGGCTGACAGCCCGCGTTCGCGTCAGCTTTGAGTGATTTGAGGAGCGTGGCTATCGATTCAGGCATATCTTTGTACACCCCGCCCCTCCGCAGCTTTCCCCGAGCCTTTAAGCCCTAGTGAATCATATAGCTCAAGGAGAGAAGCGGGAATCATTTTTCAATGCAAATGGAGGCTGAGCGCGGCCTAAAGTGGGAGCCCGCTTGAATGCAAATCTCCCACTCCCATCTGCGTCCGTTCCCTTAAGCAAGCGGGCCGAGGCTCTACCTGTGTGCTGCTGATCTCTCCCGGGAGTGGCTGTGCTTTTAAACCACAACCGGCACTGGAGCTGCGTTGGTCCTGGGGTCATAAATCTGCTCTGGGAAACGTCTGGCGTTCGCAGTTTTACACCAAAGTCCAATGCGGTCCCACTTACCTAGCCCCCAAACTCAGTTTGTGGTTTCCCGCTTTGTTTGTAAACGAGATGCCGCTGCTGCCTTCAACCTTTTCTTTCGCTTTAAAGGCGCTCCCGGCCGGGGGAACGATAAAAAAATAGGCACTTTCTGTGGCGGGTGCTTTAGATGAGCTCCTTTGAAGGGCAGAAAGTGTGAAGCTGAGAAAAGTTACAAAAAAAAGAAGAGCAGAATCGTCTATCTCTGAGGCCGAAGTCATGTAAAGCGCTGGTGCCACGTTGTCATGGTGTTTTTCTTCTCGCGGCGGAGGCCCTGAGCAATTAGTCAGAGTGCAGTTATGAAAACTATCTGTCACGAAACAAAAAGGAAAGATGGAGGTAAACACTGTCATCACGCTGGCACACAAATAAAACCCACACCAAAGAAATGAGCCAAATAGCTGGAGGGGGCTTAGGTGTTGCCTCTGCAGAGCTCGGGAAAAGAAAAAAAAAAACATATTTCTGCTACGACAATCACAAAAGTTATTTTGGCATTATTATTCTAAAACTGCTGACAGATCTGAGGGATATGCTGACAGCCTTAACACCCAGATTGTGAAAACTGCTATTGATAGCTCTTCTTTAAAAGGCCAGACTATTGACTAAACCGAGGTGGAAATGTGCGCTCAGCAGAAATCCCCCCCTGCATGGGAAATTGCCGAGACCTCACAGAGCGCCGGCGAGCACGCACGGTCAAACACACACCCCGGGAACGCACACGCACACGCACACACACACGCACATGCACAAACACTCCCCGGGCCAGTTAACACCTGTGCAGAATTACAGGTCAGTCGTTTCGGCAAAGGAAAGCCCACAGGAACCCGAAGCCTGCAGACAACGAGGACCAGAGGTTTCGGAGCACACTTCCGAAAAGCACAGCTGGGGGGGGGGGGGGGGGGGGCAAACGATGGCTGGGCGGGACTCACTAAAGAGATGTGAACCAAAAAGTATTACTTAGCATTTTTTAGAAACACTATTCATACAGATTGTTAGATAAAAGTTGTACAAGTTGGGTGGCTGTGTGTGTGAGGATGAATTCTGATGGTTCCACACAGACGGACAGAGTTCGGTTTGCTGGAGGCAGGTGAATAAGACGCCGGCTGTCTAATTCTGCCCATCAGCTCCCGGGGCTGCCGCTGTCTTTGACTGCTGACCTCCCTGTGGAGCGGGGGAGGTAAAACAGACAGTTGCCTTTGAGCAATCAATAAACCATCACATGGTCCTTTATTGTGCCGGGGCCTTCCAGGAAACCGGCTTTTTTTGATTGTACAGACGATGATGTCAAGCCGCACCGGAATCGAGGCAATTTTATACCGACACCCGCCGAGCCAGACAACCACATTTTTGTCGGAAATTAATTTCGCTTTATCAACAATAAAGGCTTTAATTATGACTCTGACTTTCATGTTTCCTCGTGGAAGGCCTTGCCCTTGACTTTTCCCCGAGTATCAATTGTAAATTCATGTGAAATCCAACTAAATTTGCCCCCTGGAGCAATGAGATTCAGCCGTGCGGCTTTGAGGCGTCGTCCTCATATGGAGCTACATTAGTATGCAGCTGTTTTCCGCTAGTTCGGCAGATTGAATCAGACCCCGGTGCAACGGAGGCAAGACGTGCGCCAGGAATTACGTGTGGAGAAAGAGCCTGCACCTTCCTCCGGGGGTAGCGCTGTCGGGACGGTGGGGAAGCCGTCGCCCCGTGACTGTGACCAACCTGCGAGTGTTCTGGGGCGTCGCGGGCTTTTAAAGCTTCACGCCGCCGCCACCAAACATGTTGCCATGTCAGCATCAGCTGCGGGTATTTTTTCGCAAATGATGGCAGGGAAGCTGATGACGGCTCAGTTTAACCCAGTCAACTGGAAGAAGTTGTTTTTTTACACTGGTTGATGCCTTAATTGAGTATGCCATCTATTCATTCGCAACCCGATAGTCTCCCATCCTAAGTCCTCCAATCAAAACGGTTTGCTCATGCCATCCTCACAATTCTTAGGAAGGGCTGCACACGCATATAAAATCTTTTTTTTTTACAGCCACAAGTGGCTCCAATTATTACACACAAAAGCTGTTTCTTTGGGGGGGGGGTTGTTTGAGCTTGGTCACATTCAGACGATGATCATTCCAATTCTTTACTAATGTTACAGTTCCTGGTTGGCTTTGATTTGAACAGACCCAACCCGAGAACAGCGCTTGTTACCGTCACCTTCATCGATGCCACTCTGACCCTTTGGATTGCAGTGCAAGAGGTCGGGCAGTTTGTTATTACCCGCCGGAGGGATGCTGGAATAGTGGACAGCCTTGTTACGTTTTTCGTGCTTTGATCTAATTTCATTTCGGTTCAAGTTGAGGTTGGAACCATTTTGTGGTTTGATCTCATGCCTCGTTTTTGCCTCGATCACCAATTTTTTTTTTTGTCTCAAAATAAAAAGTACAAATGTAGGTTCTAAGTCCTAAAAAAACGTCTGGTTAAAAGGCCAAAACATGGCAGGACTCATCCGATTGCTTTATGTAAAGTGAGTTTGGCTGAGCTGGTGTGCGGCATAGATCATCATGAATCACGCAACCTTGTGATCCGTAAAACTCCATCAGCAGTATCGCTTTCTACATGACACACCATCTGGCATCTAAATACTGTATAAACAGATGTGGTGGAACATCCCGGTATTTCATACCAACTGTGATGCGTTTGAATGGAAAGTAAGCGTGACATTATTCAGGCTTGATGACAAAATGCTGGTGTGTGGTGGTGGTGGGTTTTGCTCGGTGCACCGCCCTCTGGTGATTTTTACATGCTGCGATAGAAGTCAGGGGCAACTTACCAGCTGGGCGACTCGGTAACTGGAACATCTGTCAAGATGGGGGGAAGACAACAAACATGAGTTAAATGATTGCAGAGAAAAAGGAAACGCAGTTTAGGCGCGTGTGGCCTAGTCGCTTCGTTTAGCGTTTTAAAAAACATCTGAGCGCTTCAGACAAAAAGCACCACCACTCCTGGGCAGTGCGGATGTCTCCGTGTTAAGTCAATAAACTGCTAAGTGACTGTCTGCGAGCGTGCGATGATTACACGGGTCACGCTGCGAACCCTGACTCTGCATGATGGCGGTGGGCTCTCTCAGAGCAAAGCCGCGTACAAGCAGGGTGTTGTTAAACAAACGCAATCATCGATTTCCTTTGGATCTCATCAAGTAAATGAGTGTCATCTGGTGAGGGAGGGGGATCTGAATCCCAGTGGCTCCGAGCCCCTGGATTGCATAACAGACCTCCTCTGCACATTATCGTCATCGCCCAGGATTCCCCTACGCATCTTCACACCCCACTTAACGGATTACCACACATGGATGTGGCAGAAAAGCTTTTTAATTAAGAGCTAATCGCTCCACTTTGTCCAAGAGAACCTCTCCAAGACCTAAATCTCTCGCTTTATCAGGGCATGTAATTACAAGCGCCTGTTTGGCAACATGATCCAGGTGGTAAATATATCATACTTATACATAACTTCATCCAATTAAAGGGGAAAGTTAACTCCTCTCTTTAACGCCCGTCTGCCTCGAGCTGCAGTCAAATCCTGTTAAGGAGAGATTAAAACCACGTACCACTGTCTGAAGTCACTCGTGGCTACGGAAAATTGATCAGATTACACGGGGGAAAGAAACATTTAGTTTACATCTCAGAGCCAGCTGTTCCCAAGACAAGGAACGCTACTACAGCTAAGTAAATGGGTCATAGTTCTTATGCCGACTAGACGTTTTCTGATGACGGGGATCCTGAAATGCCCTCGGTTTACTAATTACAGCAGCTGCAACCATCATGCTGCAAAATATTTCCAGTGATGAAGTGGATTTAGGATTTAATCAACCAAATAGGTTAATTTACAATGCTTGAAATAATATAGCTTTTTTGTTTTACTTATTTTCAATTAGATTGAATTGTGATCTTTCACTATTTGGGAAGGAATTTTTTGCCGGAAGCCTACTTTCTGTTAGGGGCAAATAAATGTAATATCTAATTGTCCCTATTTATTTGCACCTTTGACTCACAGCACAGCTAAATTAACTATATACTCTAAACGAGATCCTACACAATAAATAGAGCTGCAGTGCTGATGATGAATCAATTCTTCATGACCCATGCTGACGAAGTTACTAAAATTCTACCATTTGGCTTTCAAACATTCTAACTTTTTAGCTGAGGATGGAAATACAGATGTCTATTTGTCCACCAAAACTAAAATGACCCATTAAAACCAGAAGCAAATGTGGTTTTGGGGTTTTTTGGGGGGGTTTATAACCTTTAAGCTTGAAGGGAGTTACTGTTGACATTTTACCAAATGTCTCCAAAGTAGCACTGACCCATCTATACTGAGATGGATGTTCAAAGTAAATACTAGGTTTTATAAGTCACAGGTGATATACTTTAACCCCTTTTTTCTCCTTGCATGAATAAAACAATTGCAACTCAAGTCTCAATGGATCAGTGGGGCATTGCCCCGATAAGTGTATAACCACTCAAAAAAACCCAACCATGAGCCATTGAAACGGGTGAAAAACAGTAGTAATGCTGCATTTTATGTCCTTACGACAAATGTTTCCACTCCAGAAAGAGAAGGACAGGCTCGAAAAGATATTCTACTGAGCTATTTGATCCCCAAACACATTATCTGGGTGTGTTGCTCTTCCGTGAATTTTAAGGGTCCAGCTTTGATCGGAGGAACACCTTATTTCTATGCTTTGTTTTCTCTTTATTGTCCCAATAGATGGAGGCGTTGCTTTTATCACTATGTTGTTGTTTTTATCACTATCAGATGTTGAAGGCTTTTGTATCGTACTAATTCAAGAAATGGGACAGTCACAGAGGAAAACAGGAAAGCCGGTAGGTAGTTTGTCATTCAACAAATGACTTGCAACCAGGCTGGACGTAAGGGAACATCTGTTAAGAGCCATTACTTTTGACAGGGTACGGTGGAAAATTATACCTAACATGCTTAAATAGATGAAGCCTTTATCAGGCAAGCGATCAAATATGATCACTTGGACACTATTTAAGAATGGAGCTCCCACATTCCCTGGCAAGAGACTGAATCAATGTGAAAGAGCTCTAGATGATGTCAGGGCCTCTGACCAATCAGGAATGAGCCAGAAGTGGTCAAACATTCTCTGGCGTTAGTGTTGCATTTTTCCTAGGTTAAAGTTCTTTCTCTGTGCATTTTTAAACAGGCAAGGAACTTTTTTTATCTTGATTTGCAGCCTAAACCTGAAGGCTTAAAACCACTCATTTCTCATCATTTCAGTGGGAGTCCATTACAGCTCATTTGTTAGGAGCTATGCACCCACACACACACAGGCTGCGTGACAAGTCATTAAAGTGTTTTTTTTTTAAGGGTTTCAAGAGTATTAAAAGTTAACTTTAGCCTAGATTTAGATTTAAATTTAGATTCAGCCCCAGCTTAATTGCGGTCATGTGCAGCGTTGTTATAAACAATTACTTACCTGCGTTTGGCACAGAATCTGCATCAGTGGAGGTCAGCTTCTCCACTCCGGACGGATTTGAGGATTCGGGGATCTGAGTGCTGCCCGGGGCGGCTGCGAGCGGCTCGCTATTGTCCTCTTTTGACACCGGGACAGACTGTGAGACGTCGTCTTTGCGGTCGTCCGCAGGTTTCTCCTCATCTGCGCTGTCATCAAACACAAACTCTTCTCCTTGCTCGTCATCGTCGTCCTCCTCGTCCTCTTTTGTCGGTTGGTGAGGCGTTATGGTCGACATGGTGGCTGAAAAAGGGCCAGAAAAAAAAATTTCATGTGACATTTGAAGTTTATTTCTGCATAATGACATCATTATCTTAATAGCCGCTACAACTTCCATATCTTAGTTTACTTTACTCGGTTATTAGTATATATACTCCTCACTAGCACTTAAAATAATGATTTTAATCATGTATCTGAACAATAAAAAGCTTCAACTTCAACAATAACTGGTTGTCTCGATTGATATTGACTGTATAGATTTCCCAAAAGAATGAATTAACTATAACAAAACATACAAACATATAATTTATGACATAACAGGAACGTTAAAAAGAAACTGCAGAAAAATATATTTTCAGACATAATGTTATTCTGGGATATCTTGTGGTAATTTCCCCCAGTTGTTTTTTTAAATAGATTAGGTTTTATCTAGGCTCAGATTAGCACACAAACCGACTGACATTTTCAAATCTCAGACAACCTGAGAAATAAAGTCTGTTGGGTCTGAAGTAAATTATCTTCCTATTTTTCCTACAGTGTTCTAAAACCCTAAACAAACTGTTCCATAGGAGACGGATGGCAGCGTAACCAAAAAAGATCAACTGGACATTTTTTGCTTCAGCTCCCACTCTCCGTTTACCGGGAATTATTTGGATAAAGGTAAAAAAGGTAAATGGACTCAAAGACTGGAATGCTCTCTTATCTCTGCAAACATACCAAAGCTGCTTAGCAAAACAGCCCCATAATATACACACAAGATAAAAATCAGTGTTCTGCCGAACAACGCTGAACCCAAATGAACTGCTGACTCGTGAGAAAAAACGATTCCTCCGTGCATTCGGTGGGATGTCCTTCTCTGGCTGCCCGCAGAAACCCGAACGGGGAGCAAACCTTTCAAACGACACCGGGACGAGCTCATTAATACCCAGTGCGCGTCTGCGGGAAAGCAGCGGGATCCCGACACTGTAAATATAACATATGGCGATTAGAAAAGACTGTTAGTGGAACCAACGTCTGAAGAGGCTTAGCCGCAGATTAATTAAGATATCCCCCCCCTCACCCACCGAAAACGCGCGCGCCCCCAATATTACAGACTCCCATTATCTCAGAGGCTGATTTTATCTTATCGGTCAGAGCGCGCATCACGGCAGCTTTGGCATTTTCTAAATGCTCTAAAGGGCGAGGCAACACAAAACGACAGAGAATCCAAGCAAAAGTTGTCTCTTTGTAAAAATTAAAGTCCCTTTTTTTTTTTGTTCTCGTGCTAAATGTGTAAATAATTGAGCAGCACTTTACAAAAAAGCCCCAACCATTAGCAAGATGTGCTCGTTCTCACACGATAATGACTGTGTGGAACAATTGTGTTGATTCCAACCCTCTGGAACACATCTGTTCGTCACCGGTGGGCTGGCTGTGGTGACGGACGAGTCGTGAGAGCCAGGATGGCCTTCCTGATGTTCGCAACGCTGGACTAAAGCTGGAGTTTTCCCCAAACAGTGGCCCCAGAACTTGGACCCGTCCACAGAACGTGCGCCCGATTTTGACCTGCTGTAAAAGTGAAGTGCAGCACGGGTAGTTGTGTTTATAATGGCGGCCTGTCTTTCCTGAAAAGACATCTCATTCTGTTTGACTTTCTTCTTTTTTGCTCTATACGTTAACTTTCCGTGGGAAGCACAGTGTTGACTCACTGCTGACGCCCTCACCAGAAAGGAATCTGCCCATAGAGGACTGTTTGCTCATTCGATACCAGATTTATTTTTCTTTTTTGTGTTTGTTTGCATCCTCTATACTCAATATGTACTCTCTGCTCGCTAATTCTGTTGAAATCTTGAGGGGCTGACCCTGAAAATCACCGCTTTCCCATGTGCGGGTTAAATAACAGTCTTTGCCTCGACTCAGCTTTCCTAGAGATGCTGTTTGGCTGCTGACATCCGGCTTTGATTTCCATTCCACAAACAGTGGATCGAGCTGGCTCCTCCTGGGGGGTGTCCGTTTTTGACCATATATGTGGAAACTGTAACCTTTTTTTTCTGCATTAGCTCTTAAAGAGTACTCCAGTCAACTGTCGTCATGGAAGTCCTCCCTTTCAGTTACACGTCGAATACAGGGAATTTTTCCCGCGCAGCTCGATGCCTTGAGGAATTCGGTTTCTGCTCGCAGTTGCTTCATTAATTTGGGGAAAAACAGGACGTGTGGGCCCTGCTTCACCGCTCGTTGCCGCGGCAGCAGAGAGTCCAGCATCTGCTTTCCATTTTGGGCCGGGCTGAAACGCTGGCGGCCCTGGTGGGGCGTTTGTTAGTAGGGCTGGTTCCTTTTTCCTCATTAGAAACATGACGGCATCGAGCGGAGGCGGCTGAAGGCGGGAGAGGGTCCAGGGAACACCTCATTTTGAGGAGGCACGTAGTCTGCTGGAACCGTTTTCTTCGACCTGCGAAAAACCGCGCGCGTTTAATTATGCAATTACCACCAACCGGCGTTTGAAGGAGATGTACGTCCTCAAACGAGAGACCTGATATCCATCCGGATGCGGAAGCCCGTGCTCAGCTTCTTCTGGCTCCAAGGAGGCCGCTCAGTCTGAAGTTAAACCCCTGATTTGGGCGCAGTCGCCACATTTTGAAGCTTAAAAAGGTGATAAGGCTAATTGAGTAAAGTCCGCGGCTGCTTTTTAAGGAAACAGTTATTTGCAGTGAGTCAATATCCCGCTAAAAAGTGACTTCTGGGCTCATCACGCATTCATTACCCTTTCCATCTGCGGCCTCTCTCTTCCCGTCATCTGAGTTGATCTTAAAAGGCCGACGAGGTTTAGTCAGCTATTTTTAAGTTTCGCAGGATTTATGACAAACCAGAGCGTTTTATCCGAGCTATCGTTCTTTCCTGACTGCCAGGGGCCGAAATCATGATTGAAAAAAAAATTCCTATTAAGGCTTTCACGTAGGAAGATTACCTCCCGGTTTGTTTACCGCCAGATGATAAGGTCTGGTGTTAATTTCAGATACAGTTTGAGCGTACTTTTCCACAGATTTTCACAGACCAGCGCAACCAGAGGATTAATCCCAGTTACCCCTGAATGCTGCAGTGTTTACATCAGCTGTACGGGCCGGATAAGCCGCCATCCGAGGTGGTTTTTCGTTTTAAGGGAAAGATGGAAGGTTTTAGAGAAAAAGAATTGAATATCTGCCTGTTTATCTGCCAGGCTTCTTCTCTTCTGTACCACAAATACAGCCTCTCCGTGCGGCCCACTCATTGGTCAGACCGACAACGACCCTGCTGTGGATGGCAAACGTCTTCTGACCCGAGTAAGCATCGTTTTCCTCATTAAAACGGGCAGCGCCGAGTTTATCGCGCAGATTATTTGGGCCTCGGCTGTGCAAAGTAATGAAGAAACCAATCGCACACCTTTTAAGGGAAAGTCAGGGTCAGACTGGGTTGTTTTGATTTTTTTTCCCCAACAAAGAGCAATCAGGCAGACATAGACCGGATTTTTACATAACTGGAAAAAAAAAAAAAAAAAAGAAAGAAAGTTAAATAATTCTCTGTGAAAGAGAAGTTAAATAAAAGTTCTGCTCGCTAACGCAACTCCGCAAACCCTAAAGCTTCTCCTCTGGAGAAACAAAGTGACAGGTATCCCCGGCAACTTTCTTTTAAGGGAAGATATTTGGACAAGCCATCAAACGGGCTGCGGCTTAGAAAAATAAAGAGCCCCTGGAGTGGAGCCGTGTGAAAGCTATTCTTGAGGGGAAAATAAGATAAATCACTGAAACGAGATGAAACCAACTCCTACACACCCTTTCCCTGACCTACATAAAGCTATGCAGCTCCCTTGCTGTGTACCAAATGTGGTAATGAGTGTGTTGGTGGGGGGGGGGCTGAATGCGCACAGGGGTGAAATGAGGTAAGGACACACGTTTGCCGTGCACCTTGCAGACGGGTCATGAGGGCACACGGCCCTGTTTGATCTTTCCGTGCATTGATTTCTGCATCCTTCGACCTCTTTGCGGCAGATTTGTGACTACGGCCCGCCGTTGTGTTACCCCGTTCGTCCACAAAGCAGCAGAAAGTTGTCCTTTAGAAGTTTTATTTGGAATTGGACGGTCCTTTGAGCTGTTTGTTTTTTTTTCTTCTTCCCCCGACCGCGTTGGAGCTGCTGCAAACCAGCCTCTGGGGCCCGACCGTGAGCAGCCTCTGGCTGCAGTCTGTGGGACGCCTTGGTAGGATACCCGACTCCTCCCACATCCAGGTCGGCCATTTTGATTAGGTCATGCAACTAGCAGCTTCCTGAGTTGGAAACGAAACTTTACTGTCTATACGAAATCGGAAGACAAACGACGTCCTAACCCTAACCCCAACTCTAACCCTGACTCCAAGCCTTACTCTGACCCTAACCCTGACCCTAACCCTAACCCTGACCCTAACCCTGACCCTAACCCTAACTCTCCACCAATCATAGTTGTGGGAAATAAATATTTTTTGGTTACATTTGTTTGGACTTATTGTACAAACCTATTTAACATCCACTATTTTAACATTATATTATGGATAGAGTTGAATTCAGTGTTTGCAAGATTAATTTTACTATTTTTAAATGAATGTCTATATTGCCATGGAGCAATTACGATTTTCTTGCCAGGGATTTTCCTATTGGGGACGTAATCAAAATGGCCGACTTGGATGTGGGCGAAGTTGGATATCCATCCTTGGCTTCCTGCAGTCTGCAGTCAGATGTACTTGGCGACCGTCGGCACGCAGGTATGTCAACAGGCGGAAACAAACAAACAGCCGCGCCCCTTTGGAAAAGACAGCACGCAAAACACTCCAGATAAAAACGGCGAGCGGTGGCAGGCAGAAACCAGCTTTTACGCCGCCGCCTCTGCTCCCCCGTGGACGACCTGTCAAGGGGATTCCAACGCCACCCGGCCAATTAAGGAACCGCAAACAGCTTCTGAAGAACGGAGGAAAAGTGTCTTTCTTAGGCCGTCATAGCTAGAAAGGTCCGAGTGGGAGGATGTTCACGAGCATTTTTGTGGATTTTATAGATTCACCTCAACCGAACATCACCCCAGCAATGAGTTTTTGACCACAAAGAGAAAGACAAAAAAACAAAACAATGCATTATACGTTGTGAATAATTCAAATCTCTCTTTAAGTGAATTCCAGCTTGCTGTGTCACAGGCCAAGGAGAAGGCCTTACACGCAACCTAATGGAGGGTTATCGCCGTGCAATTGAGATACTTTATGCCCGTTTCCCCCCCACAGGTCTTCTTTTTTTTTCTTTTTTCCAAGACACGCAGTAATCTATTATTCATTCAGAAACAAGTCTGGCCTTCACGTGCCCTCTGCTGTAGAGAGCCGAGCCAGCATGGCGAGTCCACAACAGCAGCGAGATGCTGGAGAAATCGCATTAATCAAGGACACGGCGAGGGTGACCTCCACCTCCCGTCTGCCGTTTGTGCTCGCAGCACAATGCAGGGGATGCGTCGGTGTGTGTGTGGCGTGCTGTGCAATCACCAAACCCAGATAAGAATGTTCTGAATGTTGACCGGACAAAGGATTGATTTGTCGAGGCAAATATTGGGTTTTCAAAGGGGACGGAACGAAAAAATAAGCGCAGGTCGGACCGTAAAAAGTGGATATTTGGTGAGCAATTTTGCCAGTGTGCGACAACCCAATGGCGAGCTCGGAAAATTAGGGAACAAAAAGCGAAAGCTGGGGGACACAAAGGCCTGACGTGGGCTGGAAATTAGACACAGAGAAAGATTCCTTTGAGGGATGTCAAAGTCTCTGGATTTACAAGTCAAATTTCAGTCTCCTCTCTTCTTCCAACCACATTCTTTTCTGAGTAATTCAATTTAAGGTTGTGCGTAAAACGAATGGGTTGGATCCATCCGGAAGGGCACAAACAGGCCAAAACAAACTATAAAGTGAGTTAAATCTGCCCGTCAAGTCTAAAATCAACACGAAAAAAATCACTGTTGTTTGATTAGTTCAATTCAATTTGTTTATTCATAAAGCACCAAGGTTTGCTTTGCATAAAAATGCAGGTAAAAGCACATTGAAACACCAGATACATTTAACTAAACAACCTAGGAAATATTTAAAAGCATACTAAATCATAACCTCCTCTCACGCACACACACACAAACACACACAATACCCCCTTCGGCTGACCCCCTACCGTCATATCTAAACCACCTTCTGAAAACCAGTCTCACACTGGTTTGAAGAAGGAAACAATATCTCGGGGATCCGTCCACATCAGGATCCCCACCACCCATGACCTGGGTCCAGTCCTGGTGCAGTGATGAAGCCCAAGCAACCTAGTTGAGGATGATCACCATGACAACGACCCCACAGACGGAGCAGGAAGAACCCCCAGGACGGAGGATCCCCATGAGGACAACAATGGAGTTCAAACTGTTGGACAATAAGACCAATAAAAAGAAACTAGCTCCACCCGTCCTACTACGGCCGTGGCTGGCTTATCCACACCCAAAAGTTTGCAGGTGTGCACACACATATGTGCACTTTTTTTTCTTTTTTTTTTTTAGACTTTTGTCCATTTGTTGGTCACCAAAACTTAGCCTGTTCTCAAGCTCATCATCATATCTCCTGCCAGACTCTACTCATCACATTCAATTCAAAAGGTTTTCATAGAGGGAAGAAGAGGGATTCTGGGGAAAAGCAGCGTGACTCAGAGGTTTATCAACTAAAAAACAAAGTGAACTATCGTGCTCAGAGTTCCTTCTACTACGTACAGCCGATCTGAATGGCTAAACAACATTCTCAAAGCCAAAAAAGTGCAGTTTGGGACCAAGGACGCAGGTTGTTTTTATTTCGGATCAAGGTCTCCCGCAACCACAAGCTCTGGCAACGGCTTTGGCATGGCGTTCATATCAGGTTTGCTATTTTTCAACTTACAGAGCCAGAAAACACGGAGTTCAAAACTTAGGCAGCTATCTCTTTCATGCACTCGTCCAATCAGATACCATTTGGGAAATGGGAAATCCCATCCTGGGCTTTGCATATCGGTCCAATGAAAAGTTTAAGTTAAAATCAGGTTACAGAGGATTTATTAGAGGGGGGGAGGGGTGCATGAGTCAAAAGTGTGGAGGAGCCTGATTTGGCCCCAATATGTGTTACTGGAAATAAGAGAAGTTGTGTTTGGGTGATGTCAGCGTGACAGCCATTATGCTGCAGATAAGCCTCACAAACAGCGCCTGAATTCCTTCCGCAAGTTAATTATCTAACAGATCAGATGAATGCTGTCAGCTTTTCATACAAAATACACCAAAGGACATCTGGAAAGGCGTGCCGCGCTATGAAATGACTTATTGTTTAGTCAGCACAGAGGCCTCTCCCGTGCAGGCGCGATGGCGTGAGTGCAAAGTTTCACTCTCCCACAGAAGAAGGCTCGCAATTGATAGGGACGCCTTTGTAGGAGCTTTGAGACATGCATGTTTTGAAAGTGCTGGATTGTCACACTGGGTCCATGCAGCTTCTTAAAAACAAAAAAAAAAAAACACGCACACAGCTCTTGGACGGGGCTGAAACAGTGGCCCTTGCTCAAAATGCAAATGACTTACTCAGAGCTAAGACTGTGTCAGAGGTCCCCTCAGCTCCCCCACTCTCACCCCCTTTCCTCCCCGTGCCCCGTCCGCCCCCTCCTCTATTCTACTGGGAGTATAGAGGCAGCTTGAAATCCATCCTGGGAGGGGCCATTGTGCTCCGGGAAGCAGGCAACCGTCAAACTGGAATGGTGCAGGCCCGGGCCCGGGACACAGAGGCTCTTTTTATAGCCGGGAGCGCTGGACAAGCAGTGAAAAACAGCCCGGGCCCGGGTGGTGGCGAAGACCAGAGACCAGAGACCAGCCAGCAGCCAGCCCCCACCCCAACTCATCCTTCCTGGCGTCGGCCTCAGGAACTGCTGCTGTCATAACAAGGCCCAGGGCTCAGGTTTAATCGTCCATGATGGTTGTGTGCTCTACCGAAGCCCCCCCCCCCCCCCCCACACACACACACACGTTTTAACCAGCACTCCCATCCTCTATCCACCTTGTCAGACCAGAGAGGCGGAGGGGCATGGACCAGCTCACACCCAGCCCAAGCTCCACTCCATCCATGGGCCCCCTGCTGACAAAAAGCTGCTGCCTTTGCAAACACGCCAGACACGCCGAGAGAGGGGAAAAGGAGAACGAGGAAGGACAGAATGGAGCAAAAAAAAAAGGAAAAGGCTTGTTGTGTGAGGCCGGTTGAATAGGTACGCGTCCTCACCTCCGCGTCGTCAAATAGTACGTCTTCCAAGAGGCGTCAGACCCTCCCCGGTGACACTTTAATCCCGGTGGTAACCTACCATTGGGCTCAGCTGCTAGCACGCTGCCGGCCGGTGCGACACACTCATCTTTGACGGTGTCCTGTGAGGGGGCTGCGAGTGTCCGAGCACAGGCTGGAATCCCCTCTGTGCTGTTTACTTTCCCACAACTTCTTCCATGGCCCGTGTTCCCTAGCAGCTTGAGAGGAGGTAACCCTCTTTGCTCCCTTCCCTCTCTCTCTCTCTCTCTCTGCCCCGGCCGTCTTACTTCTGTTCTATCTCCCGCTAACTCTCTGTCCCTCTATCTTTTTAGATGCCCCCCCACGCCTCCTACCCCCCCGCCCCACCAACAACCCCCTGGCCCATCCAGTCTCAATCTGTCCTTTCTTTAGTTTTCTCCCTCCTCCCACTCATCAGACCCCTCGCTGCTGTCCACACAGCGGCACAAAGCAGCGCGAGGGCTCTCAGTCCCCGTCGACCAATGGGATAGTGCCAAAGGCAAGGTGCTGACCAATGAGAAGCCCGATGGCTTGCACTTGAACCAATCGGAGTGGGATTTCGTGGAAAATGGGCAGGACCTAAGGAATTAGGGGCAACAGTGTTTCACAGAACTTCCCGTTCAGGTTAAAGGTGCCCACTCAAATACTGTACGGGGGTCAGAGGTGTGAATGTCTAGAATGGAAAGAATGTCATGGCGTATTAATTGTGTGCTTTTTTTTTTACTTTGTAAACAACACTAACGTGATTTTGCGTAAGTACTTCTTAGCTCACTTAGTGGCCAGCACATACATCATGAAATAGAATTGTAGCCAAGTTTGTTTGTCTACATGATCGAAAAATAAATCAATCCAAACAAACAAGCAATCGAGCACAAATATTATCTGCATAATTTGCTTAATTAGAGAATTAAACATGTATAACTTATTTAGAAAAAGCATTGCCAATCAGATTGTTACATTGCCAAAGCTTCACAGCTATTACACAGCTATTACTACTTAATTAACATTGTAAAAGCTTAATAATATCCACCTACCTCTAAGCAGTTTGACACATAAGAAAGCATTGTGGTATGTGGATTGGAAAATAGAAATATCTGCCTGTGTGTGAAAAGGTGTGTCTTTTTATGGTGATTTGCTGTCTTTGGACTCATTTATGACTGTAAAACACTTCTCAAAGCTCTTTTATTGTGTCAGTGTTTCAGTGTCTACTTTCAAACACATTTGAAACAGTGCAGGTACATGAGAACGGTGCACTGTACTACGTGCACTTTGCTTAAGGGACAATTCTCAGCTCACTAATCAATGCACAAGTTCATTTCTTCACCCGGTTGAATGAAAACAAAATAAGAAATGTTCAAACATTTTCTTTGTTGTCCAGAAGATTTATTAAAACACGTCAAACAAATACACAGAATACAAATAAAAAGATGACAATTCACTTTTTCATTCAATTGCCATACAACACAAAGATCAGAACCATAACACTGCTTGGAGCTCATTGTCTGTAAATGCTAGATACACTGCCACCTCCCAAGAGTGAACCGTCAAACGCTTCACATGCTGTGCATTCGCTGCATCAAAGGTGCCTTTTATCAGGGTCTTTTGGTAGCTTTTGAAGCCATGTTAATAAGCAAGTACATACATTGTTAACATATTTATAATATTAGACTGAAGCCTTCAACAGACATACATTCATACTGACTTCAGTTTGATTGCATTTCATTAGAGTATTGTATTTTTGATGTCATTGCTCCAGTGGGAAAAGACATGATTTTGACTGATTAGCACACACTTGTGCACATAGCAGTTCTATGGCAACACTATTCAGTGGACATTCGTCTTTTCTTTTTTCTTTTTTCCAGCTTAATACAAAAATCTATATGACACAAACTTATCTCTGAAAAGTTGTTCAAGTATTTACATGTTTGAGGTCCTATCTGTCAAGCAACTTATTACACATCATGGTCAAGTATAGGATGGCATCAACTGAAACGCACTCAACATTAAGCACTAGTTAACACTAACAAAGAGTAGCACAGAAACTGGTATGATACACTTTAAGGTTTAGCTCAGCATGTCACCCAAATCGTCATGTTTTTAAACTGAATTCAGTTTAAAAATGAAAGCATACTGAGAGAGACTATGGGGAGAGGTGGACACAGTCTTAGAGAATGAAAAAAAGAGCACCTCAAAAGCACATTCAGTTGGCAGAGAGGGTGAAAAAATACACTAAATTTCACTAAATTTGTACAGCACTACATAGCTCCTTACCTTAAAAAAGTAAAGTCACAATTTGTCATCTTAATCATTGGAAAAATAAAATTAAATTGACAAAGATGTCTCTATAAAGACCAGTAGCAAACATTTCAGCACTGCTGTCATAAAAACTGAATCATGGTAATACAACAATCCACTTCCAAAAAGGCTGGGAATCTTTGTAGCATTTAATTCAAACGAAAAACAATGACTTGCAAATCACTGATTAGTCTTTTAAAGGGGTAAGTCTTTCAAAGGTAATACTGGGGAGGGCGTGAGCACTCTGTGAAAGACTGGGTGGGCAAGAGGATCAGCAATTTAAGGTTTATGAATATAAAATTGCAAAGGAATGGGCAGATTTCATTATCCGCAATGCATAATGTCACAGAATGATTCATAGTCTTGAAAAATCTGTCAAAAGTGGACGGTGTGAAATCAACAACAACTAAAAAAATAATAAAAAGCAGAGATCTCATCGAGCTAAAGTAGCACAGAAAAAATAGACTCTTTGGTGAAAATCCCTGCTGCTCGGGAACACTTCTGAAAACCTTTGATTTGACAGTGAACACTGTTGCAGCATCTACGGCTGCAAATTGACAAAGAAAAAACTAAACAGATGTCATAAAACACAACATCCACAACAATTCACTTGGCCTGAGGTGTTTTTGGAATCGGTGGATGATGCGTCCTCCGGGCTAAACACGGGAGGAACCACTGAGCTTGTTGCTAGCACACAGCTCAAAAGCTGGCATTTCTGATAGGATGGGGGCGTCTTAATTTGCACATCTGTGAAGGCACCATCAACGCTAATTGATTTGTTCCGGTTTTGGAGCAACGCGTGCCGACATCCGGATGATGCCGTCTTCGGAAAAAAGGCTTTTCTTATTTCAGAGTGATGATATGAAACTTCTAGCTTCTATCCCAGCAAACATCAGAGCAGCTGCTAAACTGATCTGCCCACAGTTCATACCGTCTATCCACTTGAAACCAATACATACGACAGACCCTGGAGCGTAGACATATCTTATGTCAAGCAAGAACGGTGAAAACTACCCCATTTATGTTCTTACTTTCTAAAAATGAATTGCAGTGTTGTGATTCAGATCAGTAGAAAACATTATTCTAAATATATGTATAGACGGCTGGCGTTGAACTTTGTTTTTTGTTCATTAAGTGTGAAACTGAATGTTTTTGTTTGCAAATCACTGCATTCTGTTCTGTTCATTTGATTCAGTTATCCCTGCTTTTTTTGGGGAAACCTTGACACAGAGTGTTTTACTTAATGAAATGAGTTTAGCGCATACAAAGAGTTGAAGCTATAATACTAACATGCCTTCATACAAAGTAAGAGAACAGACGGCAAAATGGACTCTGCAGAGAAACATGGATTAACCAGGGGAGCTGTAGGTAAACATCTCAGAGAGTAATACTGTGCAACATCGGTCATTAAAAAAATGGCATACAGAGAACATTCCTTCTGATGTGGCTGTGGTACCTCCTTGGAGGAAATACACTGCATCAAGGAACAAATCATTCTGGATCATCTCCTGTAATGGCACCAAGTGACCAAATACATCCGATTTTATCACAACATAGAACGAGATAAACAGAGGCTCGGCCATAATAGCAAAACGAGTGTGTCATATGTCCTTTTTTTCAAATATAAGTCTTAACAATTAAAAGGTGAACTTGGAATTTTTTTAGGACTTACTTACACAAAAAAAAAAACACAACCCCCAATTCCGGACTGAGTTTGTCATCCAAAATCCTTTCCGTACATGAACCAAAAGCGTTTGTTTATGATAAAAGTCCCACTGGAATTGGACCCAGGGTTAAGCTCTACAGCTAATACTAACATTCAAACAAAGAAAGAATCACAATTATTGTACCACACACAGAAATACTGAGTCCTCCCTAAAATGCTTTAAAAACCCCTCTTGCCGAAGTTATTTCTGTTCTGCTTGACTTTTCACGTCCGAAAACCAAGCTTCAAACTGCACATATTTTCACTTTCATTAGACCTATGTGAGGTAAAATAAAAAGCAGTCTCTGAGTATATACAGTACAAGAGCCCAGCTTGCACAGGTGCAGCAGAAAGCTGCATCTGCAGCTTTGGGCAGAAATTACTTCTTCCAAGTCACCAGCAGGTGGCGGTCTCACAAAGTCTGAGACGGACTGTCCTGCTAAATCGATTACCTTAGTCACTGGTTACAACAAGAATGATAAGAACAAATAGGAATGAAAAGTAAAGATATTGGCCCTCGAAAATAGTCTAATATCAAACTACGACTGAATATGTCCTCAATTCCTGCCTTCCTCACCAGGAGCACGCTCCAGAGCAGCACAGTCACAGTGTACAGTACGCCGGCAAGTGGATAAAAGCAAGGTGGCGCACGCAGAAAGGAAACAGCTGCAGCTTGCAAAAAACAAATCTCGCATCCCGTGAATAAAATGAGTCCCAATCAAGAGCGTCAGAAATTGAGATTCAGTTCGTAGTCCGGGGGCTCATTAAGTCCTCTTCCCAAGAAGTTTGTTCCATTTCCCTCCAAATCTGCAGTTTGTCGTCGCAGATCAACAAAACAAAGACCCACTGAAATCCTTCTATAGGATTGTTGAGAGATAAAAGTGCAATTTTTAAGATAGATACATCTGCATGAATCAAAAAGTTATTCGCCTTATCCGCACACAGTAGAGCGCTGTGTTTTGTACAGTAAATGATGAGAGAGAAAGGAGCAGGAGAAAGAGGAGGATGGAGAGTAAGAGGGCAGCAGTCATTCGTACAGATTCGATCCCTGGGAGTTTCTGACTTCAGGTCATTGATGTAGAGCTGGTCTAGTCCTCAATGCAGATAACATCACTGGGTTTGCCTGATTTTAGATCAGGTGTCACCACATCTCTCAAGGAGTCCAGTGATTTCTTGTCCAGATGGCTTGTGGGTGGTGGCGGGCCATTGGAGGACACTGGGGACAGAGGGGCGCGTTAGTCTTTTCAAAGTCTCGAAAACGAGTCCAGAAGCTCAGAACTGTCCAAAATGCTTTATCTTTCAAGAGGAATCTCAAACAATACCAACAGTGGTACATGCTTAGATCATACATAGACTTGGGCAGTACGTTTAGATTTTTTTTTTTTGTGTGTTCCAATAGCTTTCAACATTAAAGAGTAATAACAGTGTTTTTCCTGCCTGCCTGGTGTAACATGTGATTTACTGTAAGTGTTGACTGTTACCGCTGACATAAGGTCCAAGTGGCATCTGACTGTAGTTGACCATGGGCTGGCCGCCCGGACCTCTGAATCCCCCGCCAAAACTGCTGCTGTACATCTGGGAGCAGCCAAAGCCGCCCTGGCTGAAAGGCTGCCGAACACATGAAAGTTAAAGCATCTCCATGCAGGAAACTGTGTTACATGGAATAGAATGACGAGAGGGCAAGTGTCTGATATATCTGGTGTGCGGTTTGCATTAATGTTTCGAAACAGTATTAAAGAGATTTTCATTCTACGGAACAAAAGCAGAAAATAGAAACTAAGGAAATCAAGTCCAATTTCGTCTGTATTCTTGTAACAGCAAATGCTGCCATAGCAACCAAAGTAGATAAAGGCCATTTGGATGACTTGAAATGATATTTTTGTTTTTTTTTCCAAACAGAACAGAGTGTGCTCGTCAAACTCTGGCGAAGCAAGAGAGAGGAACAGTAATGACACAACTCAATTCTTATTTCAACCTTTGGGAGCAAAACAAAGACGTAGAAAGTGAGTTTGGATTTAGTTTTCTTTTCATATTGCAATAGCATGTTTTAGTCTCGACAGATTTCAAACAGAAGAATGTGGTTGTCAAACCGGGACTGCAGAGAACATCGGCGGCTTTGAACCGCTTTCTTCCTGGTTTCTGTAATGCGTCCTGCCATATGAACGCATTTATTGAACAGATTTGCTTTCCTGTTATATTTGATCATATCTTTGCATATCAGTATATACAATATTCAATCCTCTATTTGCTTGCATGTAAAATTGAAGTCCTGAAACAGGCTGTGTAGCAACAAACGAGTTGCTTGTCAACAGACTTCTTTCTAATTGCAATCTGACCTCCTTAATTTCTGCTCCCCTGCTCACCTGCTGTGGAGGAGGTTCGCTGCCTCTGCTGGTGAGGCGGCTCAGTATGCTCCTCTCAGACATCTGCAGGCGGGCCGACACCGGCGGGATCCTGGACAGCATGTTGGGCAGTCGTGTCACATCTGCTTTCATGTCACTCAGGAGTTCCTCCAGCTGGTTCAGCACTGTGGGAGAACAAGAGCAGACACCGAGCTATCAGAGACGCGACTGTGAGTATGTCCCCGAACACGCGCAGCAAACGTTGTGCAGAACCATTTTGAAGTTACTGAGAAACTTAAGTTATTTCTTGAGCAAATTAACTGTTAATCCAGGATTTGTAATTTCCATACTGCTAGAAAACTAAAGGCTGTAAGGTTTTTTTTTTACTGGCTGCAAAACCCAGAAGGGTCACAGACATCAGTTTGAAACTGTGAAATATTAATGGCTCAGCTTCATGTCTTTGGCCTCTTTCCAAACTCTCATCCTTATAATCACTCCAAACTTGTTTTGATGGTAATGTAAAAACGAGCCACAGCGTGGAACCTTTGGAACACCCATTTCGACTCTTTGCCTGTCTGGATGGATTGAGACATTCGGGGGAAAAAAATCTGGCCAAACAATTTTAATAAAAATGCATTTTCTGTAAATGGTAATGAGGAAATCCTAAACAATATTTTGGACCTTTTTTTTTTAACAATTTCACTCTAAAATGTCATTTTATGAGAGGGATTACACACCATACAAGAAAAAAATCATACATGAGAGACATTCCCTTATAAGAGGTTGATTGTATAGCTTAATTTCTGTCTTTTACCAGATTTAATCAGCTAAATAGGAAATGAGTTAGAGCTGTTAGTTTCGGAGCTTGAGCTCAGACCTTTGTGGAGCACTGCATTGGCGGGCTTGTTCCCTGCCAGAGACTCTTTGGACAGGTGTTGGTGGGACTCGGCCAAACATTCCACCTCGGCGAAGCGAGTGTTGAGAGCCATGGCGGGATGACTGGGGTCCTGGGTCATGTTGAGGTAGGCTGCCCTCCGCAGCTGCTCCTCAATCACCAGTGCCTGCTCCAACAGCTACGGTCAGAGCGGGAGGTGGAGGAAAAGACAGAAAATTAAACGTAAGCATGACCGGCAGAAGCAGTTTGGCTCAATTTGCAAAAAAGGTCAAAAAGCCTCGAGCGCTTGAAATATTTCGGTTGTATTTCTTTCCGTTTTTCATTGTTTATTTTGAGATTTTTAAATGCAATTTGCCTTAAAGCGACGAGCCAAGAACTTGTTCTTCATCTCTAGGTAGTTCCCCTTATGCATCTCCGTTTTGAAAGGCTCATTCAGAATTGCATAGCGAGGATCATTCTGAATGTCTTGCCAGCGAGCGTAGCCGTGTCTGAGATCATTTTACTGTCAAGGAAAAAAAAAACAGACCACAGAAGCCCAAAATGGTTCAGAGAGAAAAACCATAGTGAAGCTTTGTATCACTCCTCCCACTTTGCAAATACCAGCTATTCCACTGCAGATTCTTCCTGTCATTATTAATCACATTACTTTGCAAGAAGCTGAACTCCTCGCTCTGACACGGGCAAGGATACGTTACGATGCCAGCCAAGAGCCAGTAGTCATGGCGACGGTGCCAGATGTCATGCATTTTTCCAGAAGACAGCGCCGCTCGCTCCTCAGTTTGCCACAGAGTGTGCAGCTCTGATGGCACGGGATGAAAGCAGACGGTTCATAGAAAAAAAAAAGCACAACATTCACAATGTTTATGTCCAATTTCATCAAATTGGAAAAAGCAAGTCCATGTTATTCCATGTCCTCTTAACAAATTATCCGAGGAAATTATTTTTTCATCAGTGCTTGGTAAATAAAAAAAAAGGTATTCTTACCTGTAAAGCCTCCGTCAGCAATATTAAACATGAACTTTGCTTTGAATCCATTTTTATCCTCTCTCCTACTCTCATCCATCTCTTCCAACGTGTCTTTGTCGCCGTTGATTCGACCTTCCAACACATCTTCGCTCTTCACATAATCTGAAACAGTTACATAACAGTTAGGGGTGTATCAGTGATGTGGAATTTTTTAATTAAAAAATTAATTTAATTAACTATTTACCTGATTTGATTTCTTTGTCTTCATTTTTATCCAGAGAAGAGCCAGCGTCTCCTTTTTCTGAGGACTTTTCAGTTTCTTTGCAGCGGTCCACTGAGGATAAAAGCAACACAAAAAAGATGAAATTTACAAAGCACAACCTTGTAAATGAATCATTTTTTAAATGCCTGAATTATGCAGCGCTCACTCTTAGGTGAAGTCTGACTGGATGGCGTTTCTGCTAGTTTGAAAGCGGCCTCTTTTGGGTTGGCAGATGGACCCTCGGCCTTGGCAGAGGGGGATTCAGTTCTACTCTTCTCTTCTCCAGATTTCTCCTCTGAACTGACTTTGCTCTCTTCACTGTCAGCCGTCTTCTCAGGTGCAGATGCTGGGTCGGCATTGGAAGCCTACAGGGAGGGGGGAAACAGACCGGGAAACAAAATGAGATAAAGGAGAGTTGGCAGAGAGCAGTGACACACCTTAAAAAGTGTCTGAGACTGTCAGACGCTTTTCCTATGGGGGAGAAAATGAATAATATTACAATGTGCTGATGGGAGAAGACGGACTGGACAATAAAGGAGAACAGGATGAAAGTGATGGGTACTAGAAGGAAAAAGGACTCACTTCCTGCTCTGACAGTTTCTTTCCATCTTGCTCTGTGGTCTCCTTGTCCTCGGTGGTACCCGGCAAAAACTCTGTCTTCTCTAAAGGCCAGAAATAAAAACTACTAAGCTCTACATTCAGAGAACAACAAAACATGGCCAGTGCTGACACTCTGTGCTAACCTGGTGGGATGGGGGTGCCGGGCTGTGTGGCTACAGGGCTCGCAGGCACCGGAGTGTTGGGATCAGAGGACACACTCTCAATCAGCTTCTTCAGCTCCATACCAATGGGAATCAGATCCGGAGAGCTCAGCTTCCCGTTTACGTGTTCGAACTCCTGCACCTGCAGGAAAACAAATTCAGCTTCAGGTCCAATAGCCTCACAAGGAAACAGACCAGACATTACAACTCTAGGACAGCATATATAAGGCATACAAGATCAGTTCAAACAACCCCTGAGTCGCTCATTTTAGTCTTAGATTGCTTTTTTAGATCTATATCCTTAGCAGGTGAGCCAACTAGCCCAAATTCATATTCACTCACACCAAAACTTAGATTTCTGATGTTTAGAGGGCTGATGTCAGTCTGCCTGCAGAATACTCTGAGCTGTAGGCTGGCATTGCCTCCTGTTATTTTAAAGTACGTTCAGGGATGTGGTAATGTCTACACGGTGTCTTGTTTGCAGCACATTTTCTAAGTCTTTAAATATTTATGGATTCTGGTATAATACACATAGTGCGAGAGTATGACAAGCAACATTTTAGTAAGAGAAAAAAAAGTTTTATTAGTAGCTTATCTCTTTTTAATCAATATGTGAACTTAAATCATCAAAACACATTTTTGTATAATTTTTCTGAGAAATAAATCCATTTTTTATTAGTAGCTTCTTTCTTTTTTAATCTATATGTCAACATATAGATACTATACATTTCTTTTTATGCTATACGGGAAATTTAACCGGTTGAAAAGAGTCTTAATCATTTCAAGCAAATATAATCCAAGAATTTAACTATGAATGCATGTTTATCAGTCAGTATTCACTGACTGACTGACTTATAAAACTGACATATATCTATTTTAGCTTATCTAACATAGCAGAAAAGGTTCATTGAAAAAAAAAAGTCTCAGTCATGCAGAATGTGTAGTTCCAGACATACAATCTGGTCTCGGGCAGGTAGAAACACTAACACAGCAAACACAGTGTATCAAAATGAAACAGCTCTGTGTCGTCTGTACACCTCTGTTAATGCAGCTGAAAGCTTTCTCCACTTCTATCTATTCTCCTGGTTTATTGTTATTGGGTTAACATTTTACATTGTGGTTATATAAAAGAAAAAACATAATATCCGCAAAGGCTAATATCATTTGATCAGTGGCATTCCTTCATTAAGATAAAAACAAATATTTGTATGCAGTGATGGGTGATCTTGGTTTGCATACGAAAGTACCTGAAAATGGTTTTTATACTATTTAAGAAAAAAAAACCTTACATATGTAATATGTGCCTGTGTTGATGATAAACAGTCTTCCTATTTACAGAGCTAACTGATGATTGGTTGACACCACAGATGTTTCTGAAGTTCTACTTTGCAACCTAATTCCCGAAATGAGTAGGAATAGGAGAGGAATCGAGATTTTTTAGATCAAATGATCTCATCCCTCATGTGTAAACGTGGCATGCACATCTGAAAAAAAATCATTCTTTTTTAGTGTGTAAGAAGTTTTAAGAAGGGGACAGTCTGCACTCCTGTGAGCGTTCTCCCTGTTAACTCCTGCCAAGATGCGGTGACCTACTTTTTTCCACTCTCGCAGTTTTTCAGCACAAGACTTGCTGTTCTGTGGAGAAAACGCCTGAACAACTCGTACCTTTTTCCTGACAAGCGACATGACTCCGATTCTGGTGAGAACATGCTGACGAGACAGTCCCTCACGGGGGACTCCATCAGCGAAGGTCTCTGCTCCGTCGGCCCCTGGCTCACATAAATGTCTCATGAACAGGGACACGTAGGCCCTGGTAAACAAAGACAGCTCAGACATTACAAAGAAGAATCCAGACAAGTGCACAAACTTTATACTGTAACGCTGAATAAAGCCCACAGTTGCCTCTATGTCAGAGACTTTGCTAGGTTTTGCAGGTCGGTGAAACCTGGTCCATTTTAATTTCTCTGCCTCTCTAAGGTGCTGGTTCAATACCCAGTCAAGCAACGGTGCTGTTGCGAATTAACCAAATAAGTTGCAACTTATTCCTCCACCTTTTTTAAATTTCGCATCACTTATTCTTCTAGCTTTTTGCTGCCCCTGCCCCTAATCTTTTCATCCAGTCAAATTCAGTATGAACTGATATTTATCACGGACTAACAAAATCCCTGTTAGATATTATACTTTTATATATTTGTCCCGACCTTTAAAAGTGCGGTTATTTGTTCGCTGCTGTGATTAAAGAAAATATGCAAATAGAAAACACTATTTGGGTTACAAATCATCATTTATATATTGTTTTCTTCTCAAGACCCTTAGCTGTTCCAGAATATTGTCTCAGAAGATGTAGCGTGGCATTATAAGCGACTACACCTATAATGGTACCTTGCAGGAGTCTGGGAATCTGAGAGTTTTAGTAACTATGGGCCATTCTAGTTAGTAAACAAAATTGGTCATGGGTTATTCATAAGCTCATATATTCAAATTAGATTTTTTGGACCCAGGAAAGTTTATTCCCAGCGGATCCAGGATTTCAGTATTCCGTCACATTTTGTTCCTTTTTTCGATGGGGGTAAAATGTAGGCTTAAATGTAAATATCTCAAGTCTAAGCTGAGAGAGGAAGTGTTTAACACTCAGTCATAGGTGTATTAGACACAGCAGTAACAGAGGTATCAGTAAGAGCAGCAGCACTGGGAATATCAGTTGTTACGGCAGCACAGCAGGGTATGAATTACAACCTGATACGACTCCCCTGGAGCTTTGCGGCGAGTGAGCAAACATGGATTGAATAGGTGATGAAGGCCTAGAAGTGCCTCTCATTAATACTGGCAATCCTCTTATGTCAGTCACAGCGTTTTCAAATGCCAGTAGAGCAAGTGTCACTTTAAAATGGAAAAAGTTTAGGACATCACCTGAATTCCCGCTCACTCTTCCCTCTCAGGTCCCTAACCAGCCAATGGGAGTTGAACGCATCCTGAGGCGGCATGCCCCAGCGCATGATGGCGTTGAGGAAGGCTTTCCTCTGACGGGCGTTGAACCCCAGGACCTGGTAACAATCAGCAGTAAACAGGGTAAACGTGTGTGAAACAGAAGATGCAAGGAGCAGCGAGCAAACAGAGCCTCAGTAACACGACAATATGATGCATCTCACTCTGCACAATAACTCTAATATTTAACAATTTCATCCTCATTCAAGCTCTATCAGGGTTGTCTCAGATCTTAAATAAAAACAGGGCCCTCTTATCTCCAAAAATGTCTCTATTTAAATGTAGTTACAAGAACATTGAGTCATACTTCTATACTGCCTCCGACACGGGCCAGTAGGGGTGGCAGAGGTTTGTCTTTCTCATTCTTGAGCTGCCGGCGAGACTGTCTCCTTCCACCTAAAAAAAAAAGAAAACCAAACCCAGTCATTTAACAACACCAAGGCTGCGCTCGCTTACAACCTGGATCACCAGTTCCACCCCGTGGTCCAGAATCTTTCGGGGGCCACACAATGGGGCTTTCTGTCCCTTACCTTCAGGCCTCTCCTCGAAATCTTCGTCCTCGTCCTCGGACCCCACAGAGTACTCCGACTGATTGTCTGAAAGATCATCCTGCCATTCTGAGCCACACATCAAAGAGAAACAGTACATTGCATTCGCTTCTGTTGGTGGCCACCTGAGGGCGCCGTGGCGCTGCAGATTACTGCAGGCCACTTCAGCACAGAGAGGCACACACACGGCACGCCGCTCGTCCCCACTGGGAGGGAGGTGAGAGTTGACAACTACGGCAGGCACTCACTTAAAATTAGAGTGTCCTCTAAGCTACAATGGGCTTTGAAAACCGTACACACTCCTGAAAGATCAACTGCAGTACAACGGCAGTAGGAAAAGCAAGTACCAAACTAGTGATTTCAACCGATTTAAAACTCTTTAGGATGCTTTTATAAATGCATGAGGTCAAGTAACTTTAAGGCCATCAAAACCTCACACATTATGTGGCTTTTTCACACATTTAGATTTACAATTTGTGCGTCAACCCAAATTAAATTCTGCTAAAATAATCTATCTATCCAGTTTCTATACTTTTTAACTTAAGTAGAGTGGCGGGGGTGCATGAGCCTATCCCAGTCCTCGTTGGGCAACAGACAATGTGACACAGACAATCATGCACATTCACTCCTATGGTCAATTTGGGGTGACCCACTAACTTAACTTGGACGTTTTAGACAGTGAGAGAACACACACATACACAGGGAGAAAATGCAAACTACACACAGAAAGAAGAAGGAACCCTGTGGCTTTAAGGGAACCATACTAACCATCGAGTTCAAATAATCTTACAGAACTCCAACTCCATAATGCCACAAAACTGACAGGTTTTGAAACGAACAGTCCTTACCTACAATTACATGACTCAAAAGATATCTCAGATATTCAGACTGTATGAAAATAGATGGATGAAGACTCCAGTATAAAAAAGTGAAAATTCTGCGAAAGTGCCTTTATTCTTAATTTATCATGCATATTTCTTGGTTGGAAAAAAGTCCACGAAAAAAACATTGCAGAGAAAATCAAAAGGGGATAGTAAAGCCAAATTCAGCTCTTTCCTCTTTCCTGATAGATGGTGCCACCTTGTCTGGAGCTTGAAACACTGGCCAGTTTGGGTTTATCTGTTACTTTTCATTGATCGAACAGACTTACAAGTAGGCAGTGCAGAGGTATGTTGGGTTGTTTCTGTTGGTTGAGTTTCTGACTGTGATCTTAACAGTTAAACACTACCGTGCATAATTCCTTTCAGCACAAAAAAGAAAGGTCTTCCTTTCACTACATACTTTCAGTGAATGAACATGTGCATGTTATAACATTAGTCACGCACACATGTGACCCACGCAGACACAAGAGATATCAGTGATGTGTGTTGTTATTGTGTTTTAGACTTTCAAATGTTTTCATTGGGAAAAAAATGTGTGTGTGTGCCACCACAAAGACGCAGTTGTGTACACCCACGAGTGGTGATTCACTCCAATAAGCAGCGTTCCCACGTCACTGCACGTCAACTGAAGTAGGACCTAAATCTTTAGTATCAGTCGCTAGGTGTCACAAGAAATGGAAAACCAACATTTCTATATGGTATAATCTCTCCCTTGATATGTAAATTACATATATATTTTTTCTCCTGCATGCAATATGGCCTTTTGTTATATGTAATTCTTAACTAAGCATAAAGCCTTTCGATTCTTTGTTCTTCTTTTAGAAAAATCATATAGAATAAATAAAGCAAAAAGGTACTGAGTGCATTTACAGCTTTTGCTTTCCGTCAGATTCACAACTTACTCATGACTTTAACCTTAAAAATCAACTCCACCAGCCAATGTGCTTTGTCCATCTTTTTCATACAGTCTGTGGTTTTTATACAAATGAATGGTCCAGGAATGCCAATCCAAAAGGCAATATTAATTATCCACTGTCAGCGGCTGCCTTGTGGGTAATCGTTTTAACATGACAGTACGAGACAGATTAGCGCAAACCCCAAGCATGAACCTGCTGAGTGGCTTATTTAGAAATAACATTTCCCCTGCCACCTGTCCACAAGCCAATTGCTAAGCTGGTGGCTAACAAGCCAGGAGACCAATTTTACTCTGTTTTCCTCTTCCAGGGTGCTCATGTGTTGTTTTTCTTTTTTGGTTTGTTTAAATATGGTACGAATGCCAAATCTTGGCACACACACTTAAAACTGGAGTGGCAAAAAAAGAGTGTGGCAATTGTGTTAGTGAACACTGCCAGGAATGATTTTTGTGCGCCGCTGCTTTGGTTTAACATTTTTGGCTAAAGGTTTGTGGGAACACAAAAACGGTTGAAATGTGGGTGGGGACTGACCAGGTCTGCTGACAGGGCCTACCTTGGTCCTCCTGGGTCGTGTCATTGTAGTTAACTTGCTTCCGGATGCGCTTGCCTTTGCCCAGATTTCGTGCCAGATCCTCCTGCTGCTGCTCGTAATGATGGCGGAGGAGTTTTTCCCAGTAGTCGGGGTCCACGTTCTCCTCCTGCTTGATAATCTCGCGCTCCACCTCCTCCTGACCATGCACACACACATAAACATGATCGATGCCGGTGGCAGGTATAGAGATGTGAAGGTGAAAAAAAACCTAAGAATACAGATGTATCTGCATATAAAATCAAACAACATCTTCTTTTAAACTGTGTCATCTCAGTCTTTGAAGTTGCAAAATAAAAGGAAAATTAACCAAAGTGAACTATTTCCTGTGTGTCAATATTCTCAAACTGAGGATTGTTGTCATATTCTTACCTCTCCATCTTCCTCCTTCACCACATACTGAGCTAC
Organism: Menidia beryllina; assembly: GCA_013363375.1. NCBI lineage: Eukaryota > Metazoa > Chordata > Actinopteri > Atheriniformes > Atherinopsidae > Menidia > Menidia beryllina. The sequence continues at coordinate 17,239,074 of JABUIW010000205.1, forward strand.
CTTAAAGGAGCTCAGGTACTCGTTCATGTTCTGGATCTCTGTGTCCTCTGTGGCATCCTGGCTGCGATCCAGCAGCTTTGAAATGGCATCATCATCGTAGTGAATCACATTGCCCTCCTCACCATCTTTGTTATCACCTGGTTGTGATTAAATTTTATTCAGTTATCAAAAAAACCCTTTTAAAACGAAGAAAAAGCCTGCACCTAGCACATAGCATGAAAGGTTTAATTTTTTTTTAACATGTTTGTGGCTAATTTACAAACTGCACTTATAAAGAGCTGCGTTCTTGGCAAGAAAAACTTTAGCCTTAAGATATTTAGACCTTGGACATTAGTACTCCCAAGATAGGGGGAGACGTGGCGCCTCATGGTTTTTCAAAACCAGAAGCCTCAACTTGTGCAAATCTAAAATAGATTAAGTTCAATTCAATCTCATTTGAAGTGCACCAAACTGTGTTGAAAATATTCATCAAAAGATAGTAATACCCATGGTTCGTGCTGCCTCCATTTCATCCTTAAAAAGCTCTTCAGTTCCAAATTTGAGGATATCATCCAGTTCTTGCTTGGACATGGAGCCAGTTTTGGATCCCAGGCCAGGCCGCACCACCAAGTGCGTCAGCATCATTTTCCTCTTTGCAACCTGAGTGATTCTCTCCTCCACTGAGCCCCGGGTCACAAAACGGTAGATCATCACCTTCTTGTTTTGGCCTATACGGTGGGCTCTGCTGAATGCCTGGGAGAATGAACAAAGAAATAAAGAAAGGGACAGCAATGCACTGCTTAGACTTCAAACTTTGGCAGGCACGTGCGCGAATCCATCATGCTTTGTGTGAGAGATCAGTACTTGGATGTCATTGTGTGGATTCCAGTCGGAGTCATAGATGATGACTGTGTCGGCACTGGCCAGGTTGATGCCCAGACCACCGGCTCGAGTGGAAAGCAAGAAGCAGAACTGCTGTGCGCCCGGAGCTGAAACGCCAAACAAAGGAAACGATTGCTTTATGTGCAAGAGAGTGTGATAAAGTGACAGTGAACTTGAGAAAAATGTCGATCTAAAACCACATAAGCTCAGACTCTAAACGTCTTAGAAAAACTCACCATTGAAGCGATCAATGGCCTCCTGCCTAAGGCCTCCAGTAATCCCCCCATCAATACGTTCATATTTATAACCCTCAAACTCTAGAAAATCCTCCAGAAGATCCAGCATCTTCGTCATCTGTGAAAAAGACAGTGTTCAAAGCTTGGTAATGTTAAGAAAAAGGTATATCAGTTTTATCATTTGTTCATTTTGATGTTACCTGAGAGAAAATAAGAACTCTGTGCCCTTCATCTTTCAGCTTCTTCAGCATTTTCTGAAGCAGCGTCAGTTTTCCTGAGGACTTCACCAGCAGGTTACCGTCATATGAACCATTGGGTAAAACAGGAGCCTCCTTGAAAAAAAAGGGGAAAAAAAGTCAGCTTTGATAATCAAAAATAATCAATTAGCCACATTCAGGGGCCAAATGTTTGTGAAATATCGACCAAACACTCTGAAACAAGGACAAATTTGATTGCTGTCAATTAGGCAGAACCATTAATTATTAGTAACTGGCTGCTTACCACAGCAGCCACTGGGAACAGATAGGGGTGATTGCAGCACTTCTTCAGGTCCATCATAATGTTGAGTAGGGACACCTGGTTACCTCCGCCTTTGGAGTTCAGCGCCTCGAAGTTCCGGGTCAAAATAAACTTATAATATTTCCTGCAGGTCAAAGGTGGAAAAGAATTGTGAGAATGGATGCCAATCTATCTGATCTGATCAAACACATGCAGTTTTTTTTAACAGGCCTACTTCTGCATGGGGCTGAGCTCCACTCTGACAATCAGTTCTGTCTTTGCTGGCATGTTCTTGAAGACATCAGCCTTCAGCCTCCTGAGCATGTGGGGTCCAAGCAGGTCGTGGAGCTTCTTGATCTGGTCTTCTTTAGAGATATCCGCAAACTCCTCCAGAAAGCCCTCAAGGTTACTGCAGAAAATTCAGAAAGAAGGATTCCGTAAAGAAGCTCCTTTACGTGGATCATATGCTTAATTCAGAATACACACGTAAACAGAGCCTGATATGTGTATCTGTCTATCTGTGGATGATCCCATATGGTATGTTAGCTAACAGCTGGAGGGAACATGGAAACAGGATGACAGAAAAGAGGATGGACTAACTTGAAGCGCTCTGGGGTGAGGAAGTTGAGCAGATGAAACAGCTCCTCCAGGTTATTCTGAAGAGGAGTCCCAGTGAGCAGCAGCTTGTAGTAGATTTTGTACCCGTTGAGAATTCTGAAAAACTGAGCAGTACACATTGTGCAAGATGTTGAAAGCCTATGCTTTGGCAATGACAGTAACAAAAAAAAGAACTGTGTAACTAAAACCACAGCTAGGGGATTTAGCTTTACTTCCATCAATTTCCGTGCTGTTTTTTCCAGATAATATCACATTTTCTTCCGTTATTGGACCCGAGTAAAAAGAGGTAACATGGTGAAAAAAAAAGTTCTCTCACCTTTGATTGGTTGTTCTTCAGTCGGTGAGCCTCATCCACCACAAGACACGCCCACGTGATGGAGCCCAGAATGGCTTGATCTATTGTGATCAGCTCGTACGACGTCAGCAGCACATGGAACTTGATTGGTGTATCTTTCTACAGTGGTGGAGAGACACACCGTCATGCATCGTGTCCACTCACCCAACCATTTCCACTTTTTCAAGCTCAAACAACCAACACAGAGGCTCTGCAACACGTGCTGTGGAACAGCTGGGTGAGCGTGGGGTACCACACCTTCATCCGGAACACTTTGCGTCCAGATTTGACAGCGCTGTCCTCAAATGTGAACTCGTTCTCCCTGATTATGGCCCTGCTTTCTTTGTCTCCAGTGTAGGTCACCACATAGAAGTCTGGAGCCCACATCTCAAATTCTCTCTCCCAGTTGATGATGGTAGATAGAGGTGCGCTCACCAAGAAAGGCCCCTTAGAATGACCCTGACAATTATGGAAACAATCATTACCATTTATATTATGAGGGCGTGTCTGTTAGAGCTGATTTTAATATGGCCTTGGTAAAAGCGGACATTCTTCCCACCTTACCTCTTTATACAGTGAGTAGAGGAAAACTATTGTCTGCACTGTCTTTCCCAGACCCATTTCATCAGCCAGGATGGTATCTGTCCCCTGCGCCCAGGAAAATCTCAACCAGTTCAGGCCTTCCAGTTGGTATGGGTGGAGGGTTCCACCGGTGGCGTTAATGTACCAGGGCTGGTGCTCAAACTTGATGGTCGGCTGGTTGTGTGAAAATGCACATTTGGTTTGTGAGGGCTGCCTGAGCCAAAGTCTACAAATTTGCCTTTGAAAAGCTGTATCTGATGCAGCTTACGTCTATGATGGGGGCGTCAGGAGGGACCTCCCTCTTGGGATGGTCCTCGTTCAGTTTCGTTCCTCTCTTTGCCACAAGGGGACGCTGATCCTCCCCCAAAATTTGCTCTCTGAAAAAGACATTTCTTAAGGTAAAACCTCTCAAACGGAGGGATCACAGGTAAAGGGCAGAGATAAAGAAACAGAGGATGAAGGCAAGTATCTGGTTCTTGATCTCCATCGTCAAAAAATTTGAAGAAACATCCCGAAAATGCTGTGAACCAACCTGTGGTCCCAGTACAAAGCTTTATAAGTGTTGTACTCTGGGACGTCAAAGTCATCCACTTCCCAGGTGCACTGGTCATAGGGCAGGTCTCTCCACTTAATCAGGTAATGAACATCCCCATCCTTGTCATAACTACACAGAGGAGTGAACATCAATATAAAACAGAGAACACAGGGAATGGTAAATGTTCAAATAAAGTCAAATATTGCATTTCTCAAAATCAGAAATGCAACATTATCAGAAAACTCTGTCTCTATCGTCTCTCAATGATGCAGATAGAAGCAAGATGGCAGCAAATACCATGGACTTAAATCTACTTAAATCCAGGATGTGTTGTGACTTATCTGGCTCTCTACAGATTTCAGTGAGAGATTGAGAGATGAGAGATTTTGAGTAACTAGTAGCAGCCACCTGTGGTTCAGAATCCGATGGATAATCATCCATTCTGGTTTAATGCCATAGCGATAAAAGCGCTCCTCCATCGCAGCGTACTGAGGGTCTTTACTTTTCCTCTTCTCACTGTTAAGCTCCTCCTCTCCGGAGCCATAGTCATATGGTGGCGGTTCGTCCATGTCGTTCTTTCTCTGGTAGTTTCGGTACATGACTGTATGGTACAGCTCCAACTGCAAATTCACAGACAAAAGACAGCAGGCTCTTTTGTTAGTGCAATGCAAGATTCGCCTCGGTAAAAGATTGTGTTGCCACCATAACGGGTCGTCTACCATTAGCTCCAACTTAGATTTAGTAAAATAAATATATCAAGACAACTCTAAAGACCTCACAGACTGAGCTGCATTCTTGTGACTGCATTCTGGAGGATCTTGCACGTAAATATGAGCAAAACGTATGTAGGAAAAAGGCTGATTTCTGATTTGCTCAGAATCTGGCATTTCACCTGCAGTTCGCTGACCCAGGAGCAGTGCCAGTAGGAGAGGCCAGCCCACTTAACGAAGAATTCCCTCTCTGGGTGGCCCTTGAGTGGGGGCTTGGTCAGAGGATCTGCTGGCTTGCCATCAGGGCCAGCGGGGAGTTCGGCTGGCAGCGGGGGCTCTCCCCACATCCAGTGCAGAATCTTTTGTACTTTACCTTTGAGAGGAGGGCACTGTGGAGGAAAACCCAGAGGAGCTGTCACACATGCATTTTATATGACTTTTCAAGAAGTCCCAAAAACTGACTCTTCCATTTGATTTGAGCTTCAAGAAACAGCCAGAGGCTCAAACAGATGTTCGTACTTTTTTAAAAAATGGGTAAAGATAAGAAAAGGGAGGACAGTAGCGCTACAATCATCTTTCTACCAGAATGAAAATGAGAAGGTTAAACATCATACAGTTAATATGTCACCCAAGTGTGTAATATATTTCATATTTTAATATGTCACCCAAGTGTGTAATATATTTTAGAATTAGCAATAATTTGACATGCACACTCTGTCAGTGGCTGTGCTTAACCATAAAATGACGCAAAAATGATGACACAATGTAAATAAGGCCCCACGACACCATTAGGGAATAAGCGGTAACGATAATGGATGGATGGATGTAAATAAGGACCCATGTACATCACTGGAACATTGAGACAAGCTCACCATGCAGCGTGGACACAACCACTCGCCATTGGGGATCTCAGGAAGAGGCGGGTTGAGGCAGTGGATGTGGTAGGACGAGGGGCAGGTGTCGCAACACAGAAGCTCTCCTCCGTCTTTGCACACTCTGCAAAACTCCATGTGGTCGTCCTCTTCCTCACCGGCAGGCTCCTCCTCGTCCTCCTCCTCATCTTTGGCCTCCCACTGGATTCCCTCCTTTTCCTGGGGAACACAGTTGACATGAGCATGTAAGAAAGTAAAGAAAAACTACAATGTTCCTGATGTTTCCCGCCTTGTTGATGTGATTAGTCTCATTTACCCAGGCAGACGCGTAGAATATGAGATCAGTCTCACTAAAAAGGCATAAGAGCACATCTTAGTTTTAGTAAGGTATCAAACAGACAAAGGCACATCAAGCAGACTCTGCTTCTGCCTTATTATGCACATATATGAGAGAAACTACTGCACGGCCTGGGCAGCCCTGGAGGCCTGACTGAGTACAACCAAAGCTAATCTGTTTCAAATGGTGCTTATGGCGCGGTATGAAAAGGTACAAACCTCTGTGTCGGACACTTTCAGTCCTGGGATCAAATCTTCATAGTAAATTGATGTGGTACTAATGCTAAGGAGTAAATGTTCAGTGTTATAGGTATCCAGTTTTTGCATCTTTTTTTGCAAAGATTTTTTTAATTTTCATAAATCTTGTGAGACACAGACAGTCTGTTTGAATTATCATAGGATAAGGATGGAAAAATATGTGGCTGGTTAAGTGGGGCCATTGTGTCTAAGAGAGGACTTGGTCAGTTGCAATGATGTGCTTACACACATATTCCAGAGGAAGGAATCAACAAAGGATCTACACAAAAAAAAAAAAAGTATAAATGGTGTATGTGCTTGTTTTCTGAGTCCTACAGATGACAGTCTAGCCCAGTGGTAGAGCATTTGACTGCAGATCAAGAGGTTCCCCAATTCAACTATCGGTGCTCCTCCTACTTGTACGCTTTGGATAAAAGCCTCTGCTAAATGCATAGAAACAGTCAAAAAAAAGTAGGATGAGTCATTAATAATGCTTTTGAACTTTACAGAAAATGGAAAATGCAACTTACTTCTTAATGCTGGATCAGTGTAGGAAAAAAAAACAAAAATACATAAGCACTGAATTTGTATTTCATAAGGACTTCAACAGTGTCCTATGTTTAATCTTTGTGTCAGCAAGTCAGAGACGCAGAAAAAAAATTCTTATAATAAAGCCATGTGGCTACAAGAATTTGACTTCCTCTTTGCTACATTTGATCTCTTTCCATTAAAATAAAATGGTTAATGAGTCTAATTTAACATAGGCGTTCACAATGGTTGTGGACAAATACAAAAATAAATCTATAATAATTAGATAAATTATATATTCTATATACTGTATATCAAACAGACTGTTCCTTTTTAATATCAAGGTTGTAATATTACATACTGTGGTGTCAAAGCATTTGTCTGGGAAATCCCTGTAAATACATCTGACAGTGTGATCCCGGTTTAACTTACACAGTGTGGACAGCTCCATTTACCCTCGGGAGCTTTCTCCAACTCAGGGTCCAGACAGACCAGGTGGTAGGCTCTTGGGCAGGTGTCACACAGGATGATTTCTCCACCTTGCTGGCAAACCTCACAATAGTCCTGGTGGTCTGTCTCGTACCCATCGCCGTCCTCCTCTGGACAGAGGGAAGGACAAGTCAGACATGGGAAGTCCTGATATAGGCTCACATCAGTGCACTGTTTGGATTCAGGATCTCAAACACGTGATGGTGAGGCTCCTAAACACTGCACTGACCACAAGAACAAGCTAAAACAGATCTTAAACACACTGCCAAGACCATTCCCAACAGCCAGCAGACAACTTGAGGCCTAAACTCTTCACTGCAGAAGGGAGTCCAATTTATATTTTTCTACAAAGGAAATGAGATACAAAACTGCAAGCAAACACATGTAAGGGTCATCATTAATCATAATCAAACAGTCTTGCTCTGAGGAATTTGGATGGGACTTTGGAGGGAAAAAGAGAAACAGAGCATGGAAAGATTAGACGGTAAACATACTTTTCCTTTTTTTCCGCCCACGCCGGGCTTTTTTCTTGTTGGTGGCCCCCGAGGTATCAGAAAGCACAGATGCGCTGTGGATGCTGATGTCATCAAAGTCTGACTCCTCCAGGAAGTCTTCCTCGCTCTGGTAGAGCAAACACACAGGCCGAAAAGCTCACAGCTCCAGAAAGAATTTCAATGAATTAACTGAGTGCAAATAACAGTGGCAACTTTCATTTGATGGAGAAAACAGTTTTTAAAAACAGTTCTCCAAAATCACAACACGTACTGAGGATGCCTTCTTCTTCTTTCCACTTTGGCCCGACTTCGATTTGGTCTTTTTCGGCTTGGGTTTCTTCTTCACTTCTTTCACTGTCTTGCTTTTCTTTCTAACTCCTGGTCCTGGGATTCAAACGTAAGATTGTTAGCTGCTGGATATTTCAATGATTTGTTTTTTTCCTCACAAAGTCACCAGACCTTACCCTTCCCCTCTTTGGTTTTGGCTTTTTTGATTGGACCCAGCTGAGAGCCCAGCTGGCTGCTGCTGACAGAGGTTGGCGGTGCCACGGTAACCGTTTCCACGGCGGCGGCCACAGCAGCGGCCACGGCGGTGGCAGATGCGCCTTTGAACGGGTTGTTGGCGCTGAACTCCCGCCACTTGGCCCCGAGCACTGTCATCATCTTCGACATGGGAATCTTGGGATTCTTCTTGGCGATGAGAGGCCTGAGTTAAACCAATGGGAGAGCACACGACAACGGCAGCTTTATTATGTCACACCGCATTCTTGTTGTTGTATTTTCCCCCTCCCCTCGGGGTCTTGATTCGCTGACATTTCACTGGCCCTTGAGTTTCGATCTCCTCTCTTTGCTGCGTGTGCGTGTCATGTTTGTGATTTGTCAGGCAACAGCCTGGCGTTTGGCACACTGGCCTGTGAAAGAGAGTGGGTCAGAGCACCGAGTCCCAGAGCCTCCCGGCTGTCACAGGCATCCAGCAAGCAGCTGACTGCACACAGGGGGCACTGCAGGAGCTCATGCTCTCCACTTTGTCAGAGCACAGGCTTAGCTGAGCCAGACAGCCCCAGGTGAGGCAGACGCTTTATGCCAACAGACGGGCTTTCTAGCTCAAACAAAAAGAGCAGTGTTAGCTTGTCACACCACACTGTTGTCTCACTGTGGAGTCTTGCTGGAAGACTTTCAGCTGGGAGCTCTGACAATCCGCAGAAAACCCAAGCACTAAAAAGCAGTTTAAAAGAAGATAATGCAGACAAAAATAGGACGCTTGCCTGAGGAACTGGCTGAAAGCCTTGTAGTTTGTGATGGTTTTGTAGTCGTCCTCCGTGAAGCCGTACTGAACATCCTCAAGACCCCATTCAAGCATCAACTGACTGGAGGATTTCGGCTCCTAATGAGGTTCAGACAAGAGACATCAACAGTTGTAAATGAAATGATAACCGTTTTTGTCAAAGGCTAAGATGCTATTGACTGCCTTTGGAGCTAAAGCGTGACACCGTCCACCGGGAATCAGCCCCGTTTCTCTGACCTGTGAACACTAATCCCCCGTTGTGACAGATTATTTAGACTTGTGACCTGTAAAGGGAAAATTCTATATATAATGCCTTTGTATGTCATTACCTGCCCCAGCGGCTCATTTAGAAAGCACAAACAATCAATAGCGTTCAATCAAGTCAGCAAAGCTTGAACCCAATTAGCACACAATCATTCATGAGGAAACACAAGTCAAAGTTGCTCACACACCAGCAGATCCTTCAGTAGATAGTAGAACAGGTCTGGGGTTAGATTTCTTGGCAGGAAAAATGTATAGAAAGATCAAAAAGGAGGATGGCGATGAGCTAGACCAGAGACGGGATGCTTGGGCTGAATGATTTTTGTTTTTTTCAGGAAGTTGCTAGCTAGTTAGATGAGAAAATGTCATTCAATTAACACTTGTAAGACATGAAAGGGGGTCTATACTACGCATAAACTTTTAATTTAACTATATTTCATTCAGAGTTTTCTTTTTTTTGTCGTATCCTTTACTGTGTTCATCAAGCAAAGAGTTTCTGTTGAGCAGAAACATCACCACATTGAATGCTTTCACAAAGTGTTTTTTTCAGCAAAACAACGCAACAGGATGAAGCCATTGATGTTGACCTGGAAATTTGAAGAAATTGACTTGGATGTTATGTGTTGTTACATTGTGGATTTGTGCCAAGAGTTTTGGAAAATGGAGACAAAGCTCTAACAATGCCGTAATACAGCGCTTATCCCAATTTGCGCTCTTCAAACCTTTATTTCCTATCCTACTTCTTTTAGGAACTCTAAAAGAAAGTATCTAAAAGAAGTATTCTTAGTCCTTTTGGCACAGATTTTTCAAGGTGCCTTTGTTTAACCTGATATCATTGGAGTACAGATGCTGAATGGGGCTGCACAGTGGTGTGGTGGTTAGCGCGGTTGCATCACAGAAAGAGGTCTTCCTGTTCCAATCCCGGCCGGGAGCTTTTGCGTGGAGCTGGCCTGGTCTCCCCAGGCCTGGGTGGCTACTGTCCTATACCTTCTTTCACAGTTCATTGGATATATGTGGTTGTCTCTCTCGTTAGGCTCTGTGTGGTCGTGTGGTGGACGGGTGACCTGTCACCTGACACAGCTGACGGGCACAGCAGAAAACGATGCATGAATGCTATTTTTCTACCTCTGCTATGGCTCTGCCCTGCCTGCATGTGCTCTCAAAGCCCTGGAAGAGTCCTGCGTCACCACCGGTTTGTGGGTGTGAATCAGCAAAACTGGCACAGCTTCTTTTTGTAAATTGTTGCGTGAAAATAAATTTTGACAGTTACATCTTGAGAAGGGTTCAGTAATTTGCCACCAGTGGACCACGAGATGGGAAAATGATCAAATTCAGAAGATAGATTTTTTTTTTCACCATTCGTTTAAAGTAAGCTTTTTGAAGTGAGCCCTATCTTATCTTATCCAGACTTACTGGCTTCAGCATTATGTTAAAAATAATGACTTTTTCTACTGTCCTGACATGTGACACACTATCTAGAAAAAATTACTGGCTTCTCTGGCAAGTCCTGGTGATTCTGGTACTGGGATTTGCAGGAAGTCACCAGCTCCCAGTCAGAGAGGCTCTAATTGGTGTCAATCATTGTCACTTCTACAGACACTGGGGTTACTAGTTTGTTTAAAAAGAAAAAGGATGGCTGAAGAGAAGCACAGCAGAGAGGAAGCAGTAGTTATTTCCTCCCTTTTATTTATTTATTTATTTATTTATTTATTTATTTATTTATTTATTTATTTATTTATTTATTTATTTATTTA
>JABUIW010000205.1:17267437-17280264 GCA_013363375.1 Menidia beryllina
AAAAAAAAAAAAAAAAAAAAAAAAAAAAAAAAGTGCCTGTGCAGTGTTTCCCAACCCTGGTCCTCAAGGCACACTGCCCTGCATGTTTTCCATGTTTCCCTGCTCCTGTAAATCTGATTAAAATAAATGGGACCGCTTTTAAGCTATAGTCACATTCATTTCATTTAGGTTTCCTAGAGCAGGGAAACTTGGATATCATGGAAAGCAGTGTGCCTTGAGTACCAGGGTTGGGAAACACACATTTAGAGAGCAGCAGCAGCAGACACAGAGTGAGGCGTCACCCGATCTGGACTCTCTTCTACTCACAAAGTTGGCCGCATCCATGATGCCATCCTCAACAGGATGCGTGCAGTCCAGGGTGAACTTCAGGAGCTGCTTCTTCCTCTTCCCACCTGGTTTTCTGACCATCTGCTTCTTCTGGGAAACAAAATGTGAACTCATGAGCAACCGAGGTGACCAGATTTAACAATTACGAGTAACCACGCTCCACACACACAGATGCACACACGTGTGCAGGACTGCCCATACAAAATAAATGAACAAAAACTCTTGTACAAATGTCAAGACAAACACCGCTAGCTGTGATTAGCACTAGCTGCTAGCCCAACGTGGCTACAGCCAACGCAGGAATTAGCTCCAATGAAGGAGCTAACACGTCCGGGCTCCGTCTGCTTCCACCCCCCGGTCATTTACCCACTCACGGGGGGGGAAGGCCAGCGCGGTTATGTCGCGAATTTTTACTTTTTTTAGTTTTTTAGTTCGTCTCACTACTTACTATCGGTGCCATGGCTGATACATTCAGCAAAGAGGAAGAAGGGCAGCCTGCGCAGGAAGTAAAGTACCCGCCGGCACAGTCGATTGGATCGAGCTATCTGGGATCGATTAGCTTCTGCTGGGGCCGATGACAGAGAGGTGTCTCGGTTAGAGGAGGACGTGATGCCACACAGTGGAAAGTCCTCCTCACATCCGGACTTCTTTCATAAACTTGTTTTGCTGTTGTTGTTGTTTTTTTGGTGTGTGTGTGTCAAATGCAAGTTTCAAACAGGGACAAAATGCCTAATTTTGTCTCAAGTTGACTCAATCCTGTTTTTAATAGATTCCCTAATTCACTTTTAAATCACCCTGAAACCTTCTTTTTTTTGGCAACCGAGCTGTATCCACCTTAGAAAGCTAAGCTTGGTTTTCACACCTGATTGCCAAATTGCGTCCAGACAATTTTCCCTTCAAATCCTCATTCCTAAGTTGGTCTTTTGTCAGGTTTGCGTCACAATGATTGCAAGATAACATCTTGTTTTCTCTCCTCTGTGTAGCCCGGAGCTCTGACGTTATGACATTATGAATAGGACAACTGTATTTCTACTCTCCTCTCAATGGCAATATTAAATGTCCCTTTTGAACTCTGGCAATAGCAGCATCGGGGGGGGGGGGGCTGGCATGAGGCGTGTGCTGTCAGCTGTCTGTTGGACGGACCCCATCGGCCTACTATTGAAGAGTTCCTGCATTGCCGTCATTCCTGCTGGGGGTAGCTGGTAGCACCGCTGAAAGGCAAGACAGTGGCCTTCTGCTCTTTTTTCACACGCCGGCCCAACACATTCACAGTCGGGTGCCTCAGTGAGGTGACATCGTCGGTGTTGACAGTGGGGTCGCTCTATACTGAAGATCTCAGGGGCTGTGTGTGGTAACAGAATCCAAAGGCGCGTTCGACAAGGTAAGATAAGAAAGGTTCTGCTTGTTTATTTCGATTTCTGTGTCACCGTTTTTTAATCCGAGAGCTTCGTATCTCCGCTGGCTTAACCCCCCTTTGAATGGCGGGAATATTTGGGCCTTGATTCAAATCCCTGGCACACGAGCTTAAAAAAAAATTCAGCAGCAACACATTCACGGGTCGTCACTGCTGGCCCCGTCTGTTTTAGGATGTCGGGAGGAATCTTCTCCAGCTCGGGGAACCTGTGTGAGGTGAATTGCGCCAATGTCCACCCCCTGGTGTGCCACCTGTGCCACGAGCAGTACAAGTCTCCGTGTTTGTTGGACTGCTACCACATCTTCTGCGCCCACTGCCTGCGGGACCGGACCAATGACAGCCGCCTCAGCTGCCCCCTCTGCGGGTAAGAGACGGTACTCTGCAATCCATCTAGCGCTGGCCACGAAACCTGTCTGAGATACCTGACCTCGAGGCGGAGGTCCAAGAAGGGAGTTTTTGTAGCCTGGGGTCACACACTTGAATGTAGCCTTGCCCAGGCAGCTCGCTCTGGACAGCATGGCTTTCAGTGGGGGTAATTTTATGGATGTGATTCTTAGATGTTGTTGTATATCTCGGGACAGTTGAGCAGAACCCCATCCGGTTCAGCTCTTGCCGCCATTTTATCGTGACACAGTGACGGCCGGTTTTGGGCAATCCAGACCTGAGTGGCCGGGGCAGCTGCAGGGTCGTCCCGCTGTTTGTTTGCTTTTTTAAATCCCCGGCTTCAATACTGGAAGGGGTTAGAAGTTCCATCAAGCCAAGGCACATAGCAAACAAAGCATGCTGGCATTTGGCGGCAGCGCCCGGAGGCTCGGGGTAATCAAAAGCGGTCACATGACACCAATCTGTTTCATCCCTCGTTAAGGAAAGACTCGTGATTCGCAGTCACCTTCAGGTCGGTTGTGTCAACTTTCCCAGATCAACAGAGATGTACAGAGAAGGTTTCTTACACCACCGTATAATATCCAGACTATTTATTCTCCCTGCCTATGGAGCGAGAAAACAAATCCAAATATGGTACGACTGCATTGTTTCCATGCCCTTTTCCTTGCAATTGCACACTGTGGAGGTATCTAAAAACCTAAATACCTCTTACACTGCTAAACAGCTATGTTGTTTAGTATTCAGGGACTTTTCTGAGTGGGTACCCTCGTCGGCCAAAACAGGAAATCCATGCAATCCTCTGTACCGTGTTCCTTTAGCTCTTCTGAGGTATTTTTATGTCCATTTGCTGTGGGGATTTTCCACTTGGGTATATATTTCAGAGGTCAGTACATGTAAATAAAAGATCAGTGAGAGTGTCAGAACCCTAAAGCGAACTTCACATTTTAACAATGCAATATGCTGTTCACTTAACCTGGAAGCTATGACTCATTTCAGCTTTTTTTTGTATCTTCAACCATGGCCTCACAGTAGTCATTCTTTCCACAGTACACGGCAAACTGGGGAAAACTTGCTAAATGGAAATCCCCCGTAGGCTGTGGGCTTCAGTGCTCTGCTGTTTGGGATCATAATACTGGGGCCCAGAGACTTCTATTTCCATCTGCATCATGCAAACACCTGCTCATCTGATAGCTCTGTAATCTAGGAATTCACTACTCAGCTATTAGTGGAACAGCACAGAGCCCCATGGCTGAGTGTTTGACAAACACAGAAGTTAGTGAGAGAACAGCCACGCCAGAGGAGCTTTGTCAAAAAGCGGCACATTGTGAATTTGTAGATTGACTCGTGCTGATCGACCCCTTTGATATAAAAAAAGTAAATTCTTAACTCTGCACAATGTTCCAAATAACCTGTGTGAATGGGCTTTAATAACATTTTACAATCATTGAATGAGACTGTGTGTATAATTAAGAAATATTTCTTCAGTTCAAACTAATTTTAAACTCCAATTTGAACATTTAATTGAAACCTTTCTGTATTTGAACAGTTTCTACCAGTTCTTATTTTTAAATTTTTATATAAGTTATATGTAATATAAGTTATTTTAATAAGGCATCTAGAAATGATGTAGGATTTCTTTTTAAAGGTCACATTTAAGAGCTAAGACGTATAAACTACAATCAAAGAAATTAGTCACTTTTAACTTGAAGTAAACTAAGAATTAGCTTTTACATCCAAACAAAAACACAGGGATGACACTGTTCAGATGGCAGACTCAGAGCTTTATAAAAAGACGAATTAATGAAAGTAAAAGTTCTCTCCATTAGCAGTTACACAGCGCCACCTTCTGGAACGACACAAAAACACAAACTGAGTTGTAGGATTTACCTTTATTGATCACAGCATTTATGTTAATGTAAAAATCAGGTTAATGGTGTTTATTTTCTATAAACATTTAGACAACTTAGGATTCTTCTCACAGTTTAAAATGTGAGGACTTCTGGAAGCAACAATTCACCCAGATTAAACTTAAAAACAAAATAGGAATCTGCCACAAATTATGGAGCGTTGTAATCCCACCGGGTTTGTGTCAAAAGCGTTTTTCCTTCTCAACTCCTTTTGGTCCTTTCAGCTGCTCGGCCGCTTCTGTTTCCTCTTGGTATCCCTCAGTCTTCATGTCATTCAGGCCGAGATCTTCGTTCTGCTCGAACGTGCGCGTGTACTTCTCAACAGTCATCTCGGGGTCCGGGTCTGGTGCGTAAACATTCTGCAGGTAGCTGTTTCCCGTTGGGTCATCCAGGATGAAGTGGACCTTCATCTCTCCCGCGAGGATCTTGTCTATTTTGTCGCCAAACTCGCTCAGCTTCTGGACCCGATCTGTGCTGCCGCTGTCGCCACAGATGAAGGGGTTTTTGGAGACGATCAGGTCCTTGATGTCCTTCAGGAGGCCCTCCAGGGTGGTGAACTTGCCACCCACAGCCGCCATGCCCAGCTCAAACTCCAGCTCGGGGATGAGCACGGAGCACGTCTCGGACTTCAGCAGGTCCCGGTTCATGTCGGAGTGGTCGGTGACGTGCAGGGTGATCTTGGTCCCGAGCTCCTCCGTGGCTCCTCCCGACTTGACCTCGTTGGTCCGGTGGCCGCAGCTGTCGCAGTTGGTGGCCATGATGATGACTTCTTTGAAGTGCGGGATCTGGACCAGCTTCATGTTGGTGGAGGCCGGCGCGTTGCACTCGGGGCAGTTTGTGTTGAAGACCAGGACCTCGTTCCGCATGGTGTCCAGGTCGCTGCCCGCCGGCTCTTCTTCCAGGTCTTCATCCGGCCGCAGCCCCAGCTGCTTGTCCTGCTCGACCGTCCGCTTGAACCGGGACACGGTGAGAGCCTCGTCCTTCTGAGGGGCCACTGGATTTTCCACAAAGCTGTTCCCAGACGGATCCTCTATGACCAAGGTGAATTCCTCTTCGACGTCCTTCAACCTCTTCAGTTTCTGGATAAACTCGTCGATCTTCTCGGCCACCTCCGGATCAGTCGCCCGCCTGACAGACTGGTCCTGCTCCAGTCCGGCAACCGCCCGGTCCAAAAGGCCCTCGATGGTAGAAAGCGAGCCTTTTTGAGTGAAAGGCGGGATTTCAAAATCCAGCTCAGGGATTCTGGTGGTCGCGCTGTCTGCTTTGACAACCTCTCGGTTTAGGTCCAGCTTGGCTTTCACCTTCAGCGTGTAACAAATGCCTTGCTCTTGAATCCGACCCGCGGACTGGATTTCAGTGTTAGACCAGTCGCAGTTGGCACAACTAAACGAGCTGACGATTATTTCTTTGAAGAATGGTATTTTGGTCAGAAGCATGCGTGTCATACCATTCTTGTAGCAGTTCATGCACAGGCTCTCGATCTCACTGGGCTGCCAGTCATCGTCGTCGGCATTAATATCCTTGAAAACGCTGCCTCCTCGAATGTTTTCCTCGGAAATCACAGACATTTTGGACGCTGGATAAAATACACAAAACGAGGATTGTTTTTCCTTTTACATTCCCCGAAATTTGGCTGACGCAGACAACTCGTACTGGAACCTTCGAGAAAGCTGTGTCTACTACACAAGTTCGTCACACTGTGTGGCGACACTCACTTCCGCGTTTTCTTCCTCGACGTTGGAGTGTGTGTGAGGTGTGTTTAACTCTCTGCTGCCACTTCAGGCTAACAACGGTACTGCAACAAAACTGTACTGTCCCAATGTTAAAATGTTTAAATGAAATTTGCTTCAAAATGGAGACATTGTAAAAATACTCTTCATACTACTTTTCAGACTACCATTCTTGTGTTATGTTGTTTGAATGTTTTTTTAAATGATCTGTGTCAATCCTACATTGTCTTGCCTGTAAAATATGGTATTATAATTTAAAGAGAACAAAGATGACAAGAAAAAGGTTGAAATCTATTTGTTCCATATTATTAAACATACTGGGTATGGACTTTTGTTTTTATTCACCATCTAAAACATTTTCATACCTTTGAATTTGCCTGATTTTTTTGTAAAACACAATTTCTTATGCGGACTGAAATGGCTTTTTTGCTACTTTCTGTAATAAAACTGCAAATAGTTTTCATTTTGACCGCATTTTTTAAATATTTTGAAGGAGAGTGTTTTCCCTCTTGGTGAAACAATTTTATTCTCAAAGGTGCTTCGGAATTATCACTTCCCACTTTTAAAGGAGTGCACCTTTCAACACAGTGCTGTTCTTTGTTAGTCTGGCTGCAGTGTTGAAAAGAAAGTTTGGGTTGTTCTTGTTCCCCTTTATCATTTATGAATTCGTTTCGGGGCTTCAAAAGGCTCTCATATCTCTCCGGACTAAGTGAAATCCTCTACATTAGTAAAAAAAGAAAGAAAGAAAAGCCTTTTGAAGTCTTCTTCAAGGCACACAACTATGAGTTATACCGAGGTGTCAGCTTTTTTCTGACTGATTACCTTATTTTTATTTGGTGTTGCGGTTTTTCAAGATGTCTCAGTAGCTGTCTTTTCCACAGATACCAGTCAATAGTTAAAGGAAATAATGCCCTTCCACCAGAGGATCGTCTTCTAAATTTCCTTGTTGACAACAAAACAGACGCTGAAGAGACAGTTCAATGTGCGAACTGTGACCAGGAAAGTACTACAAAGGTACCATGTGCCACTCTTTTACTACATTAACATGTAATCGACATGGCAAGGACAATTTGTTCATTTTTATAAATTAATTATATTTATGAATTATCTATATATATTATTTATATATAAAAAGAGAAAAGGTAGGATTGGAGACTTACCAGTTAACTAGAAAAAAACAAATTAGATATTACTGTGAAGACTTGTTCACTTGGTCACAGACTGAACATGTCAAGTATTTGTATGTAAGGGGTTATAAAAAGGGAGAATTGTCATCTTTAGTAGAGATGGGTCTTTATTGAATTTTTATGTATTTTTCACAAACATCTTTTAGTGTAACTTTGTTTTTGCCTCTTACTGAACCTTGAAATATTTTAATATTTTCATTTGTGGAATTATGGATCATTTTTATCTAATATTAATAAAGAGATGCAAAAAAGTTTTATCCTTAAATCTGTCTAAATTAGGCCGTTATCGCCTGTCATGATGATGCAGTTGAAAAAAAAGAGTCTTTTCAATTGTGTCTGTTGGTAACAAATATAGTTAAAATTGTTAAATCTACCAGAGATGCATATTTGAATAAAACACGGCCTTTTGTAGTTTTGAATGATGAAATAATCCAACTGTGGCCATGCTTTTATCTACTTGGGTGCATGTTTTCTGTTCTGTGTGCAGGACACAGAGATAATGTACTACTGTAACACTTGCAATCAGCCACTCTGCGCAGCCTGCAGAGACCTCACACACAAGGCCAGAATGTTTTCTCACCATGAGATTGTATCGCTTGCCAAGCGTACCAAAGCCAAGCACAGGAAATGCAGTAAGTGCCACCTGAAATCTAAACCAGAGGAATTACATTCTAAGCACGTAAGTGACAAAGACCATTGTCCTTTTTGTGATAGGCTTGACTATCCTTGGCTGCATGTTAATCGTTTCTTCATGCAAAGTGGGTGTCCATTTTTTAAAGTAGCCAGAAAAGCAAGGTGTGAAAAACATGCTTTTTTGGAGCAAGTACTTTAACCTCCCCGTGGGTGACAGTTAAATAGTTCCTCTCTCTCCACAGCTCTCCATGATGAGACCTACATCCTTTTCTCAACAGATAATAAGTCTATGCTTTGCATCAAATGTTTCAGAGACATGAAAGTGTGAGTCATTGTGCAACATATGCAAATGTATTGGGTCAAAATCTTTTATTCTCTTTCCCATAACAAATAAGTTGTTTTTGTTTTCCACAGGGAGAGTCGGGCTCACTGCATTGATATTGAAACAGCCTATGCACAGGGGTGTGACATGTTAGACCAGGCAGTGCTGGTGAGCCTGTTTGTTCTACTAACTCCACAGTGACTTCCAAAGCATATATAAAAATTCTTCAAGCGCTCAACAGTTAATATGACATAAAACTCAAATTCTCTAAAGGCGTAAACATTTAATCTAATTTAACTTGTATTTCATTTTGATGTTTCCTATTGCAAAAAGAGACTTAAATACGACAATCAAATTATTTAGTCCTTTCAGGCAATCAAAACTGGTACATTTTCACTAAATCAAGGTTGGGATTGTCTTTTCATTGTTAAACAGACACACTATGGTAACAAAATCAAATGTTGTTTAGTTTTATAGTTTATGTTTATGCAATCAAATAGCCTCAAGTTGGATTACACTGTGGGGTTCCGCAATGGCGTTTGGCTGTCCGTGCGCCTATTTGTTGTAGGTGGTGAAGGAGCTGCAGACTTCAACTGGAGAAGCAATCCACCTGCTGAGAGCCATGATCGGAGAAGTGGGTTTCAATGTGGAGGAAGAAGAAAATGCAATCTGTAGCCTTTTCAACAGTTTACAGGTTACCAAGCTGCTTCCTGAATATTGTGTGAAGTGGATGCTCCCACAAAAGCTAATCTTCTTAAATTCAAAACATTTATACAAGTCGGAATGTTTAACATTTATAGAACCTTGAGTTGATTTCAAAAGAGAATATACATATATTTAAACTATTGCCTACATAGATAATACACGATGAGGGTGTTCACATGAGTCACAGGTAACATTTATATTCTACAGTGTACATATGTACATGATTTTGCTCACAATAAACAGACCTAACAAAACTATAATAGGACATAATTTGCAATTAGGGGGTAAACATGTCTACATATTTGAATTAAGGGACATATTCCAAAATGCCTGACTCAGGGACCCTTTGCTGCATGTAATTCCTGATGCATGTTGGAAGCAATTTCAGCATACCACTGCTAATGTTTCCACTGAGTTTAACCTTTTTCATACATGTGCAGTAACTGAAGAACTGGGCATGGCAAATTTGATTAATCTGTCCCATCAACAGAAGAAGAATTGAAACTCTCCCCTTCATTGGCCATATGCAGTTGTTTCGATCTCCATCTGGCACCATTATCACTGTTTGGCCACTGGATGTCTCTGTTAATCTAATTGTGAGAAAGGAGTCCATTACCCGCGCATAATGAACAATCTAAGAGAAATTCTTCTTCATTTTACTGCCCCCCCCCCCCTCCACACACACACACACACACACACAATTTGGAAAATTCATGAGGTATTAGAGGGCTGAAGGCCATTTTCACAGCAGTGTGAAGAATAATAAAGACAGTTTTTTCCTCTTCTTACTTGACAGGAAAGACTAGCAGAGAGGAAGAAAATTCTGCTGAAAGCTGCGCAGAGGTAAAGTGAAATATACACATCGCATTATCTAGATGGTAACACGCTGTTTTCGTTCAAAAAAGAAGTCTGTGTTGCACAGTTATTCTGCCACCTCCAACTGCTTTGATACCATTTGTTCATTGCACCCCAATCTATTGTAGTCGACTCAGGGTTGACGAACAGCACCTTGTGTGTTGTGGAATAATCTCTCTCGGCACTAAACACATTTTCCTGGAGGATTTTCATTTTGAAAAGACGTGCCATTGAAGTTAAACCCCGTCAGAGGATTGTGGTACAGTTTTTCAAACCGAACGTTGGTAACTTGTGCAAGGAGCTATTCAAAGTTGGATTTAAAGTCATGCGAGGTTTGCAGCTGAATGGAACATAAAATCAAATGACTGAGCATTCATTAAAAAAAAGATTGGATGTTTATGGTGGATAATTGTTTGAAAAAGTATTGACATGGCTTATCCTAGTTTGTTTTTGTTTCTACTCGCTGGAAATAGGTTTTTCTCATTAGCTTCTCTTCCATTGCTTCTACACTTCAGGCTCTGTGTGTACCTGTGTGTGATTGAATGAGACCAGTTTTGTGCGTGTGCGTGAGTGAGTGTTGCGGTCTGTGGGATCTTTAGGAGATTTTTTTTTTTTTGAGGCCGATGTCCTCCATCTCTGTCAGCCTCTCTCTCTCTCTCTATTGCCTGGAAGGCATCCAGTGACTGGGTTCCCAGAAGATTGTTAAAAGCTATTTATGTCATGCTTTGTGTGTCTGTCCATGTGTCTGTGCTTTGTGTGTTTGTTACAAGACAAGACAGATAGATTAGCTCCTGGAAATACTGGCCGTGTTGTTTGTGGTTGCACCTACTGAGCTGGATCCTTTGAGTATTGTGGAAGGCATTAATTTCTAAGGTGTTGTCTTATGCGTGTGTGTTTGCAGTCAACATGAGGAGAAAGAGAAAGCGTTGAAGGAGCAACTTTCACACCTTACCGCCCTCCTACCAACTCTACAGGTGATGAGCAGATGATAAATAATCTTCATCATGAACATCTCCAGCCAGGCTTCTTTTTCATTCTATTAAAATACAATATGACCATTAGAGACAGAAGTTATCCTTTCCGTAATTCATGTCAGCATTAGAAAATAAGTCATATTCCGGCAAAAGTAAACTGCATTAAAGTTAATGGAAAATGAACAAATACTAGTCAATCAGAATGTAAGTCAAATTAAAAAATGGTGGGTATTGGATCTAAGTTTGGTCATGATGTGCTGCATTAGTCATGTAGCAGATGCTGAGCTGTTGCTCTGATCCTCTACAATTTGTTATTTGTAATAAGTTTTATATCAGAGGTTTTCTAAAGTTAGAGACAGTCAGATTCCTGTCATACAAAATTTGAAAAAAGAGACAAACAAAACTCAAGCAAACGAACCCTCAACACTGTTTAAACAGTCTTTTTAAATTCCTGGATGCATATAGGATTATTTATGTTTTTTAATTACCTTACACACTGAGATAAAAGTAAATTAAATGTATATTTTATTTCTATTTAAAGGTATTTAATGCCAAATTGGTATTTGTTAGGTGTGAAAAAACATTCACGTTCCCAAAGAATTAATCCGATGTTTTTAAGGCCATCTTTTTATGAAACTGCAGACTTTTTTTCTTTTGCTCTTGAGTGATGCCTTCACTTTTCAGCCTTGTTGCTGCTTTGACTGAACTCTAACCTTTCACTTCTGATGCTCTCAGGTCCACCTTGTCACCTGCTCAGCCTTCCTTAGCTCCGCCAACAAGTATGAGTTTTTGGACATGGGCTATGTGAGTACAGCGGCACTACAGGGCCTGTGATTGGTATCACTTGATTTCATGAGAATTGTCTTCCATACATAAGTGTATGAACACTGACGAAAGAGGAGGAATAGTTAAAAGGAATTAATAACAGAACATACTTTACCTAACAGCAATTATCTGGGCAAAAAATGAGGTCAAACACCAGCAAAAAGTGAATAAAATGACTTAAAATAAAATATTATTGGGTATACTAGTATATATACTTTTGGATTATTCCAAACATCCATAGAAAGAAAAGTTTCTGTACTTGCAGGTTTGAATTGGTTCCTTAACTGAGGCAGTCCATAATATCTCAGTAAGGTGAATCAAACCTGAATGTTTTCGCTTACACAGCAACTCATGGAGCGACTGAAGAGGATTGTCAAGCTTCCTCACCGACTGCGACCAGTACAGAGCAGCAAGGTGAGCACAGCAGCAGCTGGGAGAAGGACATTCAGAGTAGGATCCTTTGAGCTCACCGGATGCTCCCTATCAATGCTGTTTCAGTGGTTTTGCTTCTCCGATGCAAACGTCTTTTGCAGTAATAAAGGGATAATTCATATTTGAGCTCTCGCTCCTGGACAGAATGTTCTTATGAATTCAAATGCATCCTAGAACAAAACTTTAAACTTCATGTTTGTAGCATTTTAAAGTTTCTGACATTTAGGCCCACAGTCTAAAAACAACAATGAAAAAGGAAACTCAAGCATGTGTAAGACAACTAACAGCAAATAGAATACATGATGCTTTTTTAAACTACTGAGGTAAAGCTGAAGTATGAAATGTGACAAAACAGAAAAAATCCATTTTAAACCAGGGAGGAGAACATACTAACACAAAGTTTCAGACCTCCACAGGAATGAAGAAAAGTGATCGGTATCCATTTAGATGCTATTTAGACAGTGTTTCAAAAGATTTTACCTTGTTTTTTGTTGTTTTATGATGTTTCCATCAGTCAAGATGCACCAAATTCTCCCATCAATGATACTTTGGCTTGAAATCTGCTGATTGAAGAGTAAAGACGGTTTTCTTTTTCTCCTTTTTTAACGTAAAAAACGTAGAAAAGACTATTTTGATCTGCAGTAGAAACAAAGGTGAACAATGTAAATAAAATGACTTTTCTGTATCTTTGAATGATGAGGTATTCATGTAAGTTGACTAAAAAAACTTAATCTCTGTCAGATCAACACAGAGTACAGAAGCGAGTTTGCTCGTTGTCTCGAGCCTCTGCTCCAAATCGGCGTGCGCCAACCTCCCTCTGTCCCCGGCTCCTCAAGTGTTTCAACAAGGTAAGATCAGGAATGTTTGCATCTCTTCAGCCGACGAGCGACCAGCAAGTGATTTCTTCCCCTTGGGTATTTGTTTGTCAACGTGCGTACGCTGCCTGAATGTGCCTGTGGCATCCTTTGGATTCTTCCAAGTGAACCGGGAGGGAGTCTGGTGCAAAACATTTGGCGCTGGTTGAGCATCCAAACACAAAATCCCCAAATGGTTTGCGAGTACGGACGGAGAGGAAAGGAGGCGCCACGCTGAATCCTGCTATGTCAGTTATTCCGTCTGTCTGCATGCGCTG
>JABUIW010000205.1:17280664-17311222 GCA_013363375.1 Menidia beryllina
TTTTCCTCCTGTTCTGGTTCACACACAGACAGGAAAATGGGTTTTAATTAGCATGTGAGAGTTGGGGAGACCATCCTGCTGCCTGTTATTTGTCTCTGATGCAGCCTCGGTGGGGGTCTGGAAGCATCTCCCCCACAGGCTCTAATGCAAGACACAGTCCAGCCAGAGCCTGGTGGACGGCCAGCTGGCTGGCCCAATTTCTTGCTGTGATTTCACAGAATTTGGAGGATGAGAGTTACACTTCAGGCATGTTCTTTAATATAACTTATGCTGCTTTGGTACCATCAAAGTTTTGAACTGGCTGTGTTGGAATACAGTGTGGATGCTCGGAGGAAACTTGAATGAAACGGTTGCAAAAATAGCTACTGAACAACAGCTTCCTGCAAGTTTTAGTTTGCTGTAATAAAGTAGGAGTGGAGGTCTGCATTCACCTTGTGGTGACATGATGTTAGAGATTTGAGTAACAAATGGAGGCATTCTGAAAACAGTAATTGGGCTGCTTCCTAAGTTTGTGAAACAAATGGCACCAATGTTCACTAACAGACTGCTTGAACACATGGTTGTGTTTTCTACTTACTGTTATTACATAATCATCACTAAGTTATTGAGTTTTAATCATTGAAGAAAAAGAAAAGTTCGCACTACTTCTGTCTTTAATTCTGGCCTGGTCTGGATGTTTTTCTTTTATTCACTTGAACATGTCAGTATATGTTTAGCATCCTAAAAATGTTCAAATATGTTATCATGCAGTTGTTGTCAAGTGTTTAGACATATGTGACAGCCCTCATGGCAAACCCTCTGATTACATTTAAGCATGTAAAAAGACTAACAAACATGTTTGTGTTATCAAGACATGTCATCCTCACACTGGCTTTGGTGGTCATGACAAAATGGGAGATTCATGGTATCAAAAATGTCCCTTCTTTCCTTCTTCTTTTGTTAGCAGGAACAGTGTGATTTGTGCAATTATAAAAGCACACATCAAAACGAGAGGAGACTCCTTGGTAATCAGTATTCCATCCCTTCAGGCTCCAGTCCCCTCTCTCGGTAACCTGCCGCTCCCCGTCTCTCAGTGAGATGCCCCTGGGCTCAGCCTTTGGGCGTAGGCCCACGTCCCATCGCAACATCTCCACCAAGGTCCTCCTGGCCGAAGGCAGAGAAACGCCCTTCACCGAGCACTGCCGCAACTACGAGAACACCTACAGAGTGAGTCTTTTTTGTGGCCCAAAGCCAATTTAATACGTGTGATAATGTATATCATGCCCTTACAGAAATGTAGATAGACCATTTATAAGATAGCTGTTTTACTAACCTCTTTGCAGGTAATGCGAGCAACATTACTCTTCTTCATTTTGTATGCTGTTATTAGGTACAGACAAACAAGTACATAACCTAGAGGGATGTTCTGAACATCCATCCATCCATCTATTTTCTGTACCACTTATTTCCAACGGGGACGCAGATGTTTGGAACAGATGAAGCTAAAATAGATTTTTTTTTTTAAATTTTCTGAGAAGTGTAGAAGAACTGAAGAAGGAGACTACTGTACTCTACAGGCATACAGGCCTTATGCCATTTGTCAAATGAGGTGGTGGTGGTCTGTTTTCTATCATAAGTGCCAGGATGGAGTTAGAATTACACTGACATACCCTTTAAAAAGCAATATGTATGTGTGTCAATTTCTAAATAACTGCCTTTTTTGTAGATTCTTTGTAGTCATTGAGTCACTTGGAGAGAAGTAATACCATTTATTGGGATAGAGTATGTACAACTATACATTTGGAAATATTTTAGAGGCTTAACTCTTGTGTAGATGTCATGACTTTGGTTGCATGTTGATTTAAACAGATGCTGCTTTTGCTTTAATTTCATGACATTTTCCAGGAGCTAACTTTTACCCTGTAGAGAGAGAAACAAGGTTTCCATGCTCAGATGCGCTACACCAGACAGCTATTCACCCAACACCTATCAGGAAATGTCTCATATATGTGTGTGCATGTGTGTGTATGTATGTGTGTTTGTTGTTTTGGTTGTTATTGTAGATTCTCCAGACAGAGATTCAGAATCTGAAGGACCAGGTTCAGGAGCTGCACCGAGATCTGACCAAACACCATTCCATCATCAACACAGACAAAATGGGAGAGATCCTTGACAGATCGCTGCACGTTGACAGTCAGATAACTGCTCAATACTCCACTGTGGAAACTATGAGAGTCATGTTTGAAGAGGTGTGTCTGACCTTTCCCTTGAACCTACATCTGCCGGGCTCTTCTCTCAAAATGTTCTGACATCCTCAGTGAATTGATGGATTGTACTGCTGATAATTCTGTTCAGAGCCAATTCAGGCAGAGGGAAGAAGAGAAAAAAAACATCCTGAGACTGCTGTTCTGTAACCTCAGTTCCAAAAAAAAGTCGGGGTAATGTGTAAAATGTAAAAGTAGATTTTTAAAAAAGCTCACGTCTCATGAACTATCATTCTACCTATGATAGAAGACAGAAAACAACTGAGATGTCTAAAGTGAGACTACTTACTTTATGATCTCATCTCAAAATTTCAAAAAGCTGAGGCCTGTCCATGTTTTGGACGGCCAACGCCAGCCCCCTGTGCAGCCTCTCTTCAACAACAGCCTGTAAGAGTCTGGGAATGAAAGAGACCACTAGATGGACCTCTGGCAGAGGAACGCTGTCCCATTTTTTGTCTTTCAGAGGATCCCCTCGACATTCCTGGGGCATTTTGTTTCTGAGATTTGAGAAAAATGTATTGGAGCAATTTAAGACCTACACGTATTGTTTTACAGTGACGAGGCATTCTCCCGTTTGTGCCATTTTACAGTTCTGTAAGCTCTATGGCACGCCCAAAAAATAGACATAAAGACATTTAAACTAATCCCTGATAACAAACCAGATGGTCCCTCTAATTTCTGTGCAGAGGATCCAGTGCCCATGATTAGAAAATTGCAAATAGAATTTAAAATTTGAATGAATTTAATCCCTGAGCAGTTTTCCACTCTGCCTCAGTTACTTTTAATTTAGATTTTGCCCACAGAAGGCTGCTCTTACTGAATGCCTTTTGCATATGGCCTTTTCTTAGCACGACAGGGCTTTACCCTAGATTCGTGGATCGCACAGCAAGCTTTTTTCACAGACAGTGATTTATGAAAGCATGGAGGTGTGAGCAGTGATCTCCAGCTCAGAATCATCAGTGCTGCCTGAGGGACCAACGTCAGTCTCTCCAGATCCTTTGTTGATATTGAAATTCATTATTCTCAAATTGCTCCTCAGGTTTTTGCCGATTGTTTAATATCTGTCCATCTTTTCTTCAGAGTCTTAATGACTTTATCACTAAGATTTCTAAATCTGTTATTTACATTTTACACAGCCTCAACCTTTTTGGAATTAGCTTAAAATAAATCAGCTTATTTACCAACTGCAGACTTTGGTAGATTGTATAAACCTGAAATAAAAGCAGAACTCAATAATTTATTTATCTTCTTTTCATTTCTACTTTTGTTGAAATTGTGCTTTAAGAAAGTCATGTAATTTAGCATGCATTCTTCACAGATTTGGGACGAGACATTTCAGAGGGTCACCAATGAGCAGGAAATCTATGAAGGTTTGTCAGCAATTTTCACAACGCAGGTGAAGAAAGGTTGTTGTGTTAACACAGCTGAAGACTGTCTCTGCTCACTGACCGCAGCCCAGCTCCATGACCTCATGCAGCTGAAGCAGGAGAACTCGTATCTGACCACCATCACCAGACAGATCAGCCCCTACATCCTGTCCATTGCCAAGGTCAAGGAGAGGCTTGAGCCCAGGTGTGGCCTTCTTCTACCGAGTACTACTACTATTAATTTAATCTACAGCTCTGTTTTTTTTTGCTCTGAGGTGGCTTTTATAAATCATACAGGGGTGGAAGGGGGTCACAGGGATAAAATGGATTAAGAAAATTAAGGCAGAACCAATTTTGGATAAAATCTTTTAGTTAAATTTTTATAAAACCCTTTTTAAAACCTACTAAGCCTCCCCTGGCTCTCAGTGTGGCTGCTCTTTTCTTCAAAAGTGCACACCGAGCTAAAGTTAGTTTCACCTTTGCACTCTCTGGAGAGTGCCTTAATAATCGTGACTGCTGGCACTGTGGTCGCGTGTGACTCCATCTGCAAATGTATTTTAGCTCACTCCCACACTCTCTTTTCTGCCACAATTCAGACTCAAAAGACTCCCAAGTAGGAATCAAAATGCTGCAGAAGTACAACTCAAATAGCATCACGCGCCGTATTTATTTGGAGAAATAAAATCATTCCGGCCTCAACTAAGTAATGCAACCTTACCCCCCCACAGCAGACAATACAGTACCTCTGATGAAAGCATTTCCTAAATCAAGCTAAATTCAAGTCCACCCTGAATAAAAAAACAGAGACTTACTAACACAACACAGGAAGTGAATTTAAATATTATCTCTTAGGAAGTTCAGAAACTCAACTTGGCAGTGACATTGTTTCATTTGCAAAAAGATTTCTTGTTGCACAGTTATTTAAAGACTATTTAGAGCTGTAGGCCTTCCGCTCTGTTTTTTTTTTTATTAATGGGAAAGTAAACCATATGGGTCTTAAAAGAGAGATATGGATTAAAGCATAGTTGTTTTTGTCTTTTGATGACAAGTTAATCGATATTTCTTTCAGGTTTCAGGAGCCTAAAGAGCACCTTGACGACCGCACAGAAACTATGTTGAAAATCTATGAGGACAGCACAGAGGCAAAGGATTGTCAAAGCAGGTACGGTTGCTCAGTTTTCAATAGCCGATTTCAAGTTTCTTCATAAGCTACAGGAACCACCGCTGAGCATTAACATTTATTTCAGGTTGTTTTGTGCTAACCTCCTTAGGAAAATATTTTATTTCCAAGAAAATCCATCTCCGAGTGTGGATGTATTTTCCTGAGCATTGAGGGATTTCATACGTTTGCTGTTTTAATAACCATTTGCAAATACAATTAACACACATTCAAGTGTGTGACTACATAAAGATTAAGCAGTAAATATTTTGTTTGTGGTTAGCCATATTGCTGCATTGTATAGTGGTGTAGAAATATGATCTATGTAGGAAAATGGCAACATTCATGAATGCTGTATCCGTGTGTTGGGCTCATTTATTTTTTCCACTGACAGCGAGACCCAGAGTTGTACCAAAGACCAAGACAGAGACAAGAGCAGTCGGCCGCTGATGCTGGAATCCAGGGAGAGCTCTGTCAAGACTAATCGCGCGGGCAGGCAGAGGGGCCCCATGGACGCGTCCAGCAGCAGCGAAATCCCCTCATAAACAACATGTCGCTTGATTCCTGACCCCTTCCCCGCTGCAGTGGAACCGTGTGCCTCAATTCAGCCATAACAAGCCCAGCGTGCAGCGTGGCTTCCTTGGCTGTCCGCGTACAGTGAAATACATGACATTTTCTCAGCTGCAGGGAGCTGTCAACAGCTCCAAGGTGAACCCGTGGGGTGACACTAACTGGATGTACATGAAAGGCCAAAGACACACAGCTGTCAGAGCGTGATGCTGAGCCACTCCGTATTCAGACAATACTGCTTTGGTGTTATTCAAAAAGTCCAGGACAGCCTTAATTAGAGAGAATAGTGGGTATTATCTGATTTGCGTTGTCTTTAGTAGCTCTGTTTGTTCTGCTAAGATGAGAATTTAAACTATCCTTCTCTTGAAGCCCGTTTGCGTGCTTTTGCGTGTTTGTGTCGTTGTGTGTTTGGGGTTGCTTTTTCCACTATCTCTCCTTTGCATTAAACATTTTCTCCGGATGCGGCGGGCGGATGACGGCCCGGGTC
This sequence comes from Menidia beryllina, assembly GCA_013363375.1. Classification (NCBI taxonomy): domain Eukaryota; kingdom Metazoa; phylum Chordata; class Actinopteri; order Atheriniformes; family Atherinopsidae; genus Menidia; species Menidia beryllina. Next base: position 17,286,491 of record JABUIW010000205.1, read on the forward strand.
TGATGCCCCAGAAGATTGCCGAACCGGCGTGACAGCACATATGGGACACGGCAAACGAAATGATGCGCGCGCGGACGTGTGTGTCGGCGGGGGTCACGTGTTGGCACCTTGTCTCATGTGTTATGTCTTGCATGGGTGTCCTCAAAAAATTGGGTAGGCTGGGGTCTGCGGTTATTTTTCCCCTGCAGTTTCTCCATAAATTTACAGAAGGTTAAAAAAAACTGCATTTGCAAATGTGTGTGAGTGTTGTGGTTCTTTTGAGTGTTGGAAAAGCTAAAAAAAAAAAGGCGAGGAAACTTGTCTGCACTCTTTATTTCTCCTTGTTCCCCTTCCTCGTATAAATCTTGATTAATGTCTATAATGAATTAGAAAATAACTTTAAAACTGGATGGAGGTAGTAGATTAAGGTGTTTACTCTCTGCAGCAAATAGGGATTCAGAGGGGTTATTATACATCAGCGGAAACATTTTATTCTTTTAAATGACAACAGTGGATAGATTCACAGAACAGAAATAATTGAAGGACTTTTTATGTGGCTGAGAGAAACAGCACGACTGAGAAACACACAACTTAGCGCACAGCAGTAATTCAAGGTGAACCCTCCCCATTGCTACCAACAAAAGGAGGGCGGGTCCTGTTGTGAACACAGGTAGGGAGCATAATGAGCAGGTAGGCTGATGGCCCCCAGCAAACAGAAGGAGGAGGCTATCTACATTGGGGTTTTTGTTTCGGGATCAACACTTTACAGGAGATATTGGGGTCACGCCGGCCTTCAGGAACAGTCCTGCTCCGCAGAGGAGTCAGAGGTGTAGATTCATTAAAAATACATTTGTGACAGCGGAGTAACAAATGGCTGTGCCTGCGCTCTGGTCCGGTACTCCCTCCCCGTGGTCATTCATCATCTACTGTACACTCATCCAACTACCGGGCTCATATCCGCTGTTCATTATTCTCTCTTTCTCTGTGCCTGCTGTGCTTCCTCACCCACCATGTGGAGCTGGGTTAATAAAAACTCCAAAGGCTATATATATATATATATATATATATATGTACACAGAGATTTTTTGAGAGGCATTAATGGCACGTGCTCCTCGTTTCTCCAGCAGTTAGACACCCCTTTTTTCCCCGTTCATTTTGCAGCCGGTGGCGGGGGGTACATTTCACACTGGTCTTTTGCCAGCTGAGTAAAAACATTGGAGCTTTTGGAGGAAGATAAAGACACGATAAAATGAAAGTTTAATGATCTCCATGGAAAAATGAGTTCACCGAAGAAATAAAAGTGTGGCATTAAAATGAACGTAATTAAGGCAAATAGAGCAAATTACCGATAAAACCGCAAATGGTTACGCAATGAGAGTGGAAATACGAGTCTTAATTATGCTGCATATTAAAACACTTTTGTGACTACAGAACTCCAATTAGCTTTAAAGATTTACCGGCTGGAGATGGATTTACAGGTTAATAATATTTCTTACAACTGACTGAACTTTCAAAGATGAATTGTCCTTATAAAATCATATGAGAGCGTTATTATTGGACTAAGCACTAACGATTTAAGCGACTATGTTGAAGTACAACTCAACAAAATTTTCCCCTTTTAATCAAGTTCAAAGAAAGTTTTTTTGGCAATTGAGGAGCTTGAAATGGGAGGTTTTTTGTGCCTGGCTGCAGTACAATTTGAACACAACAGTTTATTTTTGCACATGGATTTTTCACTTCGCAACTGCGGGTCACAACAAAGCAGATAACACCTATTTTTCTATATTTGCAGCATTTGGCAAGAAAGACCCTCATTTAACAAGCTAGTTTATCAGTTTTTCAAATAAAACTTGATACAACCTGTTACTATATGATTATTCTAGTGGACACTGTAAAATCCACATTGATTTGACTTTTGTTTTCACGCTTAACCATTTCTATATTATTTAGAGCTACTAATCTTGTCGAATATCTTTAATCTGCAAGATGATTTAATGAGTCTTCCTGGTCCTTGAGAACGACGGTGGTAATCGTAAGTCGTTAGGAGAACTCTCCTTTTTTTTCTGTGTATTTATTTTGTGCTGTATGAATAACACCAATCAGCTCTTTCCAAATAGTGAGAGATGCTGACCTCCCACTGCTAGTTGCTTTAAACTGAAGGACAGTTGGAATCAATTTTGAAGGCCTTATCGCTGGTGACAGATGTGTGAGGCCTCTGTATAAAAAGGTCAGATGTAGAGTGCCCCGCCCCAGAGACTCCGGATGCCTGAGGAATAAAAATGCCAGTTCTGATTCAATTTCTCACTTGCATTCTACTTTAACCACACAAGTTCTGTTCCTCACTGCTCTTAATAAAATGATGAGTAAGCTCCACCAGTCCAAGTCAGAGATTGTCCTCCTGCGCGTTTCGAGACAAAGTTCTTCATCACCTGCCGCCCCAAAGCTGTATATTTAACCCAGGGGTTTCACTGGAGGCCACATTTCTACTTTTGCTGGCTAGATTTCAGCTAACTCATGAAGAAAGCATTCTATTTGCATTTCTAATTCTATTTCTTTCTTTAGAATATTCATGTATGCAAAGACATCTTCAGAGCCTGCTTAACGTGAACGTCTTCTGGGCTTTTCATTGAGCTGCTGCACTTTGAAAATCAAGAGAAACAACAGATAAGGCAACTGAAGGGAATGGTGGGACCGTCAATTATAGATCGAGGCTGCGGGACTTGATCATTGTTGTTCGGATCGTTTTGAAGTGTCACTGGATAAAGAGCCGGAGCGCAACGAGAAACCTGAAGTCTCGAATCTAGCTGAACCATTATTTATTACGAGCAACCCCACCGCATCTCTCGGTGCGAAATTACAGCAGGAAATACAAATCCCAGAATGATGATCTGGTGGTGCTGAAAATAAGACATTTCTTATCTCGCTGTCGGAAGCGTGCACACAAGAAGGCCGCGCTTTCATTGGTGCAGACCTCTCTGGGGCTTGTCACTAATGCAATAACAGAGCTGACAAATTGGGTTCCTTTCACCGCAGCGGGCCACGGTGGCAGCCTGTGAGCGTGTCCTTGACTCAGAGGAATCACAGGTGTGAGCCTGAGGATGTGTCAAAAGCCGAACGCATGCGAGACTCAGGAGAGGCAGCCCGGCAGCTCCTTATTAATCAACAGCTTGTTAAGCTGCTGGTCATGGCCCTCCTCCCCCAACTCCTTCTGTGCACACACAAGCACCCGCCGCACCGCCCCGTATTCTTCCTCCACACCTTTTTTTTTTTTTTTTGACCTACAGCGTTCGTCTCTGTGCAGCAGCACAGCACAATTGAATCCTAAGCACCAGTTAGATATTCGTTATGTCCACTGGTGAAGGAATAGGCAGAGAAACTAAAGCAGCACTCACTATTTCAACTGAAACTACACAATAATTCTAGGAAACATAATTTACAGACTTGATTGCAGCAGAGTAATTGTAAGAAGTCGGGACTCATAATTATTGCTGTTTCTTTGGCTGCTGTTTGCTGAGAGATTTGGTGACTGATAGATATTATGAAACATTTGAATTTTTTCTGCATGAGGCAACAGTTTAAACAGTCTCCTTGTCTGTTTTTGTTTGGGAACTCAGCCTACTTGTTTGCGGAAAAGACCGTGCAACTTCTGTCTTTTAAATTGGGTGAGATTTGAACAGTTCAACGTGTTCAATGTTTCATCGTTTTACAGGTTCACAAAATGTTCAGCTGATGTAGCAACTTCAGAATGACCTAAAAGTGACTCATGGTACAGTTGCAAGTGGGAATTATAAAAGCAATCGAGGAAAAAGAAACACAATGGACAAAAAATGCTAACTTGATGATAAGTATTCCACACATCAAAAACAAAAACATAATAACATACGATATTATCAAGTGTTTTATTGGCATGTTCACAATAAACCAGTGATTTTTTTTTTAACTTAATTCTTTTTGGCAGTAGACCATAGTTAGAGTTATTTTTTTCCTGAAACAAACTAATGCCCTCCTTACTTTGTCTAATGTATTTTCCCAAATTGATTCCCTCTAACAAATTCCATGTAATTTACTGTAATGAATATGACCACAGATGAGCTCATTTGAAACCACCACCTCCACGCTTTGTGGCAGCTGTGGGAGGACGAGGAAACATTTCCTCTCTCACAAATGAAAGCTCCATGACCCCTTAAACAGGTTAGGCTATGACAATGCAATGGATGTCTTTCAGGAGCTGATGGTTTGCGGATAAATCATCAGACGCGGTGTGGAGTAGTCAAACAGGCACTGCACTGTGCCACCAGAACGCAGTGTGTGATAAAACAAGTGGAAGTTACACTGTGTAAAAAGCTGCTGCTGCTCTGGTGAAAAAACTCCCCTTCATGCTTTCTCAAGAGGCCCACAAGGTAGCAAAACGTAGAAAAAGGAAGACAAGCCTCTCACCTCAAAGGCTAACCACAGTCGCTCAAGCCCCCGATGATAAAATTGACGGTGAAACCTTGAGTGCAGATAATGTTCTGAATCGTGTTCACTTGTGGGTAGATACGGAGCCACATTATTCCTGTCTTGTTCACAAAGTTGAGAGGCAGCAGAATATAAATCTTTGACTCTCTCAATCCCCTGTGATATTTTTTTAACATTTCTATGCCAACTGTGTGTCACCGAGCTCAACTCGTCTGGATTGGTGGGAAAAAATACTGTTGCAAAAACCAAGTGTAACAATTTTTAGCGCAGAGCAAGCAGACAGATTCACATGAGTACACCTGGGAAGATGACAGAAACGTGAAAACCGGCCCGGACTGACCAGAAAAATGCTGCTGGTTTTTTACCTTTCACAGTGAAAACGTCACATCACACTCTATGGTTGTAAATCATATTCTGAGCTGTTGTTTTCTGTCAGGCAGCCTCCTGATAACATGATTGGATGTGTGCAGTCTGTAATCTGCGGCTATTTACATTTCTGAAAGGATCCAACTGAGTATTTGACCACTGAATTGAAATCCAACTACGTGCTTATGATTTCAAACCCCAGTTGCAGGTAGGAGTACAGTACAGAAGGAAGGAATCTTACCTGCTGTTTTTGTTGACAACACAGTGCAGCATCAGCCTTGAAATAGCTATTTATTTCATGCAAATCCTGAAAATTCCTTTATTTGCAACTCCCACAATCCCCTGGTTATCTGTGTGTGAGCATTTAACATTATGGAAAACCAGAACTTAACATAACAATGTTAGCAAATCAAAACTTAGCAGCTATCTGTGCAGGTAACAGACCGGGGAAAACACTGTACAAATGTTCAGCCTTTTCTGTCAATTTTCTGTCAGTTGTGTGTTGTGGACCAATGTAGTTATTTTGCACGCTGTCAATAGATCGGGTTGGAAGAAAGAAAAGGAAAGTCAAAACACTTGCTCTGGCTTTTCACTCACAGAATTCTTCTTTCTACTGTGTGCAGTAGTAACACAACAGTTCTAAGTAAATGTATAATTTCACCTATGTCATACCATGAATAAACCAAAGAATAATTTGAAATGAGGGTGTCACAACAGTGCTCAGGCTGGAAAAACCTAAACAAAACATGGCAAACACATTCTGATCAGCCACGGGCAGAACACATGGAAAAGTATAGACCAAATTTTACACCATGACGTTTAGTCTAATTTGAACTGTAAAATGGAATTACACAGTTTCTATCTTCGGCTTTCCGGGTGCCTAAATCCATGTGTGGGTCATCCACTGTCAGAAGTCCAGCAGCTCCAGCAACACACTGCAGCTTCTCATTTTTAACTCACAAACATGATGGCGCCATTTGCCTTGCTGTGTCACAGATGCATAGACATTACATTGTAAGAAAAAAAGGTGTGATTGTACTCACCTTTCACGAGAGCATTTGTAACACCTCATTCAGCTTTTGTGTTTGATGAGGTGTTTGTGGGTTAACAACAGTTGTGATGTGTGATTATGCTTTGCGATGTGACAGAAGTGGTCTTGTTTCACACATCGACAGGCTGCGCAGTGTGTGGTCTGTCATTTATTTGAGTTTCACACAAGCTCACACAATCACAGGGCTCTCATGCCAGACTGGAGGACTGCAGAAGTCTTGCTTCTGCTTTGTAAATAACGCGAACGGATCAATTGGGATCACCCAAAAAAAAAAAATCACTTATCTTTGTTCATAGTTACTGTGCTGGCTTGGTGGCAATATCCAAAGCAGTATGCTTTGCTAATAATAATAATAATGATAATGATAATACTAAAAAAAACATCAAGATAAATAAACAGTCTGTCTGCATTTTGCACTGCTAAAGCGAAGGTCTTTCCAGCTCAGAACAAACCCAAAACAGACCTTCTGAGGCTCAGCAATTGTCTTAAATTTTCCTCTGTTCCAGTCAATCCAATATTTCCTTAAACGTCTGTTTATATAGAGCAAAGAACAGTTGAAAAATTCTTTAAAATACGACAAGAACATCCTTTCCAGAACAAAAACAGTGAACTCTGAAGTCTGACTTAAAAAAAAAAAAAAAAAACAGTTCAATCCAACACATGTTTACTAAAAAAATAACAGATGGTAACAACATCCACGCAGCACTGGAGAAAGTAAACAGATGTGACTCTGATTACACTCAGCAGATATGGCCCGGCCCAACAAAAACCATGTTTGAATCCATTTAAATAAAAGCACTTCAGTTTGGCTACATTTTACACTTGAACACATTTTTTTGCTGGTGCTGCGCTCCACAGGAAAGTTTTAAATGTAAAAAGAGAATTGATTGAACAACTTTTCCGAGAGCGCTTTGCCGTCATATAAAAAACTCTAAGGAAGCCTCGGCTTTGATCCGCTCCTGCCTCTCAGTATGTGCGCGCTCCCGGCTTGCTGTCCTGGGCCTGGCTGAAGGGATTTGCTGGGCTGGAGGACTCGTCCTGTTGGTCAATCGACTGATATGCATCCCTGTTTCGTGATACAGAGGGAAAACCTGCGGAGACACGCAAAAAGAGTTCAACACCAACACCCACGATTCAACCCTATTTTTTCTAATCCCATCCATTGGTGTTCCTGGCTGGTGTAGGCTTCTGTTTTTCTACATCTTAAGGCTGTTTGCGCACGGTTTTTCGTGGTTTTCCTCACATATTTCTTCACAAAAAGATTCCTTGATCTATTGTCTTGACTCAGGTCTCTTGCAGGCTTTGGATAAAAACAGATTATACTTCTGGAGACAGCCATCATGGAGACTGAAATGGACTCTAGTGAACATTAAACACCTTTATTCAAAATCCTACTTTGGGTGGTGCAGAAACTCTACCTATTTCATCATCAGTGATTTTCAAAAAACTGTTTTTAACTTAGAGTCCTCTCTGACTAGCTTTTTGTCCTGAATATTTTAAGAAAAATGTAGCCACTGAAACCTGCAGTGGACTGCGGTTTGGTACGAAGGCTTAGAAGCTTGTGAGGGAGCAGATTCCACATAAGTAACCCAGATTCCAATGTTTACAAGTTCCTAGTTGATTTATGCCAGATTTAAACATGCTTCACGATGATTTCTTCAAAGGTAAGAGCTTTAGGTGACGGCCCACAACAGACAGCATAGGCTCTGTCATGTTCTGAATACCAACTATGTGTTTTTTTTAGTTCAAAGCTCTAACACTGGTACCTCAGCTGAGTGCTCTTACTGTGACAAACACGCACATATAAATGCTAATCAAGAAAGCCAGTTGCTTTCATTCCAAAGGGTTTTGGATCATTTTGAAAAAATATATATCTGTATGATATTTTTAATAAAACAGACAAAACTATATATAAAACCAAAGGATAGCAACATGTAAAGTGTATGCACACAACCACGCCTTACTTATTTATTTTGTTTTTTTTACCAATGAGTCAACATTATGTTGACTTTAATTAGGTTATTTTTAGAATGTGCGCCATCATGCTATCAAGCTTAAAAAAACAACAAAAAAAACCCACAAACAAATGAGGTGTCTGGAGACTAAATCTAAATAAAATATTCACTGCATGCAAACTTTCAGAGCTGAATACAAATAATACAACAACACATCAAAAAAACACTGTCAACGAATCGCTGTGCAGAGAGGAACGAACCAGTAATGGGGGCATCTGATTATGGAAATACATAAAATGGGCCTGGCTTCTTTATGCTTTAAAAAGCACCCAAACAGTTATTCAACCAAATGCTTAGCAACACTTAAACCAAACAGAATCGTTGACTTGGCATTCTCCCGTCGGCTGTGTTGTTAAAGAAGTCAACTTTACCTGTGTTTCAGGTCAGGTTGGAACAAATTAAAAGAAAACATTAATTAGGGAACAAAAGACAGATGAACAGAGAGCTGGAAGAAGAACATAAACACCATATCAACATTGCAAAGAAGTCACTTTATCTTCTGTGCTCTGCAATGTGATCAGTAAGCTTACTTCCTGAGTGGGAAGGGGTAGAGGAGGATGATTTGGAAGGAAAATGGTAAAAAGGGGAGAAGCCAGGAATCAATAGCGCCGGCCAAAAAAGGCACTGTCAGCACTGTCCGTAGTGCATCGACTGTCCACAGAGGTCTCTAAGTCTGAGAGTTAAAAGATCAACGGTGGAGGAGAGAAGAGGAGAGGAGAGAAGAGAAGAGAAGATGATCAAAACATGACAGAAAAGCATGAGATTTCTCAGTATTCACAAAGAAACAAACCTGACAGTGACAAGACCCACGGAGCGTGCACTAACATGCAGGATAACAGCAGGAATTAGGTCTGCAACATACAAAACTTGTGCAAAATTGGGTGCATGATCAGAAGTTGGCTTGCAACATTTAGCCACGTGCTAATCCCTGACCTAGCGTATGGTCACAGATCCCAGTGATGGTATATTGTATCAGACAGAATGAAACTGACCCCTGTTAATAAGCTGCTTGGTTTCCTCCACCTATGCACCACCGCCTTACGGTAAAAGGGTCCCTGGTTTGAATAATGGAGTGCATGAAGTTTGCACCTTCTCCCCGTTTATGCTTGGGTTCCCTTTTTCTACATATGTTACTTGAAAACTCTCAATTCTGATGGATCCAGATAAGTGCTTTAGACAACTGACTTGCCGCCTGGTAGTTGAAATGACTGAACTTGGCCTGTTAAAGTTGAATTGCATCCCTTAACGTGTGGAAAAGTTTGTCTCAGCAGTTACATGGTGAGACATAAATTTGAATCAATAAATAGAAAAAATCAGATGCACTCATTTGCAAGCAGACGACACCCTATATTGAATCACAAATTACTTAGATTGATTGTGAATATAAAATGGAATACCTTAACCAGCATGTTTCAACACCTGTTGAACAATCCCACAGGCGAATAGGTCAACTGAACACAATTTAGTGGCCTAAGCTGCAGTTTTGCCGATTAATGATGAAACTCATTTACCCTTCTATTGAAAAACTGGGATGCAGACATATTTTTTAAAAAAAAGAATAGCAAGACCTCACTTGTCTTGGCTCTACACAGGCAAATTAAAACCTGAAACAACCCCCACATGCAATAGGATTTTGAATGTCTCCTGTGATCTGATGCATCCAAAATGATAATTCCTTTTGGGCGACACCAGTGCTGTGTGCTCCAGGTGGAAGGAACCACCCAGCCTGTTACCAGGGATCAGTTTCAAAAGTCAGCATCCACATTGCAACTTATGCAACTGAAAAGGGACCAGAAATAATTAATTGATATGTAATATTTCCTTTTTTTTTTTTTACCAATCAGCATGCAGTTATTGTGCACCGCCATAGTCTGCACCTATTATCATGGCACCCTTCATGCTTGGAAAGTACCTAAATACCTACTCTTGGGCAGAGGACACAGACTCCATGAACTGAATCATCCTCTGAGCTGCACACAGAAAATGAAGAGCACGTTTTCTTAAACCTTTATGTCCACTATTAAAAAGCTGCAGCTTTCAGAGAGCACCGATGTGACATTAGATAGAAGTAATACCATAAAATGGGCAATCAGAAGGCAAAAAATAAAACCACGCATCTTCTCAGTAATTATTTCAGTGAGGCAACGTCACAGAATATTATGGACATATTACAGGACTACAGGCCCAAAGAAGAAGATTCTTGGTGTTAACGTCAGTCGGCCATGTTTTTTTAAGTAAGAACAGAAAGATACTTCCCTTTTGCTCCTTTTGATTCCCAATTCAAAGGTGTGAAACTGAAGGAATTGTGAATGGAAATAAAGAAATGTTTTTTATATTTGTCCTGGTGTCATCAAGGATTAAAGTCATTTTTAAAGACGAGCTTTATAATTTTGGTCTTGTACAAATTAACCAAGTTAGCGCTGTTTTTGTTTCTCCCAGTGATTCTGGAGGAGCGAGCTACTACTTTATCATAAGCCACAACTACTTTGGATGCTTCTATTCGGATACAAATGCCCTCACCAAGCAAGCTGATTGCTTTGACATATTTTACACGCTTATTTCCAGCGATAAAGCAATTACTCTGCAATTTAGGCTCATTTTCAGGCTGACTGCCATTTTTTTCATGCTGTAAATCAAAAGCCAAACCTAACACATACGTCCATTTAAACCAGCCGCCAGTCAAAATCCAGGGGAGCACAAAATACCTGAATCAACAATTCAGTTGCCCCCACCTGATTGTTTGGCTCCCAGAATGCTCGGTAGTGCAATCCAGGCAATGCAATCAGACAGCAATTAAAACACACAAAGTCTGAAGGTAACATTAACTCCTTTCATCAGTCACAATACCGTTTAATGGCTGCTCCTGCTGCGCAAAGTCAAGCCATTAAGAGGGTGGATTCATCAATATTCAATTATTCCCCAAAACAGTCATGAGATGAAAATTGTCAACTGCAGTTTTAGGTCATAATGCAGGAGAGTTTTTAGGACTTCTTCAAAAGTGTAAGATTACTTATAAAAAAATTAGCAGGTGATTGTTTAGATCTTTAGTAGAAAACAGTTTAATACCCCATGAAGTTCCTTCATTATTGTTTCTGCTTAAAGTCTTGTTTAAGGCAGAAAAATTCTAATTTACTGAACTATTCTCACCATTAACTTTAAGAAATGATGATTAACTTATTTTTAAATCTTTACCAGAGAGAAGATAAAAGTTCTGTTAAGATGAGGCTTTGTGTGTTATATTTTTTACAGGATTTCAGAGCACAGCAGGCATTACAGCTCAGTGGGATTTCTTACAGAAAAACTCTTTGCTGAGCGAGTTAGGAGTCCTAAAATCACAGCCAACACGTGGCTGGTTAGACGATCTTGTGTGTCTCTGGCATGCACAGCTCAGTTCTTTGTCCACAAAAAAAAAACAAAGTTAGAAACACAACACCAAATAATGACGAGCATTTTCGTTTTCTCAGCTCTTCAAAAGCAGCTCCTTCTCTGCCTCCTTTATGTTCCCAAATCAGGCGAGGGCTATTTTGGTTCGTGCAGATCGCTCTGCAGCCCGCATGGCCTTAATATGTTCCTCGGTATAATCTGGTCACAGGATGAGCGGCTCATGGAGGACACTTTTCTTTGCCCAGTTGGTCTGCGGCTCAGACATTTCACCACAATAAAAGTCTTGTCTTGTGACTGCAACGAATTAGCTAGACGGTGGAATCTTCTGTCAGTGGTTTAACACGGCCTCCCCACTTTTTTTTACCGGGGACAGAATCAACAACACAAAGGGGATCAGCAAAGCAAAGAGGATCTGTTACATGCGTAACTCCTGCTTTACTCATATTAAGGAATGAGGTTAGATTTAGTTGGAAGCTTAGTTGGAACATCCAACTTCAAGTGTTTGAATCAAAGAAATGCATTCGATTGATGAATAATGTAAAGTAATAAGACATTTCTAAGGGTCAAAACGAGTTTGAATATTAGAGATCCCAATAGAGGGAATCAGTTCTCTCTGTGAGTATATTTTTTTTTGGAAGCCCTTAAATCCCTCTTAATCTCTTTCATATTGCCAACTCTCAATGAATATTACTAATAAATGCGAATTCAAAAGTCTGGCCAGCTTCCTTTCGTTACCGCGTTTGAAGCATCTGGCCTCTCTTACCAAAGTTGACGTTGTACTCTCCTCCTCGCTCGCGGTACATTTGATAGACAAAGAAGCAGGAGACCGGTTTGAGCAGCAGGTTGAGGATGGCCATTCCGACGCTGAAGCGAAACACGTCCCGTCCCCGTTCAGCTGCAAAGTCGCTCAGCGGGTAGTAGATCCCGAAATGGATGATGTCGGTCAAAATGGTCACCACCATTCCAACAAGAAACTATGGGAATAAAAAAGCAAAACATGGTCATGGTGTGCAGATTTTGTTTTTGTTTTTTACTCTAATGTCCTAGAATTTAGCTGGAAAAACTCATATCACTTAAGAACAAAAGAAATTATGAATAGGGTTAGCAAAAAACCTTTGCATTCAAAAAAAAAAAAGAAGAAAAGAAAATCCATCAAAAGTCAAAAGCAAAGGAAATGTGATTTATGGAAATTTTATCGAGGGATTTGGAAAGCCCCAAACTCCCTATTAGCAGCAGAAGTTAACACTGTTGACAAGACATGAAGCATCTCTCCAATCTAACACTAACTGGGTCACTGACTAACTGAGTCAGCAGTTGTTCAGCTCGAGGAGGAAAGACGTGGTCAAAGAGTTGTGCTTTGGTCCTCTGTGACAGTGAGGCAGCATATAAATGCACTCGGGTCAAAAGGACCTCCAGCGGGTGGATCCCCGGGGCATAAACCATCACGGGTTCCATGAAGAAACGGTCCATCACTGTCAGAGCTGTCACCGGAGGAGAAACTGAACAGTGAAAGTTTCTTTTAGAGATAAATCTCTTCACTCAAAATACTCAAAGCCCCCCCAAAAACTAGACTCTGACTGCTTCTTTGATGAATCTAAGAGCCCGCTACTTCCTTTTCCATCTAAAGGAGATTTTCTTCATGCCGACATAAAAAGTTTTCCCTCTTCAAGCATATGATTGAGAGTACTTTGCATTCAAATCTGACTTTTCCAATCCACAAACGCCCTTTTGCTGCTCCTTTCTCTCTGACAGTGTCAAGAAACGAGACCTTTTTGATCTCTCCTGTATTCACATTAAGCAGCAGGTGACACCAGCCATGGTTCTGCTCCAGGTTTCTGCCTGTTAAAAGGAAGTTTTTCCTTGCCTGTGTCGCCTAGTGCTTGCTCATGGTGGGAATTGTTGGGTTTCTGTAGTTAACTTCAGAGTAGGGTCTGACCTGCTCTGTTTGGAAAGCGCTGTGAGACAACTGTTGTTGTGATGTGGCGCTATATAAATGAAATTGAATTGAATTGAATTCATTTTAATTTTGTAATGTCATTGTCTGAACGTGTGTTTGGATTGATTTTGTATTTTGTGATTTTGTGTCGTTTGGTCTTCCTGCCTCAGGACGACAGATGTAAACTAGCACCTATGCTATAATCTGGCTCATTTACAATCTGTATGAGATTGTTCATTAATGTGCACTGTCCTGATTAAAGAAATAAATAAACTTTAAACCAGTTGTTGGAGCGAAAGCATGATGTCACGAGGTCAGAGTTGTGTCAGGAGGGCCTGTCTGACTGAAACGGCAAAGTCGAGAGCTGCTTCACACATTTTCAAATATCGGAGCGCGATATCAGGTATTTGTGCTTCTTTAACCAGCGAGTCTCAGCTTCTGCCACTGAGACTAAGGCTGCGTCGAGGGGGAAGACTTATCTTTCTCAAAAGCATGTTCACAGATTGTCCTAGATTTCACAGACAAATAGGTTAGCTTAGATATGCGCCGCCACGCCTGTTAGTCTCCTGTGTGTGTGACACCATGTTAAGCCTGCTTGAAGAGAAGACTTAAGGCAAAGACTCACCATGAGAACAGCATCAATGGAGTCCCTCTGTGCTATCGCCCACACTCCGACCGCTAAAACGCTGAAGTTTCCCCATCCGAAGGAAATGGGCAGCCATGCCATGCACCCCCTGAAGAAGAAACGCAGTTCACACGACACATACATTCAAACTCTGTCAAGGAGTCATGCATGACTGCAAAAAGTAGGCTACGTGCAGGTGGAGGAGTGAGCCTGAGTCCAGGGTGGGAGTGTGGGCATATGCGCCAAAAAGACAGGAGAAATTCCTCACCTGTGTGGCAAAAAAAAGCCCTCATACTCACCAAACAGTTAGCAGCCAGTGTACCAGTACTATGGCCTGGAAGAGAAAAATACACAGAGAATTAAACGTAATTTGGAACAGTGAGGGATTTGAATTTTTTCATCTGTATTTGTATTTGACATTTTGTTCGCGTTAAATTTTTTCTATGTTTAATCATTCAAAGTGTGTGCAAGTTAAAGAGTGTGCGGCTTTGGTGGAAAGAGACAAACAAGTGTCACTCTGACATTGGCTTATCTCACATGAAGCTCTTTCACTGTTTTCTATCACCAAACGGGACCTTACAGGCCTCAGTTGTTGACTATAACAACCGACAGAGGGGCTGATAATTACAGCCTTCATGAGAAGCATGCTCAGTTCAATCTGTGTGAGCTGACTGACATCAAAACCAGAAAGCACAGGGCTAAATGGGAAACATGTGATCGCTTGCATCCAATTGGTTTCACAGATGCAATTGACAATCTCTTGTTACCTACTTTTCAACATCATAAAGTCGGTCTTTCTCCATCTGTTTTTAAAGCCAATAAATGTACATAGTAATCAATGGCATAACTTTCTACTTGTGTCCAACAGAAAGGCCACTGGATCCTGTAAGCTCTACTACCAAATCAAACGACTCACAAAACTCCATTGGCCGTCTAACTAACATTTTTCAGCTCATGAAGTTGAAAAAAGTCCATCCACACATATGCACTGATGTGAATGTGCAGCTTTACAGACAACAGTTTCATTATCTGTGACTGAGTCAGAGGAAGGTTCTTGCCACATGAAGGAAATACAAAATGAGAAGTGAGCTGAGCACTGACATCAGCGTGTCAGGTTTAGCTAAACCTTCTAGAAACACAAGCCAAGCCAACACAGAACATTAGGAATAAGCTTCGGCCTCACCTTCAAGTTTATGGCTGGGATTTCCATAATGGGCTGTTTGATCAACGCAGCTCCTCCTTGATCCGATTCACTGTTTCAACTTGTTGAAGGGCCACATGAAAAAATGCCTCAGTTGTTCCTCTTACACAAAGGTCTGTGCAGAATCCCTCCTCCCCACAGCAGAACCTGCAAACACATGCCATGTGACAGCAGCCTGACTACCTCCCATGTGACTCCCTCCCTCTCCTCCCCTCACAGTTCCCACTTCAAACCTCAGAAGGCTCCACACCGGTTACAGCTCCACTTGCTGTGCCTGTTCAAAAAGTTCCCCGTGATGTATCAGGAATCTGGCACATTTGTTTCAAAGCACTGTTTTCTCAGCAAAGACGGTAAAGAGAACAAGTACCGTATAGATTTGATAGTTTGGTAAGTCATTTGTGTCTGCTTATTTATCTTACCTGAAAATCAAAAGACATGGAGCACATGTCATCAGTTTGAAGCATTTATGACAGATGGAGACAATACTGAGAAATGGAGGTACTGGTGATTTGAAACTGCTAGATAGTTTTGAATGATTTCATTTCAAAGAAGGACTTTTAATTATGGTTAAATAAATAGTTAGTTCAGTAAAATGACAACTGATTGGATGCAACTGCAGCATTCCTGTATAACAGCAGATTAAAGCTGTTTTCCCACATAGTGTTACTCTGTAAACAGAGTATATATATATATATATATATATATATCAAACTTTAAATTGTGAAGTTTACGTTGAGTTTATCCCTGTTTATTTTTTATATGTCGTGCTGACGCTGTCCAGTGATTTCCCATTTCTGGGATGAATAAAGTACATCTCATCTTATTCATCTTCTTTATGGCTGAATGTTGGAACCGATTGACCTTTAACCTCGGCATAAATCATTTAACGAGAGCAGCAGCCAAACACTCACCCCTGATCATAATGAGCCCCGGTCCCCAGTGTCTGTCCGGTGTTACCTTCAAACAGAGATGATCCATTGTGCGCCTTGAGCCTGGCAGATGGCCCCTGACCTATAAAGCATGACCCTGGGGTCCCGACCACCTCTGACCCCCGTGACAGCTCATGACTCATGATTTTCGACTCTAGTCATGCTGACGAGCAAAAAAGGGCTGCACTAAGTGTTTAATGTTGGCTGATGAGATTGCACTGAGACAAACAGGAGGCATGTTATTTCATTTTGAACTGTAATATATTTAATCACAACAAATTAGGCACTCACAGGAAAATTAAACCAGGTTATTGCCTTGTCACATTTTGACCTGATATAACCGGCAAGCGAGTATCACAGAGCCACAGAAACAAAAAGGAAAGCATCCTCTCCCTTCCTTCGTTTATGTGCTCATCTATATGTTGTAAGTGTTTCCCTTGGAATGATTTATTCATGCCGCTTTGTTCCCATGACTGACTTCTCGCCACTGTTGTGCCAGGGTACTTTTTTTCTTAGAGCGCTCTGGTTGGAAGAGTTGGCTCGAGACAGCATCTGTGGTAACTGATTACTTCAAGAGAGCTTTAAGAAAGGTAGCAAGGTCGGTGTAAAAACTAAAGGCTTGCCAGGATGTGGTGGCGTGTAATCTATCACTTTGCTGGCTGTTAGCCACGTCTCATCAGGGCGCTCCTGCAGAGCTCCCTCTCTCTCTCAGGTGTAAATATTAAAAATACATCAGCACTGATTTTATCCGGACGGCCATAAATCTGGACGGTGCAAACACAGTTTGATTGTGCTGCTGCTTTGGAAAGAAAAAATGAGTGTTACTTCTTCCACCAAATAAATTATTGATGTGGATTGATTTTTGCAGGCTGGTGTGTTCAGGTCGGAGGAGCCCTGAATGTTATTGCTCTCACTTGCTCTAATGTGCCATAAGGCTGATGTTAAAAAGCTCGACGGCTTTGACGGCTCGGGGGTATTTAAATGACCATTAGTTTACACCGAGGCAGACGGTAAATGACGACAAAAGCACCATTTGTGTAAAAGGGTAACGGACATCTACTAAATGGGGATGACGGCAGAGAAATCAAACCCACCCTGAAACTTCTTTCCGCCTCCTTTCTTGTTACTCCAAAGAAACTGAAATGACAGATCCTGTTTAATGCTGTGACGTATGTTGTGTCCACAACGTTTTAGAGAAGAAAAAAAAAACATCTTTTTGGTAAACTGGATTATTCTGAAGGTAACAATTGTTGTTATGAAAAAAAAAACTTCTTTAGCTGTGTAGGTGGACATCGCGTTTCATTCAAACATTTGTGAATCTGAGAAGAACAGGTTTTATTCTCTTCATTCTCTTCAGCCACACCATTTCATACGCTAATGTATGGACAGCATTTTCTCTACCTGAGAGTACGTTTGGCGTTTAACACTAAGGAGAAATGATGTTATGCTGTTAGTATCAAACTTTTCTATTTGAAAACCTTTACTTAAATCACTCTTGCCCCATGGAAATGTAAGAAGAACCAGTATCCTTATATATTTTTCCTCCAAAAAACATTTTAAACCTTCCCTCCACATCTCATGGGTATCTCACTGCCTGGCTTTACAGGCATATTATGTTATATCATATTATATTGGATTGCTGTCTTTTTTGTTTGGTTTTTCTATTTTTTTATCAAATCTGATAGAAATGTAAAGTTAATTTATCCTTCATGGGAGAAATGAAAGTGTGCCACTCCATGGTAGATCGGCCTTTTAACACAGTCCAATTGTGACAAAATCTGATTTCCTGGCTGAATCCATAGTTTCTTTTTTGGCCTGTTCATATGTTGTTTTTGCTTTGTTTGCTTTTAGTGTGAAGTGGATAGAAGTGTTCAGTATTTCCAAGATTAGTATTGGACTGAAATGTGATATTAGAGACTGATTGTACAATCTAAGCACAGATGCACCAACACAGAAGTAAAATTCAATATTTGACCCTCAGAGTTAGGAGGAAGAGACATAAGAATATCTAAACTGCATGACTGCAGTGATGAATTTATGTTTTGTATGACGGCATGTGAGCAGTGTTCAGTGTTGCTTTTCTGTGTAATTATTCAGGATGTATTGATTTTACTGTTAAATACTTTGTTCTGAATATAAAGGCCACACGTAACTTGACTGTAAGTTTTTAATCAGGAAAAACAGAAAAAGCTGAAAATCACAACATATAGACAAACATGTTTGAATATTGAATAAATAAGAAACACATATTAGGACATGTAAGATGGAAAGCCAACTGATATGTTGTTGATTACCGTACAACCATTAAACACTTTAGAATATTGGCATCAGTTAAAAAAAATGTCCTCGGTATTTGGAACAACCCCATATTTACAGTTCAAGAGAGCAACCGGATTCATTTTGCATTCACAAATGGCAACACAGGTCAACATGGAGGCTACAAACCTGGTGAAACAGAATTCTTAATTAGCTCTACAGTGACAGCTTACCTAAGCCAAACTTAATGACCTCAAGGAAGTAAAAGCCACTTATCTGGTACTCCACAAAACAATCAGATACTGGAAATTATTTTTAACAACGTTCAACTGAGGTCAGCAGGATGAAAACAGGATAAAGATACAGAGAGTCTGAAACATTCAAAAAAGAGTTCATTTTAAAAACAAAGTCTGCTTTTCCCCCTCCCTAAAAAAAATCTAAGAATACCAACAGCATTCATAATCATGGTAATAATCAATTCTCAGGCTGAGTGACAACTACACTTGTCCTCTGTGAGAGAACTACCGAGTAAATTTTTTTTCAAACAGTTCAAAGGAATGAAACACGATTTCTATGAGCTGGAGGACGGAGAGAAGTTTAGAAAAAGCAGCTCTTTTTGCAGTAACACTGGAAAGAAAGAAATAGAACTAAAGTCGACACACGGTGCAGTATCTGACAGACGGGTAAGGTGCTTAAAGATGGTGATTCGCTGTATTACAGCAAGTCCATGGCTCATCCTATGATAAAAACGTTCCTACACAATTTCCAGTTTAGTCACAGACATCTTGTGTTAAAGGACTACATTTCTGCATGTCCGTGACGAACTTTGTTTGGTTATTTAAAAAGAAAAAACAGCAAGACATCACCTTCAAGCACTTGGTTTGTTATCTGTGTTATGGCTGCTGCCTCGTCTTCGTCAGCGTCAGTGGGTCGATCTCCACGTTCATGCGTTTCCTCCTTATCCTCATATAGTGATGAAGCCTCCCTGATCGCTGCTGACCGACTCCGGTACCACGCAGCGGCCTCTCCTCCTGGTCACACGGCGCTTCCGGTGAAATTTAGCATAACATCGAAACCCTGAAAGATAAGCCCAAAAAAGGAAATCTGAAAACAGGACAGAATCTGGTTGACTCATGCTTAAATGCATATGATGCCAGTCACAGACTGACTACCAGCATTAAAAGAGAGGGCAGGGAGTTATTTAACCTGGAGACTGCATATGCATTTAACCCAGTGATGGGAATATGGCTGTTTCTATAATGCAATCTCTATAATATTGTCAATGTGGGTGCACCCCAGATTAATGGGTGGTTTGTTGGATTGAGGATAACCTTTTGGGTCCATCTGTTGTGTATCCAACCTCTGATCAGTATCAACATCTGTGTTCTTTCACCGCGAATGCCGACGCTTTTTCTCAAGCCAAAACAAATTAACTGAAAAACTGACAATGAAAATGAACACGTTGACATTTTCTGCACACCAGAAGCAGATCTTCAGCGGGAAACCCTTCACACAACCGGACGTGACTGAGATCCCGGTTTGTTCTCGTCTCTCACCTTCCTCGCACATGCAGTCATCATAGCATTTGTTGTTAAGCCCTCTGTTGTGCGGTTTACACTCATGCTGTCTCAGGTCACAACAGGAACCTTGTGCAGAAGAAGTACATGATGAGTTAACAACAACACGTGTATAATTGCTTCATGCTTTCAAGTAAAGTAAAGTAAATCCAGAGAAACCCAGCCATGACCAACAGCACGTGATATTTTACACTTCATCATGACTGGTTTTCACCAAAAAATAAACTCGGATGAAGTGTTAAAAGATCCCATAGAAATGAGTGTAAACAGTAGATAATCATCTCACTCATTTTTAAGCGTAACAACCTTTCCAAAGGCTGTTTTTTTACTTTTTTGGCTGGTCTGTAATATTCACATAAGTATAATACAATGTCAACAGCGAGAAACATCATAAAATGTCCTGGAGAGGCTGCCAGTCAATTATGAAAGTGTCACAAGGAAATATAGGTTGTGTAATTCAGTAATCTTTCCAGGGGCAGACATCATAGAATTTTGAGGTTTCAAAATGACATTTCAAACTTTACAGGCTTTACTTATCATGCTAAATGCTCAAATTCAAAAAAAAAAATTGTTTGTTTAGAAGGGAGGCCAAAGAAAAACCTGTTTTTCAAAGCCCTCCTTTGAAAAGCACGGTGGAGGGGGGCTGATGATTTTGGGCTTGTTTTGCCAAAAAAACATGGGCCTGTGGATCTTGCAATCAATTGCTGGAATTAGAAGCGTTTATTAAATATAAAAGATAAAGGTTGTTTTTTAAAAAGGGGGCCTGAAGCCTATCCCAGCTGCCTCTGGGCAAGATGTGGGCACACCCCAAACAGGAGTCTGCCACTGAGCACACATTAAAACTTCAGCAGCCATGTTACAACCACTAACCTATAATCCATGTGGGGATGAATGAATATATGAGTGGCCACAAGCCTCAGTAACTTACCAACCGTGCAAAGAAAAAAGGCCCAAAATCCTCTCAACGACTAGGTGAGAGCGATGACACGGTACACTTTCAGCAGGTATTTGTGTTGAACGTGTGATATTTTGTGTTTAGACGAAACCCCGTACACCAGGGAAGACACGGACGTTGAGCGTTGATGAGTGGCTACTCTGTGGCCGGATTTACATGTGAACTGACCGGCTAGTATGTGGATGACCGTGGAGTTGTTTTATTCATGTTCGTACCTGGCAGGCAGTCCAGGTGGTGGTCACACGGCTCAATAGCATCTGCAGTCACGTTTCCACTGCTGAGGTTCTTAATTCTCCTCTTGTCTGCGGCGAGAAAATGAACTCAAATAAAACAACAGCTGAATGCTGCAGTCCTCTGATCAATACACAGCCTAAACACAATCACTTAACAATGTTTTCTAAAAGTGGTCACTCACACCTTAACTGTAAGATAGCTAATCTTAAACAATACATTTGGTAATAGTAGGATTTTATGAGGTTCAAGCTCTTCAAGATGGGTTTAAAAAAGATTTTTTAAAACTGTATTACCAGTTTTTGTTTTAAACCTATAGTACTATATACTACTATTGGTTCAAATGAATTCGGACTTTCTTTGTCATGAGCTGAGGGAGATTTGCTTTGTTTAGTATTCTGGTTGTAAATCAAATTGGCCTCACCCTAAATGCACCCCGGTGTCTCATCAAAAAAGCACTCCCACTCATAAACTCAAGACTCCCACTTTTGACCTCAACTTCACAACAAGCATCCAACTCGTCCAGTAATAAAAGCAAAACCACGCAGCAGCAGACCTTCAGCATCGGGAAGATCTGCCCTTGCAAATGTCTGTTTTCTATTTCACGTGAATAACAGAAAAAAAAAGCAGCCGGAGCCACTAGCCTTCATTTTCTTTGTTGGCAGAAAAGCAGTCTGAGATGTGAGCTAAGAAAAAAGACTGTTCAAATGATTGTATTGTATCTATTATCAATGGAGACTAAAACCTTTAAATTGTGCTTTTTATAGGCTTTAAATGTGTTAGATTCCAATGTTTTCTTTTTTTTTTTGTTCTCCAACATTTATATGTTTTTCATTATGTTAAAGAGTGACAAAGGTGTTATTGGTATTTTATGTCCAAAATATTTGTGTGGGGGTGAGTGATGAGTTTGTACAGTGAACTGTGAAGAAAAAAGATTCCCATATTATTATATGATTGCATCAAAGCACCCGAGGCTTTCATATACAAAAGGCAATGAAAAATGCTATCACCTGTATTTATGGCACGCTGCGTTTTGGAACAACTGAATAATAGATGCCTGTGCTAAGGAAAAACACGCTATGTGAACACCCAGCTGACAGTGAATTTTACTGACCCTGAGGAAAGCCTCTTGGGTCTGTATTGCTTATAGTGAAAAATACATGTGACGGATTTAGGCGAATTAGCCTACAATTTCCATTTCAAGCACCAAATCTGTTCAGTTTGAACGAAACAGTTGTCGTATGGCTGTCACACTGGCCGACGACTGACCCTTCTTCTTGGAGGGCCAGGCGTCCACAGGTTTCATGTCTTCGTAGTCTGTCCAGTCAAAGAGCGCCATGTCCAGTGTTGGCATCACCTCCCCATGTCCTTGTCCCCGTCCAGACTTCTGAAAAGAAAAGTCCAGTTGAAACTGCATCATTATCTCAGTTCAACAGTTTTCAGCCATTTTTCAATTGAGAGATTGTCTGATTGGCTCTAATTAAGTCAAAGAAGCCCACGTGTGATGGCCAAAGCAATGTTGGTATGCATACCAATAAACTCATCCTATCTTCCATTAGTGCCTGCATACTTGTACCATAAAACTGATGATGCGGAGAAGAGACTAATGCCTGATTTCATACCATCTGGCATATGGATGGACATATCATTGATATGCTATGCTCTCCTAATAATACTGTGATATGTGCTTTATTTAAACTGCATTGGCAGTGAGATCTGATCTGGTTACTGTGATTTAAAGGTAAACACTTCCAGGGTGCTTTTAATGAAATGCATTGTGCATTGACCGGCAGCAGTAACGCCCCTTTGAATTATAAAATGTCCTGACCCACACAATGGTGTAACAATAAAGCTTAAGAAAAAGAAAATAGAAAAACAACAGAACAATTGATTGGTTGCACACACAAAAAAAAGAAAAAGGAAAGAAATGGCTGCCCTGAGAGCTGCATACAAATAACTTTCCCTCCCCACTGTTGATACATTCACAGCTTACAAATGGAAACTTCCTGTTCATTAAGCACAACCCCAATTCTTATTTCTCATCACTGCGGACAGCAGGACACTAATGGTGCCCGGAGGTGGTCAGCAGCCTGAAATAGGTGTTTTATCACACTGTACCAAATGTGTCATTTTGGTTAGCAGGCATCAAATCATGTGCTTTTTTTCAGAATGATGTATTCTATAGTAGTCTTTTGAAGGTAAGCAGTTATCTTAATCTTTTATTAATTAATGACATTTGGATTTCAATTGATATCTTTCTAGCACTCTTTGCTTTAGTTTTTTTTTTTTGGGTGGTGTCTCTGTGCAGATGGCGGGCCCTCCAAGGAGTATAATAATGGTTTCTTGTCTAAAAATGAATATGCCTAACGGAGGAAAAACAATAATTATTTTGAAAAGATACTACAAAACTAAAGAGTTTTCTTTAATGGAATATTAACTTGCACATCTTAACCAAACATTTCACCAAAAAATGAGCTGAAATACCATAAAATGAAGACACATGTTTTTTCCACAATATTTGTACTGTTATTATTTTTATTTAGTGTATTTAATGGTCATCTTTGCTTAATGCATTTACTGATCTTTTCTTACTTATCTCAGTATTGTTATGTGCTGTGTTTGTTAACGGCAAGAAAAAGTCCAAATAATTATGGTGGTCTGCCAAAAAATATCACTATTCTAGGTTCTTCAAATTTGAAGATATTTAAAGGTAAATGTGAAGACACTTTACTGTAACAGCTTTGAAGAGTGATAAGGCAGCTTGATGTCTTAAAGTCTGGAAAGAGGCAAAGAGCCAAAGGGCACACATGTACGAGCTGCAACATCTTAGACTGCTCCAAGGTCCAATATCTGTTTGTTTTTTTGTTTTATTGCTGTTTTTTGTGTGTGTGTGTGTATTTTTTAATAAAGCTCTACATTGCACCACACTCTGCAGGCTCAGAAAATAAGTACTCTAACTTCTATATTTAGAGATTAGATTTAGTTAGACTTTGAAGAACCTGTTTAACTGGTTCAGACCAGGAATCCTATTTGTATTGTGTATTACATTAAAAAACACCTGGAATAAAACTAAAATAATCTATGCAAATCTTTGCTCGAAGCATGTTATTACAGATAACAGTGAGGAGTCTTTGGACTGATAACATTAATTAATTGAAATGGAGCAATGTCATGATGGTAAATATTCATCTTTGTAAAATGATTTCCTTACCAACTGATGTATCCAATGGAAGCAATAAAAATTGTTTCACAATCTGCACACTGAAGCAAATAAATGCTTTATGGTATAATTAAGTCAGCAGGACTTTGAAATGCATTTAGGGAAATACTTGGGAAATCTTTAAATAAATGAGTTTGGCAAAGAAGTGGATCCATACTTGTTTTCTTTCACCCCTAGGAAATAAGCAATTGGAAATATCAATTAGATTAATTGCAGGGGGCTACCGGCCTCTGCACAGCTGCTCATTAAATCCATCAATTGCAGATCGAACATTAATTAAGAAGCCATGCCTCCCACTCATGCTACTGGACGATAGTTTACCCTTCAGTTGCCCAAGAAGATGACAAAGAAAAACATACATCTGCAATCTCAGTGCAGATGAAATTTGAAAAAGCAATAAACTGATGGAGAATAATAATAATAATAATGATAATAATTACATAATAATGACATTTGGCTACTAGATATGCCCGTTACGTAAATATGTGCAATTACTATACAAACTATACTATACTATACTATACTATACTATACTATACTATACTATAC
>JABUIW010000205.1:17313048-17343449 GCA_013363375.1 Menidia beryllina
ACTATACTATACTATACTATACTATACTATACTATACTATACTATACAAACACCTTCTTGAAAGGAACAAGAACTGTCTCTAAGAATGAATTTCAAACTTGGGTTGGCAAAATTAGGTTAGAAATAGGAAGAGCGGGTGGAAAATGTTACGAGACGATAATCTACATCTTAGAAAGGTCTGATTGATGTTCAAAATGATGTAAAATGGTTTTCATCTGCTGTAAGTTTGAGCCGGTGTCGTGAGCGTGTCAGAGGAGAGATGTGTTTGTGACCTGGTAGTTTGTTGTGGCATTTTTGCTAAATTGATAATTGATGTCTCTCGGGACTCCTACAGATCTCAATGGAAGCCCAATGGAAGAATGGATTGTAATGAACAGCTCGCTCAAATGACCTGTGGGAGAACCTTGAAGATGGAGGAATGGAGATGATAATTAGAATATTGTTGTGTTCTTTGGAACGGTGGATAATTAAAGACATTTGAAGGCGAGCTTCAGTATGTAAATATGGCTGCTTATATTGTCTTGATGAGCGAGTGTCCCGCTGGTTTTGAGCACCAAATTTCAGCAGTAATTAACTTTGAGTGTTTGCCCCATTTGGTAAAACCATCAGCAATAGAAATAGTTAATTTTTTCAAATCACTTCTGTCTTTGATATCATGTTAGTCTGATTTGCTCCAAGTGGTTGGTAGCAGTACCAATGAATGTAAAGTAGTTTTTTTTTTTTTTACACAATAACCATACGTGTGGGATCTATGCATCCTCTTCTAATATAAGTACTCAAAGTTGAAGACAGATTAGTCTCTCTGTGCTTTTGGAGTCCGTGGACGACGGTTACAGAAAAATGCACTGCCGGACTAGGACACCCAGAGGCGGTTCTATCGTAAATAACATGGCCATATCTATAAAACACACGCCGGCCAGGAGCCAGTGAAGTAGGACTGCTACACCTCATCATTTTTCACAAGCGGTGCTTTCAGTTTCACACAGTCAAGAATGCCTCCTCTTAGATGAGCTAAGAGCTTTGCAGCAGCGGTAATGGGGCCCATTTTCTCTCCCTGTCCCCCCGACGTCGGATTCACGCTGAGGCCCAACAGAGACGGCCTTTAATAAGCACTCCGGTTTTGCTTGGGGTTACCTGGGGTTTGGTGGAGGCTGGGGGCAGCGTTGGGGGATGCTCGTTTGTCACCGTGGTAACCATGGAGGAGCCAGAGCCAAAGACGCTAATGACGGGGGAGGGGGGTTCACTAGGTGGGGTCAGGCCGCGGGAGGGGGAGGTGGTTGATGAGGACAAGGAGAGGGGGGGGTCCCCGAGCTGGTCTCTCTCCTTCAACCCCGAGCTGAGCTCAGGCTCTGAGGAAAAGCCTGGGCGGAGAGGGACGGAAATGGTTGTTTTACAGGCCAAAAGCAAATAGCTTTTTACAAGAGGGTCAATTCTGAAAATTTCAATTTCAAGAAACCTTTGCTAGAGATAAATGCTGAGGTCATGGAAATGGGAAATCTGTCGTCCATATAAGTGGGACTTTTACCCAGTCATCACCGTTAAGATCTCTGAATTCTGGGCTGTATGTGTCTAGCAAAACGTACTACACACTCACTAAATGTGCTGCAATACATTTTTTTAAAAACAAATCATCAAAAAGCAGCTCAACTTTAAAAAAGAAAAACAGTTTTTCAGGTTAATAATGACAGTGTGAAGGACAAACAAGAAACGCTTCGTCCTTTGTACTGTGGACCATTTATGGACACCAGAACAATGTCTATGAGAAAAGATGCTGTTGTTATTAGTCATAAGAAAATCCATTTCTGAACAGCACGATTAACTGTCTCAATCTGAAACTTCAAACCCGGTGTCTTATATTAACTGACTGCATCGTATTTTGTCAGGTAAGCCAAGACTCTGTTGTTGTCAGATTGTTCTCAGCAAGACTGCTGATTTTAGGCTTTGTCTGCCCAACAATGATGCCACAACAAGAAAACAAAATCAGTATCCCATTTCTGAGGAGCACATTATGATTTCTATCAATGTAACTACTATCATTACTTTGGGATTGGTTCCACTCCGTATTCCCGTGAGACTGCTTATAACAGGTGAGTATCTCCTCTGTTTGGGGGTAATAACTTCTCGTTTGTACATAAATATATTCGCCCTACGGCTGCCCTGCTGTGTTTGTGCCTGATGCAAAGCTCACCTTTTCTGTGTCGGCCCTTTTCCCTCCGGCTGCCGTGTCTCCTCTGCTCCAGGTGGTGCCCGTGCCCGTGCCCGTGCCCGTTCCCGTGGCCCCTTCCCTTGGGTGTCCCCGTCAGCTGGTTTTGGCGCCCCTGGGCCGGACTCTTCAGACCCATCCTGGCTCTGTCCTTCTCCCTGCCGGGGCCCGTCTCCAGCCTGACCGGGCTCAGGCCCTCCAGGCCGGTCCCGTCGTCCTCGGGCCTCGCCAGGGGATGCAGGGCCCGGTGAGAGAGGAGCCCAGCTCCGCCTTTGGCCGAGCGGACCCTCTGGCCGCCGCCCCCCCCCACGTCCCTGCTGTAAGTGCGCCCGTGCAGAGTTTGGGGGGGGTACTGGAGGGCGTTGCCGCCGCCCGCCGCGATCTGGGCCTTTCTCCTCTTGCCGTGATGGGCTCCAGGCTCAGCGCCGTGGGACGGTGCCAGGATGGCCAACAGGAAGGCCAGCAACAGACTCCAGGAGAGCGCCATGGTCAGTCCAGCACAACGCCACCTGCTGGGACATGAGGAGATATTGACCAACCCAATATAACATAAGGTTTTCAAATGAAGCACAATCGGTTTAATGAACGATAAAAGGCTGGGATTTAAGATAAAAATAAACAACAATAAAAAAAAAAGCTTAGTATAAACAAGATGTTTTTGTTTGATTGGATTTCTGAGTATTTTAGGTATGGCTTTACCAAAGTGAAATGCTTCCATTTCACATTTCAAGACACCACAGCATGCATGATATCAATGTTTCTGGACCAAAAAAGTTAATTTCACCAAACATTAGATGATCATTTGATCAGGAACAGGTTTTTAAAGGCTTGTTCATTATAGATTGTTGGGATATTGTATAGATATTGATAGTAAAGCCATCAACAACATGTATTAAGACATCTCAGTGTTTGTAATGGACAAAATGTACTATTTTGAAGTTCTGTCTTTAAAAATGTCTCTTTCTGTTTGTAAGTTTTTAAAAACATCAAATGGAATGAATGACCACGTTAAGCATTAGATGTGTATCAGAAGCATTGAATTACCTTAAAAAATAACAGATATGTTGACTCAAGATCATTTCCCTTGTTTTAAACTTCCCTTTTTCCTTTTAGCCTCGGTTCATTCTCCAATAATGTTTCCATTCAAAATTAGACTGCTTAGCGTATCATACAAGGAGGCATCACAATGACACACATTCAGGTGAAACGGTATGAAAAAGACAAAATTAATATCTAGCATCATGACGTAATACTTCCTGTTTAATTGTTAATAAGTCGTGCACTCGTGTCAAAAGCGGTGTGCGGCCAGGCTTGCTGCATGAGCATTTTAGCAAATTTGGATGTTTACACATCAGTAGATTCAAGCCAAATTAAATGGCACCGACTTGGTTTTGGTGCTCACACATTATTTTGGGTATAGTGCACCGCAAACCTTCCATCTATAGCCGTAAAAGAGCCATATCAGTGCTACAGCCCATTACACTGGCTTCTGGATGAGCAAGCATCACATAAATGAGAGCGACTTTATTCAAAGTGAGCGGTCCTAATTTATCTTTTTCAAAGAGCTTTTGTGTGGAGAGTTAAAAAAAATCTAAATTGACTTAAACTTGGTGTGAAGATGAAAAAATGAAACTGGCAGCCAGGTTTTCCTCTGTTGGAAAATGCTCCACCGCTTGGCCTTCGTGTCCTACTCATTATGAAACAGCACAGTGTGCGCGTCCTTCAGCCGCCCGCCCCCACTGTACCCTTCATTACAAAAGTCAACATATCTGTGAGGTGTGACTGAACTAAAATGAGGTTTTCTGCAACGGCCAACAGGTGCAGAACCTCAACAAAACATGAATTAAAATGTGGGTAGCCTTCAAGGCACTGGAGTGGAAACACATTTCCTTTTTTATTTCCACCAGCCTCCAGATAGAGTTCAGACAGGTTTGGTTACATTTTCTGCCAGATGAGATATATTTGTATTCAGCGGGACATTTTGAATTATTTCAAAACCATAACTTGGAGAATAATTATATATGGACTGTGAGAGTAACAAGTGTCCATTTTTATTAATGTTTATAGTAAAGACTACACTTCTTTGTGTTCTTAACCAATTTTTTACTATAATTTCCTTTGTGTCTCATAGATTTTCAAATAAAAAAACTAAGTATTCATATTAATTAAAATTAAATTATCCAATTAATCTAAAAAATATTAAAAGCCTTTTCTATTTTTATCCAATGCTTTTAGGTCTACATTATTTTATGCTTTCATCTAAAAATATTGAGAGTGCAGATGTCCTATTGGTTGCATTGTCCATAGCAATTGAAATACGAATGGCTATTTACTCCTTAACTTGTGTTCATGTTGTTGATTGCGATGTTTTCCACTTTCGGCAGCACACGTCAACCTTGATTTGCATGCTCGGTTTGGCTGGAGTTTTTGCCTTTCTTAATGCAACCTTGACGTTTATCCACGTTGGGACCGGCACAAACAGGACACAGAACACCATTCAAAGCTGCACTGCAGCTGTTCTGACCCCCGAGCCACAATGTTGTTCATTATAAAGTGACTAATCAAATTAGGCAAGTTTCCGTCAGCAATTCAATGAAGTGAGAAGTTAACTGAGAAGGTTCTGCTTTATGACTGCGCTGCACCTGCAAGGAGAACGCTCCAACAAAGACCTGCCTGAGGACCCACGTGAGACATCTGGTCCTGCTTTATCCATCGGCTGTTCACTAAAGCCTCGTCAGAAATGTTCTCCAAGGAAGAGCAGCAGTGGAGCCGTTCATAACGGGGGGAAACTGAGAAGAAAGGCTGCCGTATGTCAAGAGACACAAAGAAGTCAACAGCAACAGGTCTTTGGAAGGAACGATTGAGGCTCTATAATATGGAAACAGTTCTTCAAAGAGGGACCATCGCAGGAGAATAAAGACGGTGATTCCAAAAATTGACATTCAGTGTTGTTCGAATGATGTAAATTCTATGTTTGCCATATTTAGTGTATTTCCATTTCTGTTTGGCTCAATATGTCACTGCACTGATTTGGTCTCCTGGTAATATGCAAAGAAACAAGTTCTGGCTCATAACTCTGTTAGGTCCCACGTGGCTTTGAAATGTGTTGCAGTTTGTCTCATCCTCTCCTTAAACACCCTCAGACGACTCCCACCACAGTGCCGCTAAAATGCCATAGCGGGTGAGTCCTTTGTGTTAAAAGACAAACAGCAGTACAGAAAATCAATGAGCGAGAAGTATTGAGCTGTGGGTGATGGTGGGTGCGTATCCAGTCTGTGCCTGAGAGGCGGAGTTGTGGGTTTGATAAGATTTTTGCCTCTCTGCGTTAAAAAAACCCAAAACAAAATAAAACCCTTCGGGTGGACGTGGGATATTTCGGCCTTTGTGGAATCAGGACAGGCAGAGAGAGGAGTGTCCCGGTGATGTCGGGGGACATTTGGAGGCGTCTTCTCCGGGGATTGGGGGGCAGACGGCGCCGGCGGGCCTCTGGGAGTTCAACCAGCTGTGCAGGTTTGCAAATAAGAGCGGGAGGGCTGGCCGCTAAAGTGAAATCTTTGTCTCCAAATAGATCTTTGTTGTGTCGGCGGGGAGAGTGTCACACGCAGTCTTTAGCTGAGACGGGCTGACACATGCAGGGATGCTGCTGTCAGGTCTGATTGAGGGGAAGAGCACAGAAAACATGCACACTTAACCATGTCATTTTCAGAGGGATCACGCCCCACAAACACTCAGGGTATAAAAATGTCTGTCACTGTGACATTTCTACAAGTCGACAGAATGAAAAGAGCTACAGTCGGTGTCTGATTAGCAAGTACCCAAACATTAGTAAACTCCTCATAAAAATAACATTTGTCTGGTTCTGGAAACCGTCTCCATTTCCAAAGCCGACAGTGAAATCAAGAGCGTCCCATTTCACGCAAAAACTGCTTTAATCTCTCAGTGAAACGTATTTTCAGCTGCTTTTTAGAACACCACCTACAGGCTGAGTTGGATCTTTATTGTAGAAGAAGTCTGTTTGTAAAAAAAAAAAAAAAACAGTTCCAGAACTGCTCTGAAGTTCGTGTGCATGATTCCTCTCAGCGTGTTAGATTCAATCTCACATCACACAAAGGCTCATGATTTAAAGCAGTGTTCAGTTGCTCAATCTATTTATGGCCTGAAAGAAACTTCAGAATAATATAAACTCACATATATCATAATTACATTCTTTTCCTCGTGAGGGGTCTGTCTTAAAAGATGCTGTTAGCTAAACTGGGCAATTTAAACGAAAAACTTAGAGAATTAAGGTAAATTGATAGATTGAAAATTTATGTCCTTCCGGAATATTTTAACACTGCACAAAAACTTATCTCATATTCTAATAAGGATCTTTTTTTATGTTTAACACCATCATTTCCAACTAAGACTAACTTTGCAGACGAAAATAAGAAGTCAGAAGTGCCATTAATCTTGAGTAACCTCTTTCCAGACACATCCAAGCTCAAAATGTACAGCAGAGGGTTTCTCCTTCTGGCCTGGCAGTAATCACACGATAAAACTGTTGCTAGGCAGAAGACGGCAGCGGAGAAAAAAAAAGCCGAAGCTGAGCAACAATATGGCCCTTCAAAAGATGAATTTTCAAACTGCAACGGAGGGATGGAACGCCTCTATAGAAACAGAGGCTCTCATCCCACCTCAGCCCTCAATGGAGCTGTCAAGTTGCGAGGGAGGGCGACCGGGTCCCTGTGTCAGACTTTCATGTGCAGCTACCGGGTGGCCTTTTGAGGAGATGCGGGCTGAGGACCATGCTGGACCTCTCTGGGTGCAGCTCCTTGTGTGTGGTGCACCACCACAGCCTCCTGCCCGTCCTCCGGATTATTCGTGTGTTTTTTAAGGTGGAGCGCGGCAGGACGGGACTCTGCTCGGACGTGACGGTCGGCCAAGCGGGTGGCCGGGTGAGTTACAGTCCCCAAGGATATAATCTACCACTCCTGTGAAAACTTTTAAACAGCGGTTGAAGCTGTCAGAGAAAGTTAAGCCAATTATACTCAAGCTGGAACTTCAAGGGCACTGAAAGAGCCTCGAAACATTTTTAACTCGTTTACATTAAGAGATAAGGTTCAGTATAAGCTGGATTTCTGTCAGTGCTGTCATTTTATCTTGTATTTTTCCTTCGTGTATATGCCTGAATGTGGGAATTTCGCACACAACCACACAACTTTCCGAATTTAGCAACATAGGGAACC
Source organism: Menidia beryllina (assembly GCA_013363375.1). Lineage (NCBI taxonomy): Eukaryota > Metazoa > Chordata > Actinopteri > Atheriniformes > Atherinopsidae > Menidia > Menidia beryllina. The sequence goes on from JABUIW010000205.1 coordinate 17,320,477, forward strand.
ATTTGTTGGGTTTCCAGTCACAGATATGACCATGCAGTTCTGAGGGTTTCTGATCAGTTTGTACTGTGTTGAATTGAGCAACAAAAATCTTAAAGGCATCTTTTCCTTCATGTTTCACTCCTGTATTGGTGTTTCCGTGTCTCATTTCACCTGCACAGAAGTGCTTTACAGTGCTGATAGAAAAGAATTGCTGGTTACTCCTGATCCACACTCAATAGTCAAGAAACCAATGTTTTTTTTTTTCTTCAAATGTTTAAACTGTTGTCAAACGCTCCTCTTTTTATCAAGTCTATTCAATGAAATCTCCCTCCAGTACTGTAGATGTCATTTTCATGTCCACAGCGCCAAAAAATGTAGCAATTTCACACTGAAGGCTGAAAGATTTTAAAATGACTCCAATTCCAAGGCTCCATAATTGGTGCATGTTTATCTTCATAAATTGTGACATGTCCGACAGACCAGTCTCAAAACCAGAAATTCAAATTCTTTCTCGCAACTCAACATTTAAAGATGTTGTTTCCGAATAAATGTTGAAAACACTTGTTTGGGAATCTCACAAACCCTAATTGGATTCACAACAGAAGAAAAAAAATACAAGGAAAGCAAAAACCAGACATTTTACTGTGTTTGTGGGAAGTGTTTTGATGAGTTCCATTTCTATTGGCTCTAACACAGGAGATGGGCTCTGAAACGGAAGCTGGGCACTCCCACTCCTCTTTCACAGGGAATATGAATCCCATGGTTTTCCAAAGAAATGATAGCATTTGCATGTATTTAACAGCCGCCGTTTTCCACTTTGCTGCAGCAGGTCGGAAATGGGCGCAGAGAACGTGCTTCTGAATCATGATGGCTTCTTTTTCTTTAGCCTGCATGTCTGAAAAGCACAGTTAACTGTCACAGGCCATGATTTTTCGACCTGTGCCTCCTGAGATTACAGTCTAGCACTGGCCTTTTTACCGAGGTCCCTCATGCTCCATATTTTACCCCGTACAGGATGACATCTTCAGTCTTTGCCATTTGACATTGAGGGATATTTTTTTAAAACAGTGTGCTAAGGGACCCCTTCTTTTTTTTCTAATTAGATAACTATCTCATCAATGTTTATCGCAAAGAGCCTTTTTAAATTGCCAGTCACATTCGCACACACTCACACAGCACGTCTTAGTCTGTGCAGTGTTAACGCTACAAGGTATTTTTTCTTTATCTCACACATTCATACTCTGCGGAATGCATCAGAAGCAGCATGGGGTTCAGTGCCTAACCCACGGACGAGTCTACATGTGGCATGACAGACAACTGAATTTTTACAAATTTGATGTGGTTTATGCATCCTACACACACACACACACACGCACACACTCTCTCTCTCTCTCACACACACACACGTATATTTTAGAAGGTTTCTGTTGGATATAATCTCACCAAAAGAGAAAATATATTACTAAGATATAACTAATATGTGCTATTTAAATGTTTAAAACCCTTTTATCAATTCCTCTGAAGGGGACGTGCAGTCTTATGGGACACTGACCTCCTGCTATTTGGCAAATTAGAAAATTCTGGATGAAGGTTTGGATGATCTTTAGCAAAGCTGTGATGTCACATAATCTAGAGAAAAAAATGAGCAAGTAGGAAAAAAAATCCCTTTTGATGTCTTTTTGACATTAGGCAGTCTGAATCTAGATTGGTGAACTTGTAATATTGAGTTTAGGGTTGTCTGAATGTGCACAGTATTAAGGAAAATTGTGTGTACTGCCACATGAAATGTAATAAAATCTCAAATGATAACTCTAAACTGTTTAAAGAGAGACAAAGAAGAAATATATATGTATGAATGTGTGTGTGTGGGTGGGTGGGTGTGTGGCAGGAGCTTTTATAGGCAAAGCACACAGTCTAAGACAGCCACCAGGGAGATGTGAATCAGAGTAAGAGTGTGTAAGTGTAAAATGATTGGTAATCTTGCGAGAAATTGCAATGGGGGCACTATTGGAGCGTGGGATGATTAAGCTCTGATGAGATCAGAGACCTCTCTCCAGTCATTGAACAAGTGGTCAGTCCCTTAAGCAGCGCAGCGCTTCAGGGACAGAACTGTTATGAAAATACAGCTTACAGGGGCTGAACCCAGATCTGTGGCTGAGACGAGGCGGGTTAGAGACAAAAAAGCTGTCGGGCGGAACGAGAGGCCACCCCGCTATTAAACTGCTGCATGTGTGCATCTTTCAGCTTCACCTGCTGTGACACCGAACCTCCAGGAGCCATCTGCTCCTGCTGTTTTATCTCTCGTAGCAACCAGCGGGGCCATAAGGATCCAGCAAACAAAGACAGGCTGTTGAGGAAGAGCTATTATGTCAGACAGATCACCTTCGAGCTTCTTTTTTTTTTTTTCTTCCTTTCCTGGCTAAATATAACCGTTTGAGAATATTCTCCTGTTGATTCATGCCAGGAGTAATCCGTCGATCTTATTTACTAGTGCAGAACACCATAAACAAGCTATTAATCAGACACGGGAGCATGTTTTCAATTCGGGACTTTATTACAGGCCTTAAGAGATAGGCCTCTGGTGTCTTTGGGAGTGCATGCCCGTGAAAGGAGCTAAATATTTGCAATTGCGCACTGAACAAAGTTTAAAGAAAACATTTCAAAAGCAGCATTAAATGTATTACACCCCCAAAAAAAGAAGTGTGTTTCTGCTGTATGAAAACACATTTCTGCAGAAAGTGACAGGTTTTTCACATGCAATATCTTTGGATAAAAAGACAGAAAAAAGAGGAGTAAGCAATATGTAACGAGCAAAACCTTAAAGGCAAGGTGTTAAACTACAGCTTCGGTTAATGACTGCTAAATAAACGCGTCGGCCAGGGCGCAGTTAACGCCATAAAACTCCATTTCTTTAGGGGCCAATACAACTGACTTGAGCAATACAAAAGTGCTTTGTCTCCCAAATCCTCCGACAAACAATTTAGGTGGGATTCACACGTTGACCGGGGGGAATTTTTTTTGCAGCTTTTAGGTGTGCATTGTATAGTGAAGGCCCCCTGGAAGCCCCACGGGGTGATAAAAAAAGAGAAAAAAAAGGAAAAAAAACACTAGTGCCATAAGGAAGGTCCATCTGTCAGCGAGGGAGCCGGAGCAGAGAGCAGAGAGGGACAAAACAATTCGGTGGCAATTTGTTCGCGCGTCGGACAGATGCAGGAAGAGACCCCGACGTTTTGTGTGTGTGAGTGTGTGTGTGTGTGTGTGTGTGTGCACGGGCAACATCAGCAACATCCTGTGACCCCGTCCCCCTGTCACCCGTCTGAGTATAATGACAATTCTGCCACGTTACAATCAATGCTTGCACACAAATGCACATTCGCAGCGGGGAAACATGCCTCAGACACCCACACAAGCAGCACCAGCGAGCACAGCAAGAGGCTCCCCACCGAGAGCAGCGGGAACCAGAGACAAAAGGGAGGGAGGGGGAGGAGAGGGGGAGACACTGGGAGAAAAAGAGAAAATAAGATGTAATGCCGAGAGAGAGAGAGAGAGGGAGAGAGGGAGAGAAAAGAGAAACACTGAGGATTCATCTGGTGCAATTTAGAGCAGAGTGGATGGATTCTTTCAATTCAAAGGAGATAAGAGCACCAGCTGAATCTCTTCAAAAACGGCCATGCTTGGGCAACAAAACTTGCTCTTCGCTCACCCCTGAAATGCGGACAGCTGGGTCCCTCTGTGGACATTCCACATGGGAACAGTTTGACCCATCAGCAGGAGGGGAACACGCCGGCTTAGAGCCGATGAAGTGAAGCATGCAAACTAATTATATGAACCCAAAGTTTTTTCTCTCCCCTCTTCCTCCTCCTTTCGTGGCACCGAGCAGCACAGACCGCCTGCCAGTGTTGAGGGGGTCCAGATCAAACACATGCTGCCACACTTGGCAGCATCCAGAGCAAGTTTCACTCTGTGGTGGAGGAGAGGAGGGATGTTCACTGATTCCCCTAAAAAAAAAAGACAGAAACCATCCCTAACCTTTCATGTTAGCTTTGAACTAACGATATTAGTTCATGCTGTTATCAGCTCATCTAAAATATCGACTTTGGTGATGGACTAACCCTTTAATGCATTAGAATGAACTATCTTAATGGCATTCACCCCCCCTGCGCTGTGTTTTACTTGTGATTTGGTAGTGGGACGCGCACACACGCACACACTCCCACTGCCATTGGTGTGTAGCTGCTAACAATGAGCTGTCAGGAAGAGATAATCTCCGATCGTTTCAGATTCTCCTCACTATTCATCCAAGCAACTCTTTTCTGGGGCTGCTACGCTTTTAAAGCGTGACAACCGCAGACAAAGCCGTCACCAAACTACACCGACGAGGTCGACGTGCTATCACATCTCATCTAATTTGATGTTTGCAACAAAATAAAAAAAACTCACTCTTTCGGCCGTTTCATTTGCACTCTCCAGCAGACAAAATGCCCTTTTCACACGCGGAACGGTGAGAGAACCATTTACATTCATAAAGTTATCGACTTGAGACATCACGATTACAACGCCGCTGCGTTTTTACGCACAGATGGAGTGTGTGGTGGTGGTGGAAATGGTGTAAAAACGACAATGACAGTTCCTCGAATTACGCGTTTCCTGACCATCACAGCGGCACACAAATGCACACAATCACTTCTACTGAGACAACTAAATTCCCCGTAAAACGCCGTAAAGTGGCAGCAAAGTGATCTGAGCCGAACGCAAAACCCACGAAATCCCACGAGGAATAAAATGTCTTACTTTGTGCTCGAGTGTCGTTGTTGTCCTCTGATTGCGTTTTTCAGACGTGAGCGGTGGTCATATGGCTTCAGGATGGACACACACACGCGGCTCAGAAGCGGCGGCACCTCTGTGGTTCTCTCCCCTGGATGTGCGGCGCATCCGGACTCTCCTCTGCTTCTTATGGAGAGCAGAGACACACTATCTCCCCGTGCGCGCTCCCGGGCGTGCGTCAGTGAAATGATCTGTCCCGTGAGTCTCCGGGAGAGAGGCTGGCGCTGGCAGGTGAGAGCAGGCCAGGGGGAGGCTCATTATGGGCTGGTGGTCATGGCTGGTTGGAAAGCAGCCGCACGCATAATGGTATTCAGATAAGAAATCCATAATTCACCGGTTGGTCTGGGTTGCATGTGACACGTGATGTGCCAGCGATAATCTGTTGTTATGTTGTCAATTAACTGCTTACAGATCCAGAATGAAGGCAACAAAAACTTTTTAAAGACCGTTTTGGGAGAAAAAGATTAGCCTCATTCTTTGCTTTAGAATGAAGAAACCTGGTTCTTTAACCGGTTGGCCTCTAAGTTTAGCATCTAGAGACTTAAATGAATCTCTTTATCTTTAATGAAAATGTTGTGGTTTTCACACCTGTTTAATTCCAACTTCTTTTAAAGTTCTTCTTTCCTTTTTCAAAGACGAAGTCCATTTTACACTAAATCAAAACGTCTGTCTGTTGGAAAATACAGAAGGTCAAATATTTGAGTAATAAACACACAGCTCCAACACTTTTTAGAGCAACATTTTTGTTTTTTCTGTTTTTAATGTCTTCCAGACATAAATTGCAATAGATTACAAAAATCACTACTTAATTTTTTACATCCTTCAGTGTTTAAACTCTGGCTTTAAGGTTGGAAAAATCTATTTCTACTCCTGGGGGAAAATCTTAAGATAAAACTGCCATAAGAGTGCACATCTGTCATCATCTTTATAGTTTATTATAAAAATCTTGCTTAAATTTCATGCCAGGAATCCCAATCAGAGTTTTTTTTTATGTTTTACATTTAATGTTTTTATTACTTATCAGTCCTTAAAACTCATTATTATTGTTTTTAATTTCAACATAGCAGTGCAAATGTGGGCAAAGCCTGGCCACACATGACCGGTCACCCCAGATGCCTGGGAGAAACCCATCCTTTCAGGGCTTTTTGAAATTCTGAAATCACGTCCAAACCAGACACTGTAAACTTTTCTTTATGCTCTCGAACTTTCACACCAACTGCCCCAGTGGCCGATGGGGCAGATCTTTAATCACCTTCAAGATAAAAAGCGAGCCAGGCCCTGTCAGCACATATTAGTGGCCAAGCAGGAGCAAAATAAAAACGCTCGGCCTAGATTCAGATCACAATGAACGGGGCTTCATCCAGGAATCTTTAACCATTTAAAATGGATGTTTGTCTCTTTTGTACGTCAAGTGGATGATTGGATAAGATAGCAAAAAATAAAAATAATAAAAAATTAATGTATATATAAGTAAATAACCTATGAGAGTCCCAGACACGGCCGTAATAATATCAAGCTGTTGTGTTAGACTTTGCAATAATCTGCACTGCTCATAGACTGTTCTTACTCTAAGTTGAGCTTACAAATTCTGCAGAGGGTTTGAACCTATTGTGTTGTGCCAGTGGATTGGTGGCTGTGACTGTGGAGAACCCCCCCCCTGGAAAATGTTTGACATTTAAAACTGTGGTCTGCTATTCTTTTTTTTTATGTTTGTGAGGAAAAACGTTTGTCGATTTTACTGAATGCAGTGAACAGATTTTGTATTCGTTTGGCGGGAGTACAAACAATGGTGACAAGGAAACCGGGTATAAAACAGACCGACTTGGGTCTGCTGAGAGAAGATAACCGGCAAATACTCAGAAATCCCTCTGAAATTAATAATAAGTACTTAGACATGTAACGCTGGGAGGGGTCCGGTTTAGAATCTGAGAGGAAAAAAATACAGTACAAAACATAAAACATGTCTTTAAATATCCATTCTTACAAACATTTAAAGCTTGGATCCGTATTTAGGCACAAGTTGAGACAGTATGACAGTTCTTAGGAGGTTTGCGGCATGCTAACGTACACTGAAACACTTCTAAATGCTTTTTTTCTTCAGGCTTCCAGCCACTTCCTTGCTTCAGCACACATTGCATATCAGCAGCTCTGTGGCTTCTGTGTGACTTAAAAAAGAGCATTATGGGAAATTTACAGGAGCCAAAACCTTTTCGGTGTGATCCTGCCGTTATTCTATTTAGCTGCAGCGTGAAATGTTCAACAGTTGAACTGTAAAAGCGGAAAGTGGCTTTTTAATCGTAGCCTTCCTGGGGAACTGTCCAGACCAGCTGAGATTCCCGTCATATTTGGCTGGCTGACCCATTTCGTAATTGTTTTTGTCAAGTAGGAAAATTATTTGTAGCTACTGCGTTCTTAATGTTGCAAGATATGCCTCTAAAAAAAAACCTGGAGCATGTGCTGGGACCTATGAAAATAGGAGCAAACGTCGCTTGATGTTGGAGCTTGAAAATCATTTTGCTGGAGGACGGGTGGATGTTCCCAGTTTTGCTGCCATTTTAGCCCTTTTTACCTCTTATACCTGGCATTATTCATTCAGTCTTCTTCAATAAACTTCACACTTCCTCTGCCATCAGGTAGAGCAAATCAACGTTGGATGATATTTTACTAAAAAATGTTTAAAAACACCAGTATACACTATACTTGGCATATTCGTCCAAGTGACACAAACAGTAATGCATTGTTTCCCTAGAGTCACCTGATTAATTAAAATTGATGTTATTGTTAGTCGAAGTGACAAAAGGTTCAACTGCAGTGTGCTGAAATCAAAGCTGTAAAAAAATAAAGAGGCTTTTGAAACGGCTGTTTACTGTAACTACTGATAATTAATGTTGTGCAAACAGTTACAGTCAATGCTGCACTGTTTTCTCGGGGCCTGTAGTAACCGGGCGTCTATAATTAGAAAGTTACACAGTTTAGAAAAAAAATGGAGGCGAGAGCTCTGTGCCAGTGCAGCTGCGGAAACAAGCCTATTCAAATGGTCTTTGCGACGCCACGCCGGTGTTCAGGGCACGCAGAAGGTCGCAGTGCACGTCCGAATTCCACTAAAAGGACGAATGGAGGGGTACAGAACGCGAACAATGTCGAATTGGTGCAAAAACAGCTGCTCTGCTCGCACCAGTTCACACGCTGGTGAGGCTTGGGCTTTTACGCGGAGTTAACTCGTCTTCTGTGCCTTTGGGATGAAGGTTATAGGCTCAGAAATGTCTGGTTCTGAGCCTCCAGTTTTCCCCAACTGCTGTTTTTTGGGACTTGTTATATTTCTAAATGTGAACATCAGTAGCAAATCTCCCAATTACACGCCGTTTGGATTAGGAGACGGGCCTACGTCAGAGAGGCAGAGCCAGCGAGCCCCTGAGACAGACGCTCTGTTTGATGCAACGTTTAGCGGCTCAGTTTAAAAAGCCCGATTAGTCTGAAAAGGGGATGTCCTGACGGTGGTCCTGCAGAACTAGATCTGTGGATACAGCGAACCCAACCCAGTGGAGTGAAATCTGAGACTAAACTTGACTAAAATGATAAATAACATAAAAGGAAAGCGTGTAATTGGACTGTTTTCGACAGATTTTGATTCCTTTCTTCATCACCGTCACAGAAAGTGATATTAAGCTAAAAACAATGAATCAGCCTTGGCTAAAAGAACTAAAATAAGCATGTCTTGATACCAAATTCGAGGTTATCATTTAAAAGAAAGAAATGCATAATTAAAGGCTACGTGCAAATAGATCCTTATTTCCATGAAACATTGCTTATTAATATTCGGTTAATATTTTAAACGCCAGCCCATATTGGGTAGAAAATAATGTTCATTTTGTGATGTGATAATCTGATACAAGACACCCAAATGTTGCTGCCTTCAGAGTGTTCGGTACGAGTCCCAGCGGCACAAATCAGGACTTTATCCCGTGGCACAGGTCAGGTGATACAGATTCTTTTAGAATCTGTTCACGACACCAACCAGCAAGATTCTGGTCCACGTCAGGGGATGAAACTCAACCAAACCAGAACGGATGGTTCCCCAGCGGAGTGTCCCCGAAAACCAAAAATCGGTCCATATAAGAAGTGCTGTGGTGCGATTTGTCAGTCAGAGTGATGTGCAAGACGAGGAAGCGGGGGGACCCCCTGCCGGGCCTCGGAGCTCCCCAGCGGGCGTCCCCCACCACATACCGGGGTGTCAAGCTTTGATACCGCCACGAGCAAGTTTGTTTTTCAATATGGGGCAGCGCTGCCTGTTCCTCCACCGAGCTGAAGCCTCTCAAGACGAGAGGGGAATGAACACTCGCGTAGAAGGATAAAGCAAAATAGTTTAACCGTTTATTTCAAACTGATTGTCAGGAGAATAACACACACAATTGTGCTTTGTGTGCATGACTGGAAAGATGCAAGAGCAACTGAGTTTATATATCTGTGTATGCACACGCGCACTGTTATATATCACATATGTACAAACGAGGAATATGATATTACAATACGAGTCCACATGTCAGGGAACCATATGTTGGTAATATTTCCACATAAAAGGCATTTCTAATCTAATCTAATCCTGCCTTAGAGTCAGATATTCACTATGAACTTATACTGTGAGTCTCTCTCATACAGTGGTGTCTGTTATTCCCTTAAACAAAGCTTCTTTTCTTTTCTGAGGGGTAGGATTACGCCGTGTGTTTATACGTGACAGCTGAGACATGTACCGGTGTCACCTCAGTGAAGCTTGCACAACGTTTAACCTGAAATACGCGGTGTTAATTTGGACACAGAGCACCTCGGGAGACGTTTGACTGAGTCCTAAAAATCTACATCACAGTAGAACACTGCCCCCTTGTGGGAGAGGAGGGCAGGCCAGCTTTGCTGCGATAAAGTGCTGCTTTTCCCTTTGACCAAACATCTCCCCCGATTCAACTTTTAGCAGCTACGGAAGTGAAAGGACGGTGCTTTTTTTTTTTCTTTCTTTTTTCTTTACTACGATTCATTTGCTGGCAGAGATGAAAAAAACTAAACCCTCCAAGCCTGCGGGCGATGTGTGCTGTAAAGAAGAGTTTTTGTAGTACTATCGCTTTCAACGGGAATTCGAAGCAATCTGAGGGAACGATGCTTAGACCACATCATGCTTAAGGCACATTAAATACACTTTGCCCAATGTATAAACTCTGCTAAAAGCTGTAATGTCTCCAACTCCTCATCCATCACCCGGAATCCCACACAAGCGTGCTGGCAGCATGGCAGTGACCAATGCAGGGGCTAACATTAACACTTTTAACTTGCTGTAGAGGCTTACTGAATGCAGCCAGCGACGGCCTGTCAGGCGGTGAACGACATTCAAAGGCAGTGATGACAGAAGTAAAGTAAGAGCATGAGACGGAAACCTGCCACAAAGTTCATGAGCCGACCTGAAACAAGAAAAAAAACAAAAAACAAAAAAAGAAGAAGTAAAATCTTCCGGTTGAAAGTCATCCTAAAAAGCCTGCTTACATTTTTACAATGTGTTGTTCACCCCGCTGTGGGCTTTCTGCCCTCACGCCCGGCTCTGGCTGCTCATCGGGGCGTCAAAGAGTCCTGACTCAGCTTTCCGGCCGCCGGCACCTCGTACTTAAACACCACGCTGAAGAGCTTCCCGCCCAGCCGGTCGGCCAGCCAGGAGTTTTTGATGACGGCCATCTTCAGGCTCTCGCAGCTGAGCATGGCGTAGTAGTTGGTGTGGATGGCCCGGCCCATCCCTTCGATGATCACCAGGTCGGTTTTTCGCTCCCGCACCACCATGGCCAGCACCTTATCCAGACGGCTGCAGAGCCACAGGGAGGGAGAGCAGTTAGGCTTAAGTTATGCTTTGGCTCCAGAGAGAACAACTCGCCTGGAGACTTAAAAAAAAAAAAAAAAAACTGCCTTTGCATTAGAATTAGAAGGAAATAATTGAACTGATCTGTCAGTCACTAAAACATAAGAGAAAGGGAAAAATAAATAAATGATTTAAATGGGATACAACTTTTTTTAATCCCATTGTTCAAAAGCCTGGAATACAAGATAGGTTGCTTCTAATTCAAAGCTCAGCTTATTAATGATGCACCTGAGCAACTGTGTGGTTAGAAGACCTTTTTAAGCTGCAATTCACAATAAGGCGTCATCATTCAAAAGCCTGGATATGGAGTGGCATACAGCTGAAACTAACCATTTCAAAGCTGTAATCAAAGCATAAAATGTCAACCAAAAAAAAAAAAAAAACACGCGCCAGATAGATTCCTGGATCTGTTATTTGGGGTGTTTCTGTTACGCTGGAGAAAGTTGTTTTGAGAAGGGGTTAAAGTTTAAGAGGAGGTCTTGTTCTCTTTTATTAGCTTCAGGATGTGATTAAAAACAGGAGCTTAATGAAAAACAACCAACCTTAGATCCAAACAGGGAGAGCTGGAGCCGCTCTGAACCAGCGTCAGCCTGTCCTCCCTCAGGCCCGCCCTGCATGCCAAACACAACACAACTCAGCTCTTTTTTCAGCTTTTGGCAACCAGCGAGTTGCATTTAATGCCATTTAAAAACTCGCTCTTTGATGCACTGCACACAAACCTAGTCTTAATGTAAGTTTGTGATGCTTACACACACGCTTCAGTTCAGCTGGCGGGTTTTTCTAAGACTGGTTAAGTTGACAGCCATTCAAAATCTCAGCATCACCTCATGAAAATGTGGGTTTAATTCCCTAAAAAGCATTTGGGTGGGTGTGTGTGGACAAACATCTACACTCACTGAATCACAGGATCCATGGCAGCGATTCTCTCCGTCAGAATCTGTAGCTCCCCGTTTGTTACGTCATTTAAAGCTGGACCAGAGTTACTGGCCAGAACAACCTGAGAAGGTGGAGACGCAACACAGAGTTTGAGGCACATTTTACCAGAGGTGGAACCTTCCTAGTTCTGGCTCTGGTCTCTCACCTCTGTTCCTCGAGAGAGAAGCTCTCTGACGAATGGCATCACCCCTAGAATGATGTCCATTCCGCTATTATCTACGAAAAACAAGGCACACTGGTGAGGAGGACCCTGCAAGAGAAAACCGGGAGGGGTTGCATTCGAGCATTAATCATCCAAACAAAGAGACACTATGCAAAACAAAACAAAAACAAAAAAAAAAAGGGAAAAAGTAGCGCTTTCCCTCTGGGTTTCCCCAGGTTTCCTCAATGCGTCTGCGTGAGGGAGTCTGACCTTTAGTCGCTCAAACCACTGGTCATAGGAATCCACCAGCCACGGCCGCTCTGAGAAGAAACAAAAAGACAGTTCCAGCATCAATTCAAAGGCTCAAATCTTCCAGGTTTTTTTTTTGGTTTTGTTTTTTTACAGAGATCAACTGGAGATATGAGGACACCTGCCAGTGTGACAACAAGTCAGTGCACAATGTGCTTCACATCTTTGCATTTCGATACGCTGGATGTTAGCATGTGCTCGGCTTAAAGCTGAGGCACGGAGGCTGCTGCTCAGCCAGTGTTAAAGGGAGGCAAACGGATACCTTCCAACTGTCGCTTGGCTTCCTCAAACCCAAACTCGGGGTCAGATTCCAGGACGCTGCACATGCAAAGGCAAAATATTACAATGTGAGATCGGCACAAGCGCACAGGATGCGCACGTGGGATACAGAAAAACACACTCACAGACAACACCCTCCAAAACAACAGTCAGACACCCTGTTCCGCTAAAGAATAGCACAAAGAGGCTGTTGGTGTTTAGATTAAATCCCTTCTGAGTCACTATTAAAACCCTGTGTGAACATCACCGAGACAACGTGAAATAACAGGATCATGGAGCAGCGGCCGCAGAGCGCCGGCCAGCTGCTTCACAGCTCTGGAAACGAGACTCACTCAGAAACGGCTTTTGCTCCCCAGTCGAAAACGTTCCCGGCCAGGACCCCCCGGACCAGGGCAAACTGCCTGTCCTCCCAGCTCAGCGCCTCCAGCGACGTCACTGCCTTCTGGTAGTACTTGAGGGCCATGTCGTTCTCCTGCTGTTTAATCTGAAACCCAAAAGGCGCCGCCGTGAAAAACGGGTCGGCCCGACCCAAAGCCGTGCCTTAATGAGGCAGGTGCCAATAAACTGTGTCGCTGTGGAACATTAAAAATGGATCAGCGAAAAGCTGAACCGGTTCGGCAGGTTGGACTCAGACCTTAGAGTAGGGATCGGGAAAGTTGAACTCGTTTAAACAGTGTTCCCTCGTGTCTAAGAGACTTCTGACAGTGAGGGATCCGTAAGCACTAGGTGAGAAGAGAAGCACTCTACGTTAGCCAGACAGAAACGTACACACACACACACACACACACACACTCTGAATGGGGCTGGGTCGGTGACATAAAGAGCACTTTTTTTTCTTTTTTCTTTTTACTCTGGACTGAATCACTGGAGGGTGAAAGTGCTTTATGGCATTGGGGCGTCTTTCAAATTCATTTTCCAAACAGGTTTTGCGTTCATCCCTGTGATAAAACAGCCGATCCGATTCCTACGGCATGGGCGGAGCTAAAACACACCCTTTAAAGCTGAAACGGCAACAGAATTAACATCATGCTCCATTTGTTCGTTGACAGTTTCAAGAGGCGTGGAGGAATAAAAAGCTAAAGCAGATAACGTGGAGAAAGAGTTTTAGTGGGGACTAAAAAGCTTCCCGAGTCGAACGGGCGCCGGCTCGGCCGACGCCAATACTCACAACGGCTGATGGCGGAGGGTCTGAAGCTTATGTCGGTATTTCTGACGGAACTTCTCGGCCCGCTCGGCCGCCTCCGGCAGGTCACGCTGGCTCGCCACTGCTCTCTTAACCACCTGCTCCGGGAAGGAAGAGAGATAATCAACCCCTGTTGGCATCCAGCGCTTTGATTTTTTTTTTGTGGGGTTGCGGTCCTTTGTTGGTAGGCGCCCAGGGGAGGAGAGCGATTCTTCTTCTCCATCTTTTGCTTGTTTAACAATCACAAATATTTCTGTACCCATTTACAATACAGCAATCTACTTAAATGGCGCCTTTTAATGCCACATTCACTCATTCATCCACATACATCTTAGCCTATCAACTTGTTCAGACTACAGCTCTTTTCCCCTCTTATTGAGATCATACACTAATAAAAGCATCGTTCGCCAACCCTGCTGGGACACTTCCTACCCCATCTAAAGCCTCCTCAAAGCAGTAGAGCCAGTATTCCCGGGCCGGAGCGTCCTCTGTGAGGTCCACAGTATCTGGGATGTACGATGAGGCGTCCTGAAGCAGGGGGAGGTTCACCAACTGCCTCTCCAGACGGTCCATCTCCAACATGTCGAACTACACACAGGACAGAGAGGGAAATGTGATACCATCTATCTTATAAGGGCAGACGTTTAGAGACATCTCCCACACTAACTCTTAATAAAGCGTACTTTCTCTGTCCACAAGGGGGCAGTGTTCTTCCGTGATATAGACTTTAGGCATTCATTCAAGTGTAAATCTTGAACTGTCAGTTTTTGCACATGTTAGTGATTTTTCCTAAATGAAACAACACAAAAGCTGCGAGCTGCTGGGAAAAAAAACGGGAAAAAAAAAACACACAGAGAAGGTTAAAGCAGGATTTAGTCCAACAGGCCAAACAATCAACAATCCATTAGTGGAGGTCATTTACTTTCAAAAACGTGCGATGCGAGATATTCCTTAGACCTCAAAGAGGAGTAAAGATAGGATAATATATCATTGTTTGCCTGATGTTTCCAGTTCCACTAAATGAATTTCAGAATCCCTAAACAACAGCTAGCAGTCGTGGCCAACTACTGCTACTCCTACTGCTCCACACAGCGCTGTGTGCTCATAGCGACATATCAGGCAGTCCGGAAGCAGCTCAACACTCGTATCCACAATCACAACCGTCAAATATTAGTAGGTTTATCCGGCTTTATCAGAGAATGATGCTGTGAGGTGCAAAACGGCAGCGGGCGATTCAGTGCTCTGCTCTTCTCTTATCCGAGTGAAACAAGTGTAGGCTAGTGCTTTTGAAGGTGCAGAAAGAGGCAGTGAGAGCAGAGCAGCACATCATAGGGCCAGAGTACAAACAACACAGGTGGAGGTACTTACGGGAAACTGAGGGAGAGAGTTAGGCAGACAGACGAATGTGTGGAGAGGAAATGAAAGGAATGATTATCAACCTGTGAAGACCGATGACATGAATGTCTTTGTATGAACACAATTATTCAGTAAAGACTGTTGATTAGCGCATTACATCGAAAATATATATATATATATGTATAAAATCTCCATTTGTAGGGGGAATTAAAACCCAATGAACCCTCAGGGGACAGCAAAAAGGGAAACGTAAGACCAAATTGGGCCGTACCGTTCCACTGCGAGCACGTTGCATCGGATTCATGTCGGGAGAAACGCTCATCAGGCCGGAGCTCCCCGCATAATTCTCCCCCCAGCTGTACTGGTTTGGATCTGCACAAGAGAAAAGGACACTGAAGATCAGAAGCTAGCTTTCGAACCATTAACCATGAATGAAAAAAGTGAATGAAAGCAGCTTTGCAGATAACGCCTGAGCTGATGGAACCAGATGTGATTTTCTCCTTACTGTCCTCCTCTGCTCCTTTAAGGAATGCTCCAATGGCTCCCAGATAGCCTTCATGCCTCAGAAATAAGGCCTGAACTTCACCCTAAAACAGCATAAGATGAGGATATGGGGTAAAGGGCAGTGGATCATGTTTCCCCATAACGTTGAGAAGAGAAGAAAAAGTCTTAAAACAGACGGGGAGCAGTAGTGGAGGATGTTGACTTACCTTGGTGAAGAAGTTGATGCTGTAGGTGATGGTGTGCATGGTGACAGGGTGTCCTCTGATGAAGAAGCCTCCAAAGTAAACCCTGGACAGGTTGTGCAGCTTAGCATACAGACAGGCCAGCTGCCCGATGTCGTTGCTGATCATGTGGAGTAAACTTTTGGCCATGTCTTCTTTGGAGAACTCTGCCATTGAAAGCAGAGTTAGAGGATAATGGATAAAGTGTGCTAGAATAGGTTTTGAAAGTAAATCGTATCAAAATCACCTCCTAATTCTTACTGTTTCAAATTGTGGGAAGTAGCAAAAGATTTTCTCTGCAGGAGAGTTGGGACAATAATCACTCTCATCCGAAAGGTTAGTAAAGCTGTTATTAATGAAGAGTTACTCTCTAGTTTCCTTACAGCTGTACTGTAATGCTTTAACTTTGTAAAACCTGCTCACAGCGACTTTCCATCAAGAAAAAAAAAACTGTGGGCAAAGTGACAGCCTTACTGTGGAGTTTTGTTATATTTAAAACACGTATAGCTAGAAGGAAAAAAAAGGGAAGACTATTTTAAACGCAGAGCTTTAGGATGAGCGTGTAAAGGACAGGCTCATGCATCACCTTTGTCAGTAGTTGCAGACTTCCCAAAACTGCTAGCAATCAGATCTCCAGTCAAGCCCAAACAGCCGTAAGATCCTCCATAGATGTCTTTAACAAGCATGTCGACGCTTGTGTGCTGCCCTTTGGAGGCCAACTGCAGCAGCTCGTCGAATCTCTGCCGAAGAGCAAAAGGATTTTATTCAAAAGGCTGCAGAGAACAACGTACCGCACAGGTGGTAGGGGTGGGGAGGAGGGGGGGGGGGGGGTCGTTTCAGACACCTTTGTTTTGGTGAGCAAGGCTCCAAGACCCCAGAACGTCCCTCCACCTATTGAGCTGCCACCTATTCGCTCAAATTTATCCTCCGACTCAACCTGTTGAAAATGGAACACAATAGATGGCTTTTTAATGGACTGATGGAAGTGCTCTCTCTAAATGCCGTCTCAGCAAAGGTCCATTTCATATCAAATTTAACACCCTTTTAATATGGGAAACTTGTCTCCAAGTGGTAAAAATGGAGAAACTCTCCACAAAAGACTACACATTTCAGGACAAAAGCATTCCATAACTTTATTTCTATTCCAGATGAAAACAACAGACCCTACAATTTATACAACCAGCATAAAGATGAGCAGCTGAATCATCTATGAGTTTAACATATTCTACGTTATTCTCCTGGGAGTTTAGCTAATACTTAGTTTGGGCAATAGCATTGTGAAATAATACACTGCTTTGGACATCCTTATCTGTGTCCTAGAGGTAAAAAGGCCTGTTCCTCCCTAAAGGTATTCAACTAAATAAGCAGATTTTGTCCAGAAGAAAGACTTACCTCCACACAAAAAACACTTGATTCTCAGTTACCTTAACTATAGAAACCCCAGAACCGATGTTTACAAGCAGGTAGGGGAAGATGTCTGGATTGGTGGTCTGAAAGCGGAACTCTGAGTCAGCGTGCTTGGCGTACACGAAGGCCTCGTGAGGTATGTTCCTCAGCACAAAATTACAGCCTTTGATGAGGCAGGTCATCTCGTCCTCTTTGTCTACTCTGCAAAACATCAACGGGACACTGGCTTGACTCAATGAGCTACAGTCAAATGAAAAATCCTAATATTTCCCCGTCTTATTGGTTAATGACAAAGGCTGAGCAATTAAACACAGTTTAACTGTCTAACTTACAACAAATACTCCTATAAAATTATTTTCCCTGAATCTGAGCCGAATGACGGCAACACAGTTGACTAAACAACAAACAAAATACGAAGAAAATCTCTACATTTGGAAATGTAATGAAAATGGTGAGCTTTTTTCCCCCCCGTCCCGTCTCGGCTGCTCCCGCCGTCCAGCAAAAATCCATAAAAACTAAATATGTCCATATGTACGACTCTTCTCTCTGACCACACTCCGGTAACAATCGAATCGTTATCTGATACAGTAACCTTAGCCTATTTCATCATGCTTATCTAAAATATAACCTCCTTTTTAGATTAGTCACAGGCAACAGGAAACAAAAAGGAAAATTACGGGGAAGAGATGCATTCAAGTTAGAAATAAACATGTCCTTGGTTCATATACTCACTTGAGTCCCAGTTTCCTCTCTATCAGCTCCTTGAACTTGTGCGCGCCCCCACCTGTGGCTTTGATAACTTTGGTTTCAGTGTTGACCAGATGGTCTTTGATAAAGTCCAAGCACGTCTCAATGTAAGCATTTTCAAACTTGATGAAGTGCAGGCGCGCAGTGACCTCCTCCTGGACTGATATCTCGTACAGTTTGTCACTGGCAGCTTCCTGCTAAGACAAAGGCGAGAACCGGGTGAGGATTTCTCTGGCTGCTGAACGTTTCCCTGTGGATTTACATCCATACCTTCGCGGTGTGGTCAAAAGATCGCACTTTGGCCACTTTGTGTTGTACAGTCGAGTAGTAGGCAAGCTTGGTCAGCGATCCACCTGGTCAGGAAAATCATAATAATTGACAGATTAGGATGAACAGGCAGAATACTGTTTCATTAATGATACGATTAAAAATGTTTTGGACACCCGTCTACAGGCAGCTAACATAGACAGCCTGACTTGTCAAAGTCCACTCATGCCCCATTAGCAAATAATCCTACAGGCTCATAGAGCTTTTTCCGGCGGAGTAATCTGATTTTATGTGAGGCAAGCTAATATTAAATGCCTACTTGACCAGCCAATATTAGTTTTGTCTAGTTTAAATTCACTTAAAGTCCTGTTGATAGTGTACAACGCTGCGGCAGCGCTGCCCATAAAATCCAAAGATTAGCCACGTTCGTGCAAAACTGACACAAGAATTGAATAAAACTTGAACGTTTCTGTTACCTATGTCTATAGCGAACCGTTTTGCGTTTTCCAAATTGCGGAATATCTCGTCAGGAGGAAGGGTAATGCTTTTATCCATGGTGTGACCACTCGTGCTGCTGTCAACTCCACCACATTCCGCCATGGTCGGCTATGGGATGACGCTGCGTGCGTGGCGTACGTACGCCGCCTCCGTCGTCCAATCAGCGTTCACGCACAGCGAGGGGCGTGGGGCTCGCGCTGATATCAACAGTATTGAAGACACCTGTTTCATATCCGTCGCATCACCAGTAGCTGCAGGAACTAATTTATTAGCTTCTGGTCAATCTTTGACATTATTGTAGTCATTTGGCACCAAAGTAAAGGCTAAGATGTTCTGTTTGTTAAGTCAGTCTCACATACAAAACTACCAATACTAGTTAGGAATTAACGCAGCATAAAGAAATGACCTGTAAAAACTATAAGTAAGTGGTTAAACCTTAAGTAATTCAAAAAATAGAAAACAAATATTTTTACGTTCCAGGCAGCTAACAGGACCAGGAAGTAAGAGTGAAACAGAAACAGAAATAATGCTGGTTTCCTGCACAATAGTGGAAATTTGAATATAGCACATAAGTTTAGTTTAAAAATAGTTTTATTTTGGGGAAATCAGGTGTTTGATAAATTCCTTTCTGCATAAGTAAAATTTTTATTACCATATGACTTTTTTCCACCTATTTATACAACATGAAAACATGGACCCATCCTACTGCTTTGCATTAGCAGCTGATCTCTCGGGGGATGTTACCTCCATTTCATTGCCTGTAACATGCACAATGACAACCAAGTTAAATCTAAACTAGATGTAGTGTTTGTTCTTTCTTTGACTCACATTTAGTTTGCCTCAACTTTAGTGAATATATTTTTTTATGATTTATGAGCTATAGCTCCTTTCTCCCTTTCCATGTTTTTATCCCTGTCCAAAGAGACAAAACATAAAAAATAAGTTTGAGATTGACATTTATATATTTTTGCACCATATTACGTGATTAGAAAGACCCTGGATCGACATTGCTCATATTGTTAAAATGCAGTATTCTGCAGGGAAAACCTACCTTTTAGCTGTGCATTTGTTTTTGTTTTTAGCTGAACAGCAGAAGACCTTAAAACCTATAAAGATTCTTTTTTTTTAATAACCGCAAAGAAGAATGGCCTGTTTGAAGAGCCTCAAACCACCCCAGGTACCAATCTGAACTAATGTGTTGGCATCTGTGGAAGTTTGCATGCTCTCCCTGTGCATGGTGAATTCCAGGTCCTCCAACTTCCTCTCAGAGTCCTAAAGATTGTTTTTTGTAACAAATTCTTTGACCTCTGCATGTTGTGATACTTGCAGACAAATCAAAGAGGATCAACTGAACAACTGTGGAGGAGAGAAAAATATCCATTTGTTAAACTGTCTTTCCTAACATTGTAGTACATCATGTGAACACCAGAGGTCAGCAACTGGTCGTACCAGAGCCCTCACATAAAGTTGCAGGTTTTGGGGTCAAGGAGCCCATCCATCAGTTTTCTGAAGGAGAGCGGTTGCTGGGAGGCTGAAGCCCATCCCAGCAAGTTGTGTCTTCTGTTGGGTAAAACGTAAAGGAGAGAAATACTTCAAACTGTTTTTTATTACCAAAAGAATGACTACAAAACATCATATTTTTCTCACACCTGTATCATGATAGCTTCTCTCAACTCAAAAACACTGATGCGAGTAAGTTTTGAATCAAGCAAAATAAAGTTGAAAAGGGTTTATTTTAGTACTGATATATTAAACCTTTAACACAAGAGGGAGCGACCATTTTTGACATTCTCTTTTGAAAGTTCTTTAGAGAATATACTTCTGTAGGATTTTCTTTAGATTTGCACATTATTATTATATTCCAAGTTACATTTTATACACCTTCCTAACTTTTTCTTAATCTGAATGTGTTATAATGACTTGAAAAATAACAATCATTGAACAGTTGTGTGCATTTATGAGGCAAGTGATGATTTTTATTATGAGAATATATGCTAGATTTGACACCACATAATCAACATAATCATCTGTTATCAGATATGTTCCGTATAAACTGGAGAACCTGAACGATGATTGTTGTTCAGGGAACACAAACAAGGTCAATCAGAGAAAAGAGAGCTCTTTGCACACAACTCTGGCTGTGGATTTGACTGGACGGACAGTAGCTCAGCAGTGAAAACCAACTGATAACGAAACTGTATTTGCACTATGTTGTTCTCAGTCCCTTTATTCAAAGGTTATATTTAAAGTTATATATTAGGGGAGTCTTTAGAGACCACGCAGTAAGGCTGCCATCACCCTTTGACACTTTGACATTCATCCAGAAAAAAGGCTTAAACTAAAATAACGGCCGGTTATACAGTGAAAATAAAACTGCGTAAAGTTATCGAATGAATATGTATATATATATGTATATATATTAAAAAAAAGCTACCCTAGAAGTGTGCCAACTCCCCTTGGAGAATAGTCAGGTGCTTGTGGGCTGGAGATGCTAATCAGACTGAACTGTGACTCTCCTGCTCACAGCTTTCCCACACTCTGCCCATTGACAGAGCCCCCGCTCAACAATAGACATGTGCCTTGTTAAATGCTAATTTATCCGCACACAAGCAGCTCCCGGTGATCGCTCGAGGGTCAAGTTTGTTGTATAGACAATAACTTTGGTTAGAGTAAAACTATAAAAGAAATGGCCATAAATATTTTGACTGGGGTGTAACAGGGGTGTCGTTAACATCACCAACAGACAGAGAAAAATATTCAGATGTTGGTTTAAGATTTTCGCTTGTGTATAAGTGACTGTAAAATTCAGGGATACTATAATATTATTCAACAGTCATTCATTACATTTTCATGTATCTCTTGTAATTCAACTTTTTTTTGTAATATTTAGGTATCCATTTCTTTTTTGCAATGCACATTAATCTAAGGCGGTTCATGAGTCAAAAGTTATCCTGTTTTTAATTCGTATTTGGGATAAAAAAAATGTTTTAAAATTATGTTAAAAAAAAAGTGTTGATTGTTTTGTTCAAGGTATGGCTCATGTTATAAAGTGCCATGAGAGATTTATATAATGTAATATTTCCTCCCTTTTAACAGATGCTTGTTATGCATTTGTCAACAGTATATTTAAAAAATATAATCATATATAGTATTTGGTTAGAATATATATAGATATATACATCATTTTTCTCTATCCAACAAATTAAGGGGAAGTATTTATGTATTTAAGTTGGATGTAAAAAACTAATTAATATCTGATCTAAATTATACATACATTGATAAACATCATGTCAGAGCAATAGAAACCTGAGAAATAAATCTAGATGATCATTTTACCACCTTTTCTGTTTTAAATGAAAATAGGTTTTCTTACAAGCCAAATATGAAATGATCATGCACATTCGAGTATTTTTAAAGCTTCGCTGTGTAAAATATGTAACCATTTAGAATTGGTAGTTAAGCCTTCCTCCCCCCCATCACAGACATCTTTGTCTAGTCTGCATCCATTGTCCCACGGGGGCTCTGTGAGAGAGTTTTCTCTGGTTTCCCACACTCCATTCACTGCTGTCAAGAACAAAAGAAGTGTGTCTGCTTGCACATCACATTAATTATGGAGTCAGTTTACGAGTTTTGTCTCACTGCGTCTGAATGGACATTCCTGTCATCAAGCCTCGTCATTACCAGGCTTTTGTAGAATGTCTATAAGGAATGCAGACATCCAAAGGATTAATGGACATTCAAAAGCTCTTTTGCCCCTCTTTTAGATTCAGATTGTTCCACTGCATTCCTGGCAGTTTATTTTGAGAGGAGGATGAAGGGGTGGCCATGCCCGAATTAATGAAGTGCTGGTTATTTAGCTGAATAATTCATTATTTTTTGTTAAAAATATATCTGATAAACCCACTTTCATTTCATTAAAAATATCTGAGTACTCTGCTCTATATTAAAATGTATTTAGACGTGTCATAAATAAGGCAATTTTCTATCCACGCAGAATAATATAATACTTCTTTCTTTAAATTATCTAGTTATACTGGGTAGGTCATTTTACTGTACTATATAAAGTGAAACTTTTGCATCAGTTTGACCAGAAAAATGAAAACATAATGGGTTTTATTGTCATTTACCGTGGTGTGTGTCGGGTCGATTAGCGTGTGCTCAGTCGAAGTAATTGATCTCAGCATCAGGCAGCAGATCTGTTCTGTCTACAGGGTCAACACTTTCCCAGATTCACACAGAGCTCTGTGCATTCTCCCCCAACACCCTCCAGTTGTTCCCCAGAGATCTAACCATTATCCTTAAGGCAATAATACCATTCAGCGTCTCGCATCCTTTATTTTCTTGCAGCACACTCTGATTGGTTAGGACTGTGAGAAAGTCCAGGCACACCGAGACCCACACATTCATATGGAGATGTGGGACTATAAATAG
>JABUIW010000205.1:17393449-17423263 GCA_013363375.1 Menidia beryllina
TGGAGGACGGGGGGAGATAAAGAGACCCTCACTGAGCTCTGTGTGAAAGTGGGAACGTGTTGACTCTGCATGGAGGCAATCTGCTGCTCAGTGTGTAGATCAAGTCATTTATCCTGAGAAAAGCTGACATTCCTTCACAGATAGAAGACCACACTGTATACGAATTTCTGTTTCTATCTTAAATGATTTTATCAATTTCCATCTAATAAAGCAGTTTTATACAGAAAATGTAATTTAGGTCATCAATCTAAAGAGTGAAAAATGCATCAAGTCATTTTCTTCATTATATTCAGCTTCATAATTTGTATTCATTGTCATTTTGGTTTTATTTTGCCCTCAAGTTTCAAGGCATCTTTTGAGTTATAACTTAAAATATTCAATTAAAAGTGAATCGTTTTTTCCCCTAGTGAAAAAAATGCCTAAATTGAACATTGACAAATCTCTGCTGAGATTTGCATATTTATATCCAGAGTTTATATTTATATCCAGAGTCATCAGAGGGTGTTATCCCTCAAGTATTCAAGCTTTTATTAACTGTTAGATATTTTTTATAATTTAAAAATAGCTTTTCAACTTTCAAAAATGCCCACATTATTTATCCTGTACCTAAATAGCTGTTTGTGTCAGAGGGTTTCTCCACCCTCAGGGCGCTGAGGGGGTTCTGGTGTGTGATCAACAGAGTGCAAACTTTTCCAACCCGCCTGGCCTCGTATTGATCTCACCATGTTGCATCTTGCCCGTCGTCTTCTCAGGACTCAGCCCGATGGTCTTTTCTCTTGCTGGGGCTCTGTGAGTGACCTTCCTATGGTATCCCACACTCTGCCATTTAACCGTTTCCACTAGTGTTTGAATGGAAGCGTGCCTCATTATATAATCACACCACATAAGGCTGCTGGTATCCACTGATCGTTTGATGTTTATTGATATTACAATTACAGTATATCACCAACCCTTAAATTAGAAAAATTTGCATTAGCTTTTTCTCCCAGCTGCTGATTATTTTCCTTCCGCTCTGTGTGAGTGTTGTGTTCTTATTCGGGCCACATATGTAGTTATTCCAGCAATACAATGTGACATCTCGACAGTGACTCAGTTCCGTCTCAGGCACTTTCAGCACATTCAAACTGAGCTGACACATGAACATCTTTCCAGATAAAAACATGATTTGATTCATCAAACTCTCCCAAATAAAACTTGAGTTAAATCTAATTTTCACTTTAAGGGAGCGACAATACTAATGTCATTCTTATTGATTTTAAAGCATTGATTTACTTTGACTTGTGATGACATTTTTTTTTTCTGTTGACTTCTGCCCCAGTTTTCAATTTACACCAGGTCCCAGTTTATTGAAGGCCTCAGACCCAAAGCATGTCATTATTTACCATCACTGTGTTTAGTTCCAGTTCTCGTCTTCAGGATGAGATTCTTGTTAATATGTAAAATTTTCATCCTGCCACACTTGTGCATTTTGGACTTACATTTTCTCTATTTCTCGACTCTGCTGCGCCTTTTGCTTTATAAAGGTTAATTTACCATTTGTATTCGGTTTTAGCCAATAGGTAACTGATAAGAAAATATATGACATTATGCAGAAGCACAGAAACACAAACGCATGCCTGTGGACAAAAGGGTTCTCGCTGTTTTGCAGGAAATTGGACATAAATGTGATAAGCAACCAACCCAAGCACAAAAGACAAAAGAAGGTCATGCAAAGCGTTAATTAATGATCGACCCTGAAAGAGTGTATGGTAATGAATCACGTGATTTAAGTCCGGCCTATAATTGCAGAGATGACTGATTGTGCATTCGTGACTGAAAAAATGCTTAAAAGATGTGCTCACTCATCTCCTCTAATCGGTTCTGAATGAGGTTAGCTGCTCACGTCTGAGTCTCAGTGATGTGTTATGAACTAAAAAGAACACAATGTCATAGCTAATTAAAATCTCTTTATTACAATCACATGTACATCATTATATTTCAAAAAGCTTGCTGTAGTGAAAAGTACCTTCGCACAGACATATGGTGTTGGTGTTGCAGGCTGGATGGAGGGATTGTCAGATGGAGTAGAACAAGTGTTGAGTTCCCCGGTAGCATCTCCGCTCCAGTGTGCTTTTAATTTCACATCACATGAGGACAGCAGCGCTATTTTCAGCCCTCTTTGTCCTTGTATAACGTAAGCAAAGAGGGTGAAGGGGGTGGGTGGGAAGGAAAATTTCTCCCTTCGTCATCCATTATTCAGACTGTTTGAGTCACAGCTGAGAGGGATGGAAAACATGGAAATAAACCGGGTAGAAGCTTGATTCCGAAGCTTTGCCACCAAGCGCTTTTAAGCGTTTTACACAAACGATTTAACGTTTCTATTAATCTTTCCATTCTCTGTCACCTTCAGGTCAGGTAAAATACAACGAAATATGTCAGCTAAATGTCTCGACACCCCACTTGAAAACGCTTTGCACAAAGTCTGGAAGCATCGAGAGGCTGCTCAGTCCAAACTGAAAAAAGGAAAATGACACTTTCCAGTAACTCCGAAATTACAAGAAAAGTAGTCACGACAGCATTTCTGGGGCCATGTCTGAGTCTGTTTCTTCGTCCAGTAGTCCCTGATCTTCTGTTCTTTACAGTCAACAAAAAGTAGTAAATATTGGTTGTGCTTCACAGTAATCTTTTTAATGGTCCCCTCTTGCTGGTCAGAGGTTTTGTGTGCTCATCCCTTGAATCAATTTAAAAACATTTTTTACCAATTATTATAACTGAATCCAATATTTTGGATTTTAAAACCAGCTTCTGGCGCAGCGCATGAAATTAAGCAGAAACAGATTTGTAATATGGCATAACTGGGAGTCTGGGCACTTTTCCCACATTGCCAAAGCAGCAATCCAAACAACAAGGAAATGTAGGCCAGAAAAAAAATAAAACAGATTTAAAACTGAATATTTTGTCTGTTAGTTTGTCCACATCTTTTTTGGATAACACTGACATCCAAATTGAATTTTGAACATATCATTATCTAATGTTATAGGAAAAGATGAACTCCAAACTAAATAAACGCACATTCTCCTTTGATATCACACCCAAAATGAGTCCGACAGCCCCGCTACAAAAATAATTTGCTTCCATAATTTATGCAAAGAAAGCTTAAACAGGTCCTACTATCACGATCTAGATGACCCCGGATGCCATGTTACATAAAACTTATATTGATTTTCAAGACTTGCAAAAAGCAAAAAAAAAAAAAGAAAAGAAAAAAAGCAAGAACTTTTGTCTTAAATGTCCCCGTGTTAGTTTGAAGCAATATTGTGTCAGTGATCCTACTTATAACTCATGGATGTCACATTTAACATTCAGAACATACTGAACCATTGTCCATGAATGCTGATGGTAACGTGAGATTTAAATGTTCTGATACAACAATATTCATCTCTGTGCTGTATGTACAGCCTCCACCACAGTTAGAAACCTACAGAGTCACGTGAGAAACCTATGGAGGCGTCTGATTGCGTTATCGTCTGCTTAACTACAACCTTTGTTGAACTGTGTGACCAAAGTAATATGTACATGTCATAAAGACACAAAACAACAGTAAACTCGATTTTAAAATTCCATTTAAAGAGACATATATATTCACATTTGGTGCTCAATCTTTGAGAAAAGTGAACAAAAGTCTTGCCGGCTTCTAAGGAAATGAAACAACTTCCGAAGATTTAAGGATCATAAAAAAGGTTCACGTTGGTTGTCAAACTATCACGAGAAAAATATTTAAATATGTCCAACACAATCACAATAACCTAATTCTTTCCTCCATAAATGACTATGATAGTTCATAAAGAAAACATCGACACGCACACTGTCGTTCTATCTACAGTTGTTCCACTGGCCTCGGTCCCTGGAAGAGAACGGTAGGGAAAACTTTATATAAAAATCTATGTGCAAAAAGTTGTCTTCTTAGGTCCCCCTTAAGGAAAACAATGTAAATATCTACATAACCTTTGCTGCTGCAGTTGAATATTCCAAGATTGCTGTGCACTTAAGGTGTCTCTTCACTTTGTGCATCCATTTAGTTCAAAACAAATAACTGCATTTGCTAAAAACCTGACACCATCATTGTTTTATTAAAAGCTAACTTGAGGTATTATTGCACGTGTTCCTGAAATGCAGACCTGAAATCGGAAGATTTCAGAGCTCCTCGCACTGTTCCAGCTTTAAGTGGAATGTCACTGGCACGTTCTGACCATCGCGGCCTGACCGACGCTGCAGCGGTCTGCACTCCACAATGTGAAGTTTCCAGGAGTCCTATCTTTTTTCTTTTTTCTTGAAAACCATTGTCTCAACACAGTGAGCGTGTCACTGTTTCAGTAAACATGCGTACACTGTTTTATGCTTTGATGGAACTGTAAACATCCCCGCAAACAGTGAACACACCGACAGGAACAGAAAGCCGTGAGCTACAAGGGTCTAAAAATCTTGTGCTGCGTTTACGTCCCATTTGAACTGGATGAAACGGTGCATCCTGTTGTCACGTTTTCCAAAATCCAAGCATGGAGATGCCACTTAATGGTGTAGCGGTTTTAACAAAAGCAGATGCTTATCTCCAGCAGATGTGCCACGATCTACTCACTCACATTTGTGTTACTAACCCACACCTCTAAATAGCGAGAATGGCAAAAGAGTGATAATTAAAACAAGCAACCTACTTGGAAGCTTTTAAATGATAGGAATCAATTCATAGGTTATAATTGTCTATAATGAATGATATGGCAAAGGGTCTATTTTTGTCACCTTTTGTGTTCCTGCCAACAAAATTAGCATGTTTTCCCATATACATATGAGACATGAATGCAGCATGTAATCCAGCCCATACACTGCGGAAACGGATTTAAACAGATTACTGTTGAGGATAAAATCCCCTGAATAACACCTGCAAGGAAAATTGTTCCCCATTACTGCTGAGCACAGTTTTGTCAGTGTTGCATGATCTATATCTTAAGTGTAAACGGTCACTATAAAAAGGATTTGGTATCAAATCTCAGTTGTCGCCGTCTGCACTGCTGCAGTTGATATTTCTCCGTGGCACAGATGTAAACGGAGCTGTGTGTTTCTTAGTGCCCGGGCAGGAACGAGTATCATGCAGCAGCCGTATTGCTCCCGTGAAATCTCCAGGTGAAATCGTGAAATATCGGTGGTGTGAGATGAAGCACAAAACACCTGGTGCAAACATACAAGCTCATCAAGTCTTGTTGGGTGGGTTTTGTGGTGACGACTCAGGCCTTTGGTCCGGAGTGCTGTACAGTGGTCACGCATCCAGACATAAAGCTATCAGCTGAGGTGATGCACAGCAGTGACAGTGAGGTTCCGTCTCTCGCACGTTTTTGTTAAAAGAACAATCCAACATTTGTGTAACCAGTGTTCCTTTCTCCACCGATATAGAACAATATGGATATCAGTCAGATTAATTTTCTTATAACAAATCAGAAAAAAAATCAGTTGGATGACAATTTAGATATTATTAGT
This sequence comes from Menidia beryllina, assembly GCA_013363375.1. Lineage (NCBI taxonomy): Eukaryota > Metazoa > Chordata > Actinopteri > Atheriniformes > Atherinopsidae > Menidia > Menidia beryllina. The sequence goes on from JABUIW010000205.1 coordinate 17,398,958, forward strand.
TCCCATTTTGAAATGGGAAAGGAGTCAAATGTTAACAAAATGGACAGTTTCTGTCACTATAAAGAGGAGGTGTTGCTGCTTGAAGAAAATAACAAATTAGTTTTAAAAGAACTGCTTTCAGGGGCCATATCTACTTCATATGAAGGATTCTCTCTTTTTCTTTCTTTTCTTTGGCCTTCTGTTTTCTTAAAACATATATTGGCTGATATCCATTTTCCTCTCTCACTCTGAGAAAGATGGAACACAAAACGCACAAACCGTTGCATTGTTGGTATAAGTTCTCCCACACAGAGTTACAGTTACATACGGTGTCCGTGCAGTTAGACAGTGGTGACCGTCAGCAGGGAGCTTGGACAAAGCATTTCCTCCTGGTTGTCCAGCCTGGTCCCGTGAGTCAGCAGCTCCTCGACCGTCGTCCAGTCATCCAACACCTTTCTGTTCCTTAGGCGACTCAGCTTCCTTTGACTCAACTCCAGGACGGTGTTGCACCGTCCCTCTGCAAAAGGTCCGATCCCTCGGTTCTCCAGCAGCCCTCCGTCTCCGACCGAGGCCCCTCCCCGGCCGTTGCCGTCTCGCATCGTCCCCCCTCTGGCCTGCAGCTGCTGCTGCCTTTGCTCTCGGGCCAACAGGAAGTGTTCCCTCCGCTCCGTCCTGCTCCAGTACCGGCCCAGCAGCATGTCGGTGTTGGTCTCCTCGTCGGTGCTCATGCCGCTGCGCTCGTCGGCCAGCTGAGACGCCCGGTCTCTGAGCAGCTGGCTCCTGGTGACCCGTGGCGTCGGGGTGGGCTTGGAGCCCGGATGGAGTTTGGGCTGAAGGTTGGAGCCGGGGTTGGGGCTGGAGCCGGCGCTCACGTGCCCTTTGGCTGCGTCCCACCCAGCGGCGGTCCCGCTCCCCGTGTGGCCCTCCAGGGTGCTGTACAGGCCTCTGCCGCCCCCTCCCCCGTGCGACTGGCGGCTGGCTGGTTTCGGCCAGGTGTCATTTACGTCTCCGCCCTGAATGTGGTGTTCCAGACTCAGAAGGTGCTGCTGATCTCTGGCCAAAGTCCTCTCCAGCTCCCATCTCTCTCTTTCCTTCTCCTCCTGAATCTGTGTCTCCTTCTCCAACTCTTTCTCCTTCTGCAACTGCCTTTTCTGCTCCAGCTCCCTCTCCATGTTTCTTTCCCTTTCGGCCATCATTGGCTCGGGCATCAAGCCTCTTTCTGGCGAGTGCCACCAGTCGTGGTGACCGATTTGTCCGTTGGAGCTGTTGTCGTAGCATCGCTCGTGGCTTTTGGCGGCCCTCATGAGCCCCAGAGTTGCTGGGTGCTGTTGGGGTGAAAGGGGCAGACCTGCCGGGTGGGCGCCCACCATCCCGGTCAGCAGCTCGCCGTCTTCGGGCAGGCCCGGCGGCAGCGCGCTCTGCGGGGCGCCGCCCCCGCAGTGGTGCAGGGTGGCGGCGCAGTAGGAGGGCGAGGCCGGGTGGCTGGCCCGCCGGCGGTACTCCTGTGGCGGAGGGCGGTGGTGCAGGGTCCGGCTCCGCCTCAGCATCCCCACCGAGCTCGATCCCTGGTGGTGGTGCTGGTGCTGCACGGGGACGTGCGGTCTCCGATGGCTGGACGGAGTGCTGCAGGTGGAGAGGACGGGGCCGGTCATCCGTGAGACTGCCGCGTGGGGGTGGGAGGGGTTGAAGAGGGCTCCGCTGCTGGAGCTGTGGCGGTTCAGGCAGGGCCTGTCGGTTTTATGGAACTGAACGGATGAAACCCTGGAAACACACATTACACATGGTAAGTCATCAAAGAGCAATGAAATATATTAGGACTTTAGTGTAGAATATGAGTGTGTGTGCTTGTTTGTCTCTGTGCGACCTGTCACCCATAGTCAGCTGGGATAGGCTCCAGCCCCCCATGTGACCCCGTTAGGAGTAAGCGGTGAAGAAAATGAATGGATGGAGGGACTTTTAGTTTATCATTTTGTATTCAAATCAATTTAACTCTTTACTCTTTACAAATGAGTTCTAAATTCATGATTAAAATAATTTAATCCAAAACGTGAAACATGAATTTCAAATAATTTTGGTCAGATTTTAAATTAAGGGAATACTATGTATACATGCTATTTAAATGCGTGCCTTTCTAGCAGGCCTTAGGAAACCAGCCTCAATGACTATATAACCTTCTAATTACCTGAAAAGTCCCCGAGGTGGGACATCCATGACAGACCCGGCGCCCTCCTCCATCCCATGCTGCAGGTGCTGACACTGAGGCTGCACGGTCAGGGCTTCCGGTATGGCCTCCAGCAGCTCGCGGTGGCTCTTGGGGCAGCTGTCCCGCCGCTCGCGCCTCTCGCACGCCTCGCCCTGATGTTGCAGCCTGGAATTGTACAGACGCATTCGCTTCTCCAGCAGCCTCTGGAAGTGCCTGAACTCCCCGGTGCTCACGCTGTAGAAGCCGGAGTCACTGAGCTCTGAGGAGATGAAGGACTCGGACGAAGGGGAGCCGCCTCCGAAACCCCCACACCCTCCCGGGGCGAGGGCTCCGTGCGGGTGACAGTCCTCCAGGCCGCCCTCTTCGGTCTCCAGTCCCGAGAGGTCGCCTTGGTGGAGGGAGCCATCCGTCCAGCCCAGACCGCTGTCCAGCTCGTGGTGAAGAGGCATGAAACCAAGCGGCTTCTCCAGGATGAAGTCCTCATCGTCAGTCTACAAAGACAAACACTTTCAGTCCCAAAATCAAGATCTATAAATAGCTTTGGGTTTTTGTGAGCATCTAAGTGCGTTTTAGTGTGTGTGTAAGCTCAGTACAAACCAAACACTAACTGAAAACCCTAATTTATTTGTGACCATTCAGGCCTTTTAATCTGATGTTCTTGAAAGTTGTGGCCAGGTTAGTCTTAGATATCAATTTTGAGTTTTGTTTTTTTGGGGGGGAAAACTAAAACTATGATATCCTTATGAGTTCTAAACCCTGTGTGCAGATTCAGATTTCAGCATTAAACTCAGCAGTCCGTACTTAAAATGCATATTATCAGCCCCTAAATAGTAATAAATAGTGTCATAAGAATATTATCATGGCATATATAGAATTTAAAAAGCATAGAAAATTCTCTCATGGCAGAACATTACAGAGACCCATTCAGTCTAAACAAGTTGTGTTTAAGATAAGAAGCAAATCTACAGGACAGAGGCAGAGTGTGAAGATCCCTGGTGTAGCAAAACAAATACCTGGCTCTGGCAGGTGGTGGGTTCCTCTAAATCAGCATTGCAACATCCCATCAGACAGTTCTGTTCCTTTGGTCTACGACCAGTCAGTCCTAAATCCTGAGAGATCCAGGAAGTGACAAAAGGAGATAGGAAACTCATTAACACACATCAATAGACAACCTGTTTGGTAAGAGATGACACATTTCCATTCTTTTCATGCCTTTCTTAGAAGATCATTAAAGCCAAAGTTTGATATTCATATCCAGTATACCTTGTGGCCGATGTCTGCAGTGTCCTGTGGGGAGCTGGACAGGTAGCTGTATCGTCCTCGATCACGGTGATCTTGTGGCAGAGGCAGATGAGCATAGAAGTGTCTGACAGCGACAAAAAGAGGCCAAATTAAGATAAATGAACATGTCTTGATGTCTTTATGTATCATCACTACATGCAGAGATATTTTTATCTGTGCAGTCAGCTTTCAGAGTGCTGTCAATTATAATTACAGACTTGCAGTTTTTTTTTTTTCCCCGCTTCTGACAGCACAAGAAAGTGAAGCCCCCACAGAGTTTAAGTGTTTTGCAGATGCGAAATTTACATTTGGGTCGATTATGTTACGTAATATGCTAATTTGAGATTCCTCATGAATAAACAGCTCCTTTACCGAATCAAGATAAAACTTTTGAATCAGAACACAGAATACATTTTAAACTGGCCTCAGAATCAGTTTGTGGCCAATTCAATGTGAAAGAAACCAGAAAAACTACATCCACCATATGTATTTAATGACATAATGCAGCTATATAACCCTCTTCAGTAGAGTGGCGAGCTCCTTCCGGAAGTTATGCTTAATGGACAGTTTCTGGCAGAACTGTCAGATTGCAAGAACCAGCTAAAAACCATGAATTATAAATATATTACCCTCTAGATGTAACTAAGTAAGATGATATCTTCCATGTGCATACCTGTCTTGATAGGATGGACTAGATGAGTTAAGACCCGCCCCCATCAGAGGAAGGGGCAGGTTGAGGTGATGCAGGTTGAGAGGGAGTGGCTCCCACGATCCTCTATCGGAATCGCCAGCCCGTCCCCTCTGGCCCTTGATCTGCAAGGTGATTGGACGCTGGCTAGCGGCCAGGATGCGCAGAGCATCCCGCTGGCTGAGGTGGGCAAGACTCCGCCCACTCACCTGAGACAAGAGGACAGACAGAGACATTTTATGATGTTGATGAATATTGTGCTTTGCCTGACGCATGATAATTATCTCATTATCATTGTTTCGCCGGGGGGAAACAATGTTTCATTAATATATATTTCACAGTCTTCTCAGTCACCTTATGTCTCTTTTGCCCGTTGTAAGCACACTTGACTAAATTTGAATCAATTTGGCCCTTGAAGCCATTGTGGGCTCCTGATTCAGACAGCATTTTTTGACAGAGAACAGATGTTTTGTTTTGGTGTGACAGACTCTGTTTGAATGGAGATACCATTTTGAAAGGCTTATATTAGATTAAACCCTCATAAGAAAATAACCGCAGGCTTAAACTTCTGTTGGGCCAAGATGTGCGTGCTTTTTGCCTATCGAATGCTCAATTTCATGTAACTACAGTCTCAAACGTGATTAGTTAAACAGCTGATACCACAAGCAGATCACAGAAAGCCTCCAGTCTGGAACAGATGTCGTAGACATAGAAACGACCCAAAGTCATATGCAGACTTTGATCCGAAACAGATGTTATTGGATGCAAGACAGTCTATCAGTTTGATGTAATCCAGTCCATTAAGATCTGCGGTGCCTTACGAATGCATCCATATATAAAGTATTAGGTCCTAATGGGTCAAGATGGAGAAGCTCACTGCAGATGTTTGACCCGGCTTAATGTATCATTTGTGACAATGTTGTGCCTGAAAGGAAAATCATTGCAAATTATTTGTGGACAAAATAAGGATTATGCAATAAAACCATCAATCTGGTCGTTGGCTGGTAGGCCGAGATGGGTTTGCTGTGTGTAGCGGTAGCTCTCTGGCCAAATGCTGCATGTACTGTCATGAAGTAACAATGTGCTTCACAGGGGGAAAAAAGGCCCTACAGAAGGGAAGAGTGGGGCTTAGTGGGTCTCTCCACACTATGACTCCGGTCCTTATGAACACTGGTAGCAATTCGTGGTGGAAAGGGAGTTGTTGGGTCACCAGCACATGTTTAAAAAAATTCTGAAATAGCTCACTAGAAAGAAGTGGCGCTCTTACTCATGACTGGATTGGACATAATGGCATCTGGGGAATCACTTGAGGCCCGCTCCAGTTCAGCCACGCACAGCAGAAAAACAGCATCCAACCACACCGCTGTCAAATCTAAATGGGAATCCTGCTAAACCTCACCTCCCTGCAGCTGCTTCAGCCATTCTCACGCATGTTGAAAACAAGACTTTCACCAAATTCAAAATGTACTGACAGGTATACGATGAAACTGCGATGATGAAATGTAACCAAATGTGCCATGGCATCCAGGGTGGCAGCAAAGAGTTAACACTTACCACTAACACAAATCTCACCCTACTTCATGAACACACGCACTTGCAGCTCAGCAGCCATCAGATTAGACGCATGAACAGTATTGTTAACTCCAATACATCACAACCATGAGTCACCCTCTGCTACATTCAACTACACACACACTCACAACCACACACACACACACACGCCACGAGAAAAGAAGCACAAAATGGCACCTGTGTGCAGAGACAGAGGATGGCAGCGGAGCAAGTGTGAGTCTCCAAGATCAAGACGTGACAAGAATGAGCCCTACTTTTGTGTGGAAAAAAAATAAGAAAATCCTAAGGATAGCAAAATGATTCGAATAGACATTGGAAAGGTTAACAATTATCCACACGCACACAGACAAACGTGGGATTGCACACATTTTCCTCCGGTGGAAAGTCCCAGACGCAAACAGCATCATACATAACAGTGGAGCTGAGCTTTGCCGTCTCACCGTTTGGTCACCCATCCATGGACCAGAAAGCCAGCAGCCCATCGTCACGGCAACAGAAGACGGCTGGCCTGAGTCTTGCGAAAATCACCGACGCTGCTGCTTCCTTCAGCAGATCCTTTTTCTCTCCCTCTTCTCCTCCTCCTCCTCCTCACTCTCTCTTTGCCTCCCCTCCGTGTGTCTTTTCACCACCGCTCTCTCCTCAGCATCTGTTCTCTCAGCACCGTACTCCCATCAGCATCTCTTCCTCACAGCCCTCTTTTCTCTTCTTCATCTGATTTTTTTCTCCGTTTATCCTTGCCCTTCCTCTTCCTTGACAGCTCCAGATTTGAGCATCTTGCACACACACACACACACACATGCATGCAGCGCTGCAGTCGGAGAAATATGCGCAGGCTGCCAGAGTGTGTGCAGGGATGGAGAGTGAAACACGCAGTCACACAGCAAAAGAGGCGTCTGATTGGTGCGCTTGCAAGAGTCATTGGCCAATCGCGCCCCGTGTTCTCCCTGTGGATGTTTTCCTCTGTGGCCGAAGCTCCTCAGCAAAATTCCACGCAAGGCGCAGCCTCCACTGCAGGGATACACAGCACCAGAGGAAACACACTTTCCAACCGTCCGTCCTCGAGCAGTTCATCATCCAGGATCCCCCCCCACCAGAGGTGTGCCGGGAGATGTAGTCCATCATGGGTGTCGACCGGAGATTTGCTTTTCAGAGGAAGTTCAGTTATCATGGAAAGCCTGCCTGAATTGGCCCAAATGGCTTTTATTGTACTGATAGATTTCTTTATAATTTTTTAAATGTTGCTTTTGGACAAGATCAGGAAATGAATAATCTGGACTAATCTGTCACCAAAACACATGATCTGTTTTAGGACCCATTTTTGCACCGACCACTGCGGACCACTGCTGCTAATTAATGATCTTAGATTAATCATGTGGAGAGGTCACTGGTCAAACATAATTCAAACCCATATTGGGAGACAGGCAAAAACAGATGTCAGATTAATAAAAAGAAGAGACACATTTAGCTCAAATAGAGTCTTTACCAATATTAAATCATATATATTTGGGTAGAATATTTTAGGTGACTGTCATTAGTGTGTTTTTGTATTTGTCTGTACATGACCCACATGAAGGTAATACATTCAGATGACAAACATAGAAGTCAGCTAGATCTAAGATAATTCAATCTGCTGGTATCTAAATATTTCACAATGTGTTCTTTTTTAAAATGACACTGACATTTGAAGATAAATCAGGAATTGTACATTGCCAAGGCTGCCTCACTAGAAAATGTATTAAATGAATCGACTACTATTTCAAGTGAAAGATACAGAAAACAGAATCTTCCAGTTAAATTTTTATTCCATCCGCATGATGAATTTTAAAAAATTACCGGCAAATGCCTTTTTACAGAGATATTGAGAGTTGACAGAGATCAGACTACACCCGACATGACATCCGTCCATCTGCTAAAGGTGATAGGTAGGGTACACTCTGGACAGGCCGCCGGTCCATCACAGATGAATGATTCAGGCTCCCTCCTACAGGAAATTTAGAGTCTCCTATTAGCTCTCCCATGCATGTTTTTAGACTGTGGGAGGAAGTTGTGCAAGGCCAGGGAGGCATCTCCTGCCATTACCCTGACTATGCCTGTCAGTTAAAGCAGATGCAGATGCTGCATTAAAATCACATTTAAAAAACAGGGGGGCCATTAATGGGTCACCCACGTCTGAAAAATAGTTAGATACTGTTTGATGTTTGCTCTGAATCGAAGGCTTAATGGACATTGCAACACTGAATGAGTGGTGGGCAAGGGTCAAGTTAGCACATTGTGCTTTTCAATCTCAGACCAATTGATTTATGAGTTGTACATGTCAATTCTTTTAGCTAGAAAATTTTTAATCTGTCAATAACTATCACTTCATAGTGGAAAAATCCCTCTCATCTGGGTTATGATTGTACCATTGCAGAAGCTTTGCGAGAGTATGCTTCAGGAAAAGATGGACAGAAATGTCTTGCAACTGCACAGAACCAGAAAACAGCCATCTGTGTGTCACATGTACATAAGCTTCATTGCATCTGATTCTCTCCGAATGACCCTGCTTTTACTGTTTGGTTGGCATGGCAACCAGCGTTCCTGCCAAAAATATGTATGTGTGTGTGTGTTGCCTTTTGAATTCACTAAACGGCCTCTTAAAGACATGAAAAAGCTGAATTTGTGCGCTGATGCTGAAGACTAGTGTTACTAGTGATGCTATTTAAAGACAGATGTTCCTAAAGACTGTGCGTGTGCCTCACTGCTGCTGCTTCTGCGGATGATGTCGACGGGTGCATCTGGATGCCTGTCGCTTAGCTCTTCCGTTTCTGTACAGTCGTGCGGAGGCGGAGAGGGAGGGAAAATGGGCATGTGTGCATGTATGAGAGGTACACGCGTATCTACACGTACTGTAGAGCCTCAGCTTCGACACACAGACCTGTCTGTGGCTAAAAATGGAACGTGTACAAGCTGTTGCTGAGAAGCCACAAGAAGGCTGGGTATGAGTGAAGTGCACATGCCTGGATTCTTATTCATACCCAGGTAGTGAGACGTTACGCCTCTGCAAATCTCAGAAATTAGATGTTGAATTATCTCACAGCAGCATCACTTAATTGTTCAACTGCCACAATTGTTGATATAATCATCCCATCTTGTTATGATAAGCTCCAGGGAATTTATGATTTATGGACATTTTGGCAAGATGTTTCACTGGCACCCCTGTGAGGATCATTCTGTTACTCAGAGTATTTCATGTGAGGGTGTGATTTGGAAGGAATTGAACTTGTTTCCCATCTGTTCTGTGATTTCATAATTTACAACTTCTGTAAGTTAGCTACGTATTGTAGCATTCACATTCAACCCTTTTGTTTCTTATTTCTTTGATTAAATTCAGGATATGCAACAGGTTGCTAAGACAATTATTTATAATCTTCTGTGAATCGACGAGTTCATCCATGTAGGAGGATCTTTGCTGCCTCCACATACCATACAGCTTTATTTAGATTCCACTTAAAGTTATAGCGGTATGATACTGTAGTCATATTGCCTTTTTACCCCTTTTTTTAGATAAGTTACTATTTATAGATCAAACTCTTGACAAACAGAAAAAAACACAAAATAAACAATATAAGTTTAATGTTAAGCTGAAAGATTGAACATTGAAAATTGTAACTAATTTTTGCCTCCAGCAGCATTGTATAAAAATGTCCTTAATTAGTTGCAAAATTAAGAGCCTTTTAACTTATTTTTTTTTTTCTTTCATATCATTCAAGGGATAATAACACTTGGCAGCGATTTAATAGAGTTGGACATGGTCATATTAAAAGCATATGGACAGCCAGCAACCTCAAGTATTCTGCTTATTAAGAGAAAAAAAACGCAAGTCAGAATTTTACATTGCTATTCCATATATTGTATATATGTATATTTATATTACTGCTAGTTACATTTTAGTAATCTAGTCTCTCCCTATGAATAAAAGGAAAAGCCCTTATTTCCAGAGACTGTATAAAGGTAAAGTCCAGTTACGGCTGTTATATGGATCGCTCGTTAAATTGGCTTGATCAAGACATTTAACTTGTATAAAAACAGAGTAAACTAACATTTTTTCTCGCGTTTTAGCACAGTTTGTATAGAACCGGGACCCGTAGATATGGTCGCCTATGATTGGTCAATTGGTACAAACTCTACTGTGATTGGTCAAATTATCAAAGTTGCCCTAGCGGGCTGCATAATACCACTTTATCGTGACAACCTTTACTTGTACGTTTACTGCTTAATAGTTTTACATGTGTCATCGGTTTGCTTTACTGGTGTGCTTGAAAAATCCCAGTAACCGTCCCACATATTTTATATCTCTTAAAAGACATTTACATTCAGTTGTAGCGGAATGGTCTTTTTCAAATCCTAGTTAGCTAACTTCCGCTTGATATCGCCTCTACCTAACGTTAGCAATTAGGAGCGACAGCAGAAGCAGAAACTCTGAGACACAAGGTAATTTTACAAACCAGGACGACCGGGGGGTGTTTTTTTTTAGCACAGCTTGGTACTGATACAGAAGTTGTGATTAAAGCAGGGATGTTTGTGTGACTTGTTATAGCACACTAGCATGTATGAAGTATCTCTAGTTAGTTGCTAACTTCATTTTACTTTAAAAATGGCCCGTCTTGACGGTCATAAATGTCACATAACCGTCAAACTTTCCTGGCATAAAGTGAGTGTGTGGTGATTTTATTTAATATGCTTTAGTTTTAATAAATCAAGGAGTGTATTTTCTTTCAATGGAATTAAATATGCTTCCAGTAGGTCATTTTTATAATATGTATTTTGTCATTTGTTTTTTACAAATAGATTTAGGAACCTTCAGACATATTAACAACAATTATAATAATACAGTAGAAGTACGTACAGCTTGACAAAATATATATTCACCCAATCGTATATGTGTAATGTGATATGAACACTGTGAATATGACACATTTCACTGCATACATGCTGAAACACACGTTCATTTTTATTCAAACTACAAATAAGTGCAGATTAGTCCAATGTATCCTCTTTCTGACTTAGTTCATGTGATGTCTGTAGAGAAACCAAGTTTCTACATGTCTGCTTTAAATTCTGTAGCAAGTGGCATTTATCAATGATTTCTGTCATAATGGTTGACATTTATTATGATTGTTCTTGTACTTTCTCATGTTGTACCACTGACTTGTACTCCATGAACACAGACAGAATTTGGGCAGTTTGCTCATGGGCCTTTTTGTGTCTGGTATTATTGACAAATATGGATAAGATCCTTTCATAGAAACATTGTAAACCAGCAGGCATAAAGGTTCAATCCGATCTCCAGTTGGTTAATCTGCCTGTGTTCTTCTGCTCCCTAACAGCATGAACTGCCCCCCTACGAAGCGCCTCAGAGGCCTTAACCAGGAAGTTGTGACAGCGGTGGCCTTTAATGACCCTTTTGGGGATGATGAAGAATTCACGCAGGATGACCTGGATGAAATAGACATTATTGCCTCACAGGCCATCACCTCGGCACCAGGAGGGGCAGGGATGGGGTCCAAACCGGGAGCCCATCTAAGTGAAGCAGCCCCTGGGTCCAGCTGGTCATCTTCCACAGGGCAGAGTAAACCGGGCAAGGTTACAGCCGGTCAGATCAGAGAGAACACATTCGGGGTCAACAGGGGACATGCTGGGAAACCCTGCAGAGAGCCTCTTGGTGAGTTCAGGGCAGAAGTCTGAAACAGATCAATTCAGCTATATTGACTCCCACTGTCAACCTCCATATTTTTCTGTTTTTTCTGTTAATGTGCATCATTTTTACGTACTAATTTTATCTTTGTCTTCGAATCGACTTGATTTATGTGAAAGTTTAACATGGATGAGATGAGTTAGAGTATATGGTATCTGCTAAAACTATGTTTCTGGTGGACTTGAAGACAGTAGTTTAGATTATGATATAACTTTGATTTCCATCTCTTTTGCTCCTGTTGTGTTTTATCAATCGCAGTAAGGAAAGTGTGGAAAGTCTTGTCCTCTCGTGTGTGATCGTAAAGCTAGTTTCCACTAAAGACGGACAACAGTTTGTTCCAACATGTACATAACACAGAAGACCGTAAAATGTACCTACCTGTTCAAGGCTGTGTAAATATGTACACAAATGAGTAGTGCGTGCGTGAGCATCCTCCAGAAATGGTTTCTCCTATCAGCATGTATCAGCTGTCTCTTTTACAGGTGAAAAGAAGCAGCAGTTTGAGCCGGACAGAGAGGACTCCTACAGACACCTGCAGGCACAGCATGCAGAGCTGAGGAAAAAGGTGAGACTAAAACACAAAGACCTTAAGGCTTGCAGATCAGTAAACATTCACCTCTCGAAAGGTTAACTGTGGACTGTTGCATTAATGTGAACTGCAGATTGTCTGTGAATAACATAATAAGGCCGACTGGAAACAGTCACCGTGTTTCTGAAGTAATCTGAAGAATTCCGAGTCTCTCAGTCACAGTTCAGTGTGTTTGTCATTAGCTGAAAGAGGTGGAGGAGGAGATTCTGTTGAAGAGTGGGGAGATCCGGGTCCTGAGGGACTCTCTGAAAACAGCCCAGCAGGAGAAGGATGCCCAAAGGCAGGCCCAGATGATGGTGGAGGCTCAGAAGCAGAGGGAGCAGAGCGACAGGGAGAAGGAGCTCCACAGAAAGGTGGGCATGAAGAGGACACACCCGCCCGGCAAAAGCTAAGCCTTTACGATCCCTCTGACAGGTTTTTCTGCACACAGGTTCAGTCTCTGCAGTCTGAGCTGCAGTTTAAAGAAGCTGAAATCAACCAGATGAAGACCAAACTTCACAGCTCAGACAAAAACAAGACGGCTTCTCCTCTGCCCAGAAACAGGTCGGACATCCTCATGAATAATGCCGGGGAGTTTTAACGAGTGTTATGTTGTTTATTATCTCAAACTTCCGATTTGTCTTGGAATCAAAGGTTAATTAATATGTTTAAAGTATTTTGTCTAAACTGGATTTTACTAGCGAAACCTTAAGTTTGTAGTTTCGAGGTTTTGTACTTAAACCATGCAATATGAAATATTTTTCCATTCTTCAGTGAAAATGGGACTTTCAGAACAGTCTCATGAGGATGGTGTCCCACTCGGGTGCATAAATGAGGGCTGCTTTCAGCTGGTCTTTTGCTGAGCATACCATTTCCCAGCTTACTCCAAAGTGCAGCCGTCATTGGTGGAGTTTGCGCTGCGGTTTGAGCTCTGCTGTTAGAAGAGGTCCACCGGCTGCCATTTAATATTTTACGACGCGGATACGGCTCGTGCTGATGCTGCAACAACATGTTCAGTATATTGTGCAGCTCTGCAGGGAATTCGCAGGGAATGGCTTGTTGGGTTTGATGGCTGTTGCTTAGCAACAGAGGCAAGAAGCCTTTGCCATAACCCAAACTCGCAGAACAAGAGAGGACAGCCAAACTGAAGACTCCTCCCCATCTGAATGTTTGGCTGTAGGCCAGCGGTGCTCAACTGCTGACCTGTAGCTCCCACAGCTGCACTGCCTCACCACACCTGGCTCACAGCTGTGTGCCTTGTCTGGCTTTTGCCGAGCTTTTTAAAGCGGAATTCCATCCGAAATCGTGGCTATCGAGGACCAGAGTTGGATCACTCCAGAAGCAAATATTTAGGTCTCCAGCAAAATCTCGGCAAGCTTCTAGCAGAAAGGCTGGCATTCTGTGACCTATGCGTTCAGGCTATTAATGGAGAGGCAAATCGGTAAAGTCAGAAATACTGTAATAATCCAAATGAAACTTCATATCATGTAGTAATTATTATATTACTTTGATTAATCATCCTGAGCTGTGGTCTCCTGATGGCTTCCTGTAATAGCAGAGATGATGAAGACTGACTAAATTGCATTGGTTGAATGTTTTACCGCAGCAGCCTACAGCACGGCCACAGCTTTCTTTATCAGTTTGTGCTCAAATAAGACGTGGAAATGCCCTTTTTTAGGGGTGCAGAATTTATTATTGGCAGTATACCTATTTTGCAGAAATTGCTCAGTTGCATTCAGATGCTGTCAACATTTACAGAGACAGCTGGGACGCTCCTACCAGTTATAACCGTTTGTGGTTGTGACTGTATATTTACGCTAATGACTGGTCATACATTCAATTCATAAGCTTTTCGGAACTGTAAAGCATCATCAAGACCCCATAAAGGTGCCTTTTTATGCTCTTTGTTCATGTTTTTGGCTCTGAACTGTCAAACGTGTTTTGCTGTTTCATTTTCTCCTCTTAAACGTTGGTTGTGAGATAAAGTGTCAGTCATGCTTTCTTAAGCAGCAAAGCTTCTTTTTCTGTCCATAGTCCAAAAGTTCTGAACAGTGGCTGCTCCTCCTCTCCAACTGGAAATGGTTTCATGTCCAAGGAAGCTTTTGGGGCTCCGATATCATCCAGAACTACGCCAGTGAAAACACCCTCCAAGACTCGGCAGGACGGTGGGTCACCAGATAAATGCTGCATTAGCAGTTGTTATCAAGGTCCAAACTTGCAGTTAAAGTTGCATTTATTTGTGTGTGTGTGTGTGTGTGTGCGTTTCCGCAGACAGAGGAGCGTCCAGCAGCAGACAGGAGCCTCCTCGACCGGACCCCTTCCTGTCGGTCAGACCTGCTCACCGGCTGCACAGAGGTCAGTCACCGGGCTCAGCGCCTTCGAAAGGTCCCTCAAAAATGTCCCAATAATCATTAAATCCGTAGCATGTCAGAAAGACATCTGTAGGTGTTGCGTTTGCCGGCTTTGGCTCAAATGTTAGCATCTATCCTACTAACCACAAATTTTCTAATCAAATGGAGTTTTATCAGAGAACACAACACAGAGAGCACACTTAGCATGAAGAAGTCTGGGTGGCGTAGAGCCGGGGTAAAGACCACTGGACTTGTTTGATCTTGAGGACATTTCAAGCTCTTAGGATCAGGCCTCTGTAAAACCCAAAGTGGTTCGTTTCCTGCCTCTGGTTCTTGTTCGGTGGGTGCGCATCAGCTTTAGCTCACAGTGTGCCAATGTCTGAAAAACTTTAGGCAGAATTGATCAGAGGAGATGTTTCCGGGTTGTTCCCCAGGCGGCGTCCTGCTCGGCCTGTTGCTGCAGCAGCCTCTGTCCCCGGGCGGCCTCGGCCTCTCCCACCTGCTGTCCATACGCTTGACCGACTCCAGGTAAAGACCCGGCGCGGCCAGTGGCATGGAATGGAACTCGTGCATTACAAAGCCGTAGTTTTTACATCAACATACTACCTGAATAATAATAATAATATGAAGAAGAATACTATAATACATGGGAGTGCTGCCAAATTCTTTTTGATAGTATATGTTGCACCCTGCAGTTTAATTTAGTTCGTTTAATGTTTTTGGCATTGGGGTAACCGCCGTGGTGTTGATTTTGGGCCGTGTGTTCAGTCAGCAGTCGGCGGGCGGTCAGCTCCAGGCCGACCTGCTGGCCGCCGCCAGCATCGACGGAGGCGGATCCCCCAGACACGCCTCCAGCCTGGTCCAGAGTCTGGCCGTGACCGGGCTCAACATGCTGAGTCAGAGCCAGCCGGCACCCGCCGCCAGGAGCAGAAAAAACAGGTAGAGCGGCCCACTCCGACCTCTACCGGGGGACCCGGAAAAGCCCAGCCAACGCCGGCACGCCTCAGAGGTTTCTGTGGACTGCACCGCCCTCTAGTGCTCAGAGATTTAAACAACAGCCTTGAAATGACCTAATTTTTACACAAAATCCCGCGAGCCTTGTGCGATAACAAGCCTGCCCATTGTTTAGTTTTTTTTATACAGCACCATATTTGAATTTCAATAATTATATTTTCAGATTCAGGGTCTTAAAGACAGCAAAAGATGACACGCGTTCACACAGAGTTTATGTAGCCTTGTAGAACTCTGTTCTCTGTTCGACATACTGTGTTATTACAGTGTTTTATTGCTGATTTACTGAACAGTTCAGCACGCGTTCTGTAGAAACCCCTGGAAAAAAAAAAGGCTGTGTGTGCAGGTCGTGTCCTGGAGCCGTCCTCCTCCTGCCCCTGCTGGACCTCCACCTGTCGCAGCTGTGCCGGGCCCTGGACTCGCTCTGCCCCCCCTCCGCCGGCGGCGGCGGGCCGCAATCCAGAGGGAGCGTCTCGGCCCCGGCTGGCTCCGCCCCCCCCGGCTCGGGGGAACCGGAGGAGCCCGGCGCGTCGGGCTTCAGCCCAGAGGACGCGGGTCTGGCCGCTCTGAGGATCCTGCTGCTGCTGCTGGCCCACAGCGACGAGGTGACGGCACAAAGGGCCGAACACGGGGCTTAAGTCTGACTCGCTGAGTAAGACCGTCTATCCGTGTGCGCATTTTGAAGCCTCAGTGTTGATGTTTGACCTGCTCCCCAGGTGGTGGAGGCTGTGCTGCTTCAGCAGAATCACAGTCCAGACAACAAGGTACAGACAGACACACTTCTTCTCGTCTCTCTTTTTAACAGTTTCTTTCATTCTTGTGTTGAGATCTGCTCAGACTATGAGAACTCCTGAACACTAACCCTAATATCACCTCCTCCCAGAACGCCCTGCTGCCGTCTCTGCTGCTCCTGTGTGACGTCCGGCTGGTGGGCGGCAGCGCGCAGAGGGAGGAGCTGGTCCACAGGGCGCTGGAGACGCTGTGCGTCCTGATCGAGAAGACGCCGCCCACGCTCTCTGACAGGTGCACACACACACACACACACACACACCCGGCTCGATCTGCCAGACGGCTAGAGACTTAGCTCAAGGCTTCCTCTTCACTCAGAGAAGCCTTGAGCGTGAAGCTTCATTTCAGTTCCATGCTCCTAAAATCTGGAACAGTCTTCCTGAAGACGTGAGACAATGTTTAAGTCCAGGCTGAAAACGCTTCTGTTTAACTGGGCAGATGGTAATTAAATGTATTTTATCTGCACCCTTCACATTCATCTAATTTTTCTCATTGTTGATTCTTTTTCTCTTTTTCTCTTTTTTTGTTTTTTGCTTTTAAATTCTTTGTGAAGCACTTTGAATTGTCTTGTACACAAAATGTGCCAGGCAAATAAACTTGCCTTGCCTTGCTGAAGGCAGAAATTTTATCCAAACTTCTACATTAGAAAGATCATTTTCAAATGAATAAAGTAAACATTGCAGGTGCTCAGAAACCAAAGACGGACTCACTCGAACTTTGTTTTCCTCGATTAATCCTAACAACTGCCCGAAGCTCTTAAGGTGATCTAAACACCGTTTTCACACTCGGTTGAGTCATGAAGACAAACAATGCAGCGCTCAGCAGTCTGACTCACGGCAGGACTCTGCCACTTACCGATTATGTAACCACTGTAAACCCAGCAGAGATTTAGTCTCCGTGGTACCCATCTCTATTAGAGCCGAGGCCTCTGCTTAGTTCAAACTTAAACAAAAAGACTAAAATAGCAGCGACCGGGCAAACAAATGGTGTCAACAGAGGAACAGGCGCAAATCCACTTCTCTGACTTCTATCCCGTAGGTTTCAGTGACGTTAAACTCTTTATTTCACCGCAGTGTGCGAGTCTGTTTGGATATTCCTTTACACTTTAAATTTCCGTCCTCATGAACGTGGATATTTTACTTTTTTTATTTTTTTATATTTAGGCAGCTGTTTTTTCCTTCTTTTTTAAAAAAAAAAAAAGAAAATGCTCTATTCAAAATAACTTGATAATTTAGTTTTATCTGCCTCCTTGTCGCACGCCCACTTTTTTTTTTTGTCAGGAAAAGAGATTTCTCTGGAGACTTTGATCCTTTTCTGGCCTAAGCGTGCTTAGATTGTTCTTTTCTGTTTTTGTTTTTTGTGTCTTTTAGGTTGCAGAGTGTGTTGCCGGTGGTGTGTGCGTGCGTGTCGACCGGCAGCAGGCCAACGACCATTTCAGCGTGCGTCTCTGTCCTCACCTCCATGTCCGACCACCGGACGCTGGCGGTGCAGCTCTGCTCTCAGCACGGTTAGGCTCCGCCCCCACCAGCCTGGAATTCTCCGACATTTGAAATCACACGCACAGCTGTTGTGTTGCGTCTCGTTTTTTCTCACCAAAAAGTCTGAGTCTTTTTTTTTTTTTTTTTACTTTAGACCCCTGTGCTTTCCTGAAGTTGTTCCAGTTGATCAGAACCAGAGCGGATAATCAAGCCACGCACACAGACTGGACTTCACTGGGTCTGCAGGTAAAACGTGCAGGAATGTGGATAGAAGTAGCAGAAACCAGGATGCTGGACAAAAAAAAAAACTAACCAAAAAAACGTATCTCTCTGCGCACATAAAGTCACATTCTGAACAACTTTAGCTGACTTAGTAGCAGCAGATTCCCCCACATGGGATTTGGTCTCAGTTAAAAGGAGAAGATCCTGATTAAACTAATGGGATTCAATAAACTGGTAAACAGTGCCGTGTTTTTCAGAACCGTATAGTGTCACATGATGTTGGTTTGGGTGTAACTCGGATGTAAGCAATGGCAGCACAGACACCGACGGGTCTTTTTCTACACTGGAGAGACGTAATCTTTGATTATCTCCATGTTCTCAGGTGGTTCGTCTGTTGAACAGACTGACCCAGAGGACAGAGAGCTGGACGTCCAGCGTGCAGGTCGCCTGTCCCTGTTACACCGAGGTGAGCTTCTCTCTCTCTCTCTCTTGCAGAGACAACTTAGGCTCTCTGAATCACACGGGAGCACAAATGCCTCCTTTTTCTTTTACAGATGGTTCAGATAGCGGTGATCATTTTCCACCGTCAGTGGCTGGACCTGCGTGGCTCCCAGGAGCCGGCGGGCCCGCGGCAGAGCTCCGCCCCCTGCTGGCCGCGGCCCTGCGGCCCCAAGCCGGCGCTGCTCCGCGAGTGCCTGCTGCTGCTGCACTGGCTGCTGCTGCATCACGCCAGCTTCTCGGAGAGCTGCCGGCCGCTGCTGCACATGTACGACCAGGTGATCCCCGCCGTACGGGACACGCTGCGGAGGATCCCCCGGCTGAGCGAGAGCGAGGGTACACGCACACACACGGGCGGAGCACACGCATCTCATCTATGAGAGCCACGCTGTGACTGGAGCAGATCTCCAGTAGAAGTGGAATCTTTTTTTAGATCCTGTTCAACCAGTTTTTGCTGAAGCCACACTTAGAATTTTTCTTTTTTTTAGTAAAACTTGATTGTTTTTTTGTTTGTTTTTTTTGAAAATCGAAAGGTTTGGGTCGTGGTGAACCTTGACCTGTGTAGAAATGTGCAGTTTCTGGGAGGGAGCTCTGCCACATCCCAGAAATAAAGCTCCTCTGTGCACAAGAATGTGCTGAAATTCCTCCAATCTGTTTAGGACCGATCAGCAGCCACGGCACATTTTTGCTTCTGAACATTGCAGTAGAAAGTCGTCACAGCAAATCTCTACCCCAAAGAAGTCCAATCAAATCAAATTTCTGCAAAAAATTCTTTTTCATAGATGTTTTTTTTCTATTATTATATATATGTATAAAGTGACATCACATCTTAAGCAGATTGTTTTTGTCTGTCAGAGTTGGCCTTGGAGGAGATCTGCCGCTCTGAGGGCGACGAGGCAGAGGACATGGACACTGACGCTGGCCCCTGATTGGCCGTCTCCGAGACCAGATGTAACGGTTAAAAAAAAAAGAAACACCACAACAATTTACAAACTGCTGATCAGATGCTTCTGCAACGACGACAGGACAAAGACTGAAACCTCTGCGACAAAAAGGTCTGACAGATGTGGTGGAGGCTGACACCAGAATCATCATCCTACTGGATTTTCACTGTAAAAAAAAAAAAAGCTGTCAGGACTCATGGTCACTTCTAACCACTTCAGTAACAGTCATGGTTCAGGTTTGTTTTTTTTTGTTGATGCACAGACAGCTAGAGACTGAAATAATTTCAGGAAACATTTCCTCCTAATGATTTTATAGACTATTCCCTAATTCATAATGTCAGTTTGTTCTTTGTATATTTATACAAAATGAAATAAATAGATATTCTGTATTGATGTTGCTTCTTTACTCTCATGCAATAAGTCTGATAACACCTACTTTACTTATTTGTTTTAAAATGTTCAATCAGAAACTGGCCAGGCAGAAATAAAATCAGTACAAAGCACATTTTGAATCATTTTAATTCAAAGAAAATACTTAAGTTATACAAAAGTGCAAAAATAGACAACATACATGCAGCATAATATTGTTACATGTTAGTATGTGATGAACTTTCAGGTCAAAACAGCAGGAGTTAATAATGGAACCGACTAAAATCGTCTCGGGGATGAGAACAATTAGAAAGCGCCTCCATCTTTGCAGCAAACTGAACTGAAGTCCCGATCACACGGCACACAAAAAGCCAGCCGATAGGGTGTTTTTTTTGGGGAGGGGCAGAATTAGCTTCAGTCAAGTGACTCAAGACTGAATGCGAGGAGTAATTTTAGTCCGGTTATCTCAAGATCACTATTATAAGTCCACGTGCGGTCCCTATAATTGAACCCATGACTGAATTACACACTTACTCTAAAGCAGCAGATCTAGTTTCCTCATGATCATAAATACATTTCTGCTTTACAAGTCTTGAGGTCATTCCATCGTGTAGACAGAATGTCCCCAAATCGTTGCTGACGGAGCCTCACAAGAAAACTATTCACTTGTTTATGTCTTTTTATGAGAGCTCCAAAAACAGAAAGGAAATGCCGAAGGTTGAGCTTTGATCTTGAGATAACGTCATTTGTGTGCACATCTGGTGGACGGGGGACGCTTGCTTTTGAACTCAAAATCCTGTTTTCTGACCAGTGGCCGGCCTTTCTGTGCATCAGTGCAAGGAGCGAGAAATGTAAACGCTGAGGTGAAAAAGTTGCCCCATTTAAAGCTCCGTCTCCTTCACAGTCCACGTTGGGGTTTGTTTTTTGTTCACTCAAATGGTGTGTTGGGGCGGGGGGGGCATAATCTCATTTCTGTGCACGGCGTCTGACTGTGCCACTTCTGTCCTGCTTTAACCGGAGGGATGCACCGAAACACGCATCTGGTTTGAGGCCGGTTGAAACCGGCTGCTTGTGGGACTCTTTTGGCACGGGGGAGGCAACCGGGGTCGAGTCGCCTCCGTCTGGAAGAGGCGGGGCATAAACGGAGACCGCTACGGAGGGGAGAAGGCACCCGAGGTTCAAGTAATCCAGGATTGTGTCGACTGTTCGACTGCTCGTCTTGTCTACGCTTGTGAGGCCCGTTTTGGCTTCTAGCTTCAGCTTCGTGCTTGGATGGACAGCTGTTGTCTGAGGGTGGAGGGTCAGTGTGGGTCCTCGCAGAGTGGGCGTGGTCGTCAGGGCTCGCCGCTCCACGTGGGCACCACCTGGTCCTCGTCGTCTGGTTTCCCCGGCAGCGTGGGGTTGTGGCCGTCGTGCGTCTTGGGCGCGTTGGGGTGCGCGGCGTGCGCGCTGGTCATCCAGGGATGCATCTGCAGCTCGCCGGCCTTCAGCCTCTCGGCGGGCGACTTCCTCAGCATGCAGCAGACCAGGCAGCGGGCCTGCGGCGACAGCCAGTCCGGCAGGCCGAAGGCCCCGCGGCGGATCTTGGCGAACAGCGCGGCAGGCTGCGTGTCCTGGAAGGGGTAGCGCCCCACCAGCATGGTGTACAGCGACACCCCCAGGCTCCAGATGTCGGCCGCCAGGCCCGAGTAGGAGCCGCTGCCGTTGGTCAGCAGCTCGGGGCCGACGTAGGCGGGACAGCCGTGCCTGTCGGTCAGAGAGTCGTCGTCATGGCTACCTCGCAGGACCACGCAGTCGTTCAGGCCGAGAAGGACCAGACGCGTCCTGCATCCAAAAAGAAGAATGATTATTTTTACATCACTTTAAAAACCCTTCCAACAATATTCCCACACGCTTTTTAAAAATACGTTTTAAATGTTAGTTTTCATATTCTGTATATATTCTATGTTTGTAGCCTCATGTTGGTTTCTGTAGCAGATTATTCTTTAGCAAAGAATTAGTTTTACTGTGTATTTTTGGGCAAACGCTGACAATTCCTAGTTGTATTTTAGATTGTGTGGACTAGAGCCCCTGTAACCAGGAACTTAAGGTATTTTTGAGGAGCTGAACCTGGTGCAATGCAACAGCAGTAATGGAGAGCTTCTCTGACTCTCGCTTTTTGGTTTGTTTCTTTCAGAACGTGCTTTCTGTAGCTTCACAGAGTGTGTGGAACTTCCGAACCTGTGGTCTCTGTGCTGGTGGGGGCCTCACCTGTATCGGTCGGTGAACACGAAGCGGCGGAGCTTCAGGTCCCGGAGGATGACGCCGTGGCGATGGCAGTGTGCCACGGCGCTCAGCATCTGGGCGAACAGATGCCCCGCCTCCTCCTCGGCCAGGCGCTTCCTGCTGCGCATGTACGCGTGCATGTCGCCGTGGTGGGCGGGCAGGAAGACGTAGGCGCTGCCCTGCCTGATCACCACGTCCAGCGGCCCGCAGATGTTCTCGTGTTTGCCCACGCGGTTGTACGCTGCCAGCTGTTCCTGGTAGCCGAGCAGGGGGAGCACCTGTAACCACGACAACCACACTGTACGTTTTAGTGTTGCGTTTTTTGTTTTTGTTTCTAACAGCGATTTTAAATACAGTAGAACCTCTACATATGAATTTAATTTGTTCCAGGACCCAGTTCGTATGTTTAAATATTCGTATTTTGGTTCAAATATTCCCATAAGAATACACAAGAATACACTGTAACTCCCAAAAACCTACGATAAGTCCTTTTTAAATACTGCAGATAATTACACATATAAATAAAACAAATGCACTATATAAGAGAGATCTAAAAATAAATTAATCATTAAGAAATAGTCAATAAAAGGGTTTTTATTGGCACAGGGACGAAGGAGACGGTCGGTGTGTGGAGGCAGAGGTGGAGACTGAGATACAGAACGTACCTTAACTTACTCTAACTATCACTACGTGAACTTTATACTAACTTATCTTATTCATTTTTTTTTTTATGACTTTGATGTCATAGGATTTTGCATTTTGTTGGAAATTTACTTTGGGTGTCGAATCGAATATTTTGATCAAATTGGACTTTGTGTGTTGGAAAATGTGTAACTTTAGGCGATCGTAAGTGGAGGTTGTGCTGTATTTGGGCCCTTTTGATAGCGGCCTGTCTGCTGGTGCTGGATCTGAGGCACTGTGCGGGTTACCTGGCAGGTGTACTGCTGCTGCGTGTGCGCGTGCACGGCCCGGTAGGTCTCCTCCCGCTCACAGCGCTCGGACAGGAGGTACGGCCCCACCCTGGCCGGGGGCTGGCGCCGGCCGGGTCTGGGCTCGGAGCTGACGGGGCCGAGGCACGCTGCCAGGCCGGCGGAGGGGGGGGGCGGGGCCAGGCGAGCGTGCTTGCGTTTCAGCAGGTTGTCTTGGGGCTCGTCCAGCAGCCGCTTCAGACTCGGCTGAGAGGTGGTGGCAGCCATGGCCGTACTCATCTGCAGGAGAGGAAATGTGAACCCCGGTTAGTCGATGCCTCAACAGGCTACACTTTCATTTTCCATTTGTCTGTTTGATGACAAACAACTTCACAGAAGTCCTCATCCTGACACTCGGCTGATAAGTGCCCAGAAATAACCATGATATCTGCTCATAAAGGGAGGAAGTTGACCCCGTAGATGATATGACAGTCACGGTCACCTGACTTTGTCAGAGTACTTTCAGTTTCTTTATGAGACAGCTTTTGAATTGAGCACCGAATCCACAGCTCCTGAAGCCTCATTTTTGGTAATGAGGTGAACAAACCCTTAAGAACCGTCCATCCATCCATCCATTGTCCTCCGCTTTTCCGGGCCTTAAGAACCGTCTGAAATGTAAAAGACTATCCACTCCATCTGTAATTAGACTTTATTTCAAAGGGGAAAAAATGGGAATTTTCTAAGATTTCAAGATGCCCATTGATCAATGTGACTTTAAAGTAATCTGAACTAGCTTTTACACTTTTTTTTTTACAGAATCTACGAGGAAACCATTAAATATATTTGGACTTCAGTGGCCTGCAGCTGGTCAGAGGCGTGAGCGCCCTCTGCTGGCCACAGCAGCTCCCTGCCCCTGTAGCGGCCGCGCGCGCAGCGTGGGGCTGTGGCGGTTTCACGGCATCCCTGCTGCTCACGTGTTGCTCAGCCGGCGTCTATAGGCTCCATGATGCAACTTCCTGTAAGCTGACAGGCACCTCAGTTTTCAGATCGTTGCATCAGAGCACAACAGTTTAGAGTCTGAAAAGCCTTTTAAATATCGCCGAGGACTGCGCGCGCGCTCTCGGTAGGGGGGGGTGGGGGGGGGGGGTGGGGTTAGTGGGACAAAGTTTTCCAGTCACCTGGCTGACAGCTGGCGGAAAACGCCGGGGGCCAAACCCCCGCTTTCCCCGATGCTGAGACACCCTGAGTCACCGCGTCGCCACGGCAACGTCAGCCTCCCCAACAAACATGAGTCAGGCTTTTGTTTTTTTTAAGTATACCATCATGCACACCCGTCATTGTGAAACTACAGCTGAAAATAAAACTGGTGAAATCCTCAAATCGCACAACCGAAAAGAATAGAGTCCCATCTGAGACTTCCTCTGAAGCATCCCTGTGTGTGTGTGT
>JABUIW010000205.1:17430588-17468786 GCA_013363375.1 Menidia beryllina
TTTTTTTTTTTTTAGAACTTAGACTTTTATTATTTTTGCAGAGCAATGATACAACCATGCATTAAAGGTACATGACACAAATGTTGACAATATGAAGTTTTCCGTAAATAAACATCTTAGTTACAACTGTAGGTTCATCGTCATACAACACTTTGGGAGGAATAGCTAGACATCATATGCCAAGAGACAAACTTGTTGGGTTTATTTACAACAACATTACTTCTGCTGGCCCCCAGCCTCGGCTCGCTTCTTGACAACTTTTTGTTTTTAGTTGTGGGGAAAGTTTCTTCCACCGTTGCTTTGAGTTCTTTCGGGGTGAATAGCTCGAAGCAGGAAAGGATCCCAGCTGGTGGAGGCAGATGGCCGCCTCTCCCGCGGCTGGTTCAGTCAGAGGTTCCTTCTTGTTCAGTGGAAGTTGTTTTTTGTTTTTTTTCCACAGTCACCTCTTGAACACTCAGGATGGGAGATTGGATCAAAGAGCAATCTGCTGGTTTCCCTTGCTCGAATCCTTTTAAGTGACTCTGTATGAATTTAATTTATTCGGATTTTAATGAACTTGAACTGACTGGATTTGGATTAATTGGCTTGAATTAGACTGTTTTTGGGTGATTTTTTACAAGCCTATAGACGATATTTGTTGTGATTCGGCACAACATATATTCAATAAAATTCAATTGATGTAAACTGAACTGAATTGAGTTGAATGGGCTTTAGCCCCCACCTCACTGGGAATAAACGGGCACGGATGGATGGATAGTTTGAACCAAGCTGTTTACTTTTGGCCCACGTAACTATGTGCCATACTTGTAGAGTATTGGAAATGGGAAATCAGAGAAGATAGCCCCAGCAGAGGGGGAAAAAACATCCAACTGTGCATCCAAACAGCAGCGCTTGTGTGAAAATTCCAGCGTGCACTCGGCGGCACGATGCCCGGATCGCCGTGCATCACAAACATGCCGAAGATCTGATGATGACATCAGGTGCCGAGCAGAGAGCACAGAAGACGGCATTTTCCGAAATACCTTATCTGAAAAGTGATGAAATACTGAATTAAAAAAGGAGTGATGTTAACATTAGACTATATTAAGCAATCAAACAAGCTCGGTCTGATGATGCAGGGTAAATTAAGGAATTCTGAAATAAGCGTTTGAGGATGCCAAACGTGTTATTTTAAGACTGATGTTTGACAAACGCAACAAAAAAAAAAAAAAACACTATATGCCTTTTGTATAGATTTTTAGAAATTAGTAGAACAACTTTCCAAATAAATAACTAAGCTATGAAGGTAAGGATAAACTCAAATTCTTGTTGCTGTTTTAAGGAACTGAAGCCAACCGGAAACGATTTGCTATATGGATACGCTTAAACATGGCCACCGCTGGGTCTAAATGCATTCAAAATCTACATACATTAAACAACCTATGCTTTGTTCACCAAAATATCACCACGAAATGTCAAATTTTGATGTCACAAAGGATGAAGTCATTCACTTTCCGTCTGAAATGCCCAAAGCTCCGTTAAACAAGCAGCTTCCATGTAAATCCTCCTTTAATTATTGAGTTTGTTCAGTGCAGCTTTTGCATACTTAAAAAGTTTATTTCTGTACTTTTAATGCTGAATACATTATAGGAATGAAATGGGTTCTTTCCCCCTGACTTTCCGATGCGTCCTCTCTATGAAATGCCTTTTTGGTGATCCCAGAACAATGCTTGGGATTACACAGCGGGGATGTGCGTGCACTGGCATGCACTCGTCCTCACACCGAGCAGAAAATCAGATCATAACACAAACAGCAGGAGTGTTACTTCAGTCTCCGGTAATGACGCCATCATCCTGCCATCGCTTTAGCTGCAAATTACCGCCGCCACAGAAGGTTAAAGCACAACGTTTATTTCTGTTTTTCTGATCCGTGAAGCCTGATTCTGACACTGTGTCCCCCAAAGCGCACACACACGCGCACACGTATAGACAACACACACTCTCTAAGGTCACCAGGGATGATGTAAAACTGAGATAAGAAGAGACTTAAATGCTGCATGTGTGTGTGATGGAGAAAGAGGGGATAGCGGGATATAAACACACACACTGAGGCCAGCCAGGGATTGTCTCTGTGATGAAACCAGCAGTAATGTCTGCTGTTGGCATGACGACTTCATACTGCATCCTCTGTGACATGACTGCGTGTGTGTGCGTGTATGTGTGTGTCTAAAGCAGGCTGGGGAGGCGTGGTGACCTTTGACCTGCAGGGTTTGTCTGGAGAAGAGATGCAGGAACTTTTTTCCAGCTCTCAGATTAAATCTATTTACAAGCACAGCGAGGCATAAAATCAGATCAACTGATCAAAGATCAACTTTTTCCCCCCATTCTGCTCCGTACATTTGAGATTTTCCTTGATTTATTTATTTTTTAATATTTTATTTTTTAACAGAAATCCAGTGATGAAACTCTTTTAGTAAAGTTTTGCTTTTGAGAGTCAAAGATCTCCACTAATGGCAATGTGGTGTAGAGTTCACAAAAAGCCGTTTTTCTACAGAAACAGCAGCTCAGTGTTACATTTTAGCCAATGCACAAGGAGAAAAGTGATGTTTTTTGTGGCAAAATTTATATTTAACTTTTATCTGACATGAAATTTTATGCCTCGGTTACATTTGTGTGTTTGTGTTGTCAGACAATCACTATTTGACGATGGTGGGAGGAACAAAGTGCTGGAAAAGTTGTGACAAATGATAAGGATCTATTTCAGGCATTTTCTTAGGAATATTTTCTAGTGTAAAGAATGTGTTAAGAATGTTCATAAAGTTTTTTCTGTGTGTATATGTTTCCGTGTGTGTATGTTTATGTATAAAAAAAAAAAAAAAAAAAAGGAAAACTGTAAATTGTATTTCTATGATTGTAAGCATTATAATGTGTTTTTCCAAGAAAAAATATTATTAAAAAAAAGAATGTTCATAAAGCCAACTATTAATGATAATCACATGAACAGAGAGGGAATATTAGTATGTTAATAACAATATTATTGAGACCAGATGACTGTCAATGTATGTTTTATAAAGCATATGTGGGAGAAAATATCGAATGTATACTTTCGTCCATTGTACGGTTGCCATGGTGATGTTATATATGACTCAAAAGGAATTTTTCAGCCTATGGCTGGTTCGAAAAAGCCTCAAACCCCTCATGACATGTTTTTGTGGGCAACGCGACGTTTCCTGCACACGTCAGTGTGACATTTGTGCTTCTGATGTAAAAAGAACCAGAAAACAAACAGACAGAATCTGATGCTCTCTGAAACTTTTGCTCTCATTTTATTGTTTTGGATTCTTCTTCTGTCACTTGGAGGCATTTCGCTCTTAAAGGGCTTTGAGAAGGCTATACTTTTCCTTATCCACCATTAAAAAAAGTCTCACAGCTACACAAAAAACATTGGGAAGAGACTTTTCAAAAGGAGACTTTTTCCATTTGAGTTTTCATCTCCTTCTATGAAAGTTCAGCTTTACTATTGACATTTTTTTGATTTGTTTTGCCTTTTGGATGGAGGCGTATTCATTTATGTTTACACTTTTTCTGGTTTTGAGGAGCATTCGATTATTTTTCATCTCTGTGAAAAGTCAAAGCAATTGCAATGTGAAATGTGGAAAGAATTTGACTCATTTACAGAAATCTTGTTTTCATATCTTAACAGTAATGCCACCAAATTCCAGTCAACGTTTTTCTGATGCGAGTTAAAATGGACTGAGATGGAGTCAACAAAACGTGGTCTGACCCCTCAAACTCAAGAGCCTGAAGACTTTTTAAAGTTCTTCAACGTGGCACCATGTGGCTGAGAAAACAGCTCCGTTTCCTGAGGGCAGCAACAAGGAACGTTATAGAACAAAAGAAGCGTGAAGGAATAAAGGAAAGCCTCTAATTTTGTGTCAAAGACAGCGAATCAAACGCGTCTGTGGCTCGTCTGGGCTCGGCTCCTCAGGTGAGTTGCATCAGCAGCTAATTAAGAGCCCCACTCTTCCTCTCACGGGACCATCAGATCTCTCTTTCATTTACCAAAGTAAAACACCATCATGAAATCAAAAACAGCAGAGACGGGAGATTTGATGTTTATCTAAATGATTCATATTAACACTCTGATCTTCTCACCAGAGAGCTGGCTGAATTCACGCGCTCTCTTCACATGTGAGAGCTGCTTTGGTGAGTCTCTGATGAACTTTTTATTTTTTTTTCAAACCACACCATGTTTGTGTCATAGTGATTTTTTTTGGGTTTAAGCCGTTCAGTACTAATATTTGGTATATTTTCCTTTTTTGAAAGATCAATTTTGGTTGTGAAATACTGATTGATTTTAAATTAACTTTTTAAATGAGGACTTTGAGCTGTTTTTACACAAACTTGACATGAAGGGGGGAGATGATACATTCACATTTCAGGCAGTTTTTAAGTATTTTTGGTTCAATTTCCAATATATGAAAACCTTTTTCTTAGCATGGTTAACATCTACTGTCATTAATGAGATATACGTTCAAGGAACACATTGTACACATTTGGTTTAAAGCATTTAAGGTTTCTATAAGGTCCTAGAAGCCAGACAGCCTACACCAGGTACCTTAAACCCGGGTCCTGGAGTCCCACCGACCTTCAGTTTTTAGATATCGCCCTCCTTTAACAGATAGCTCAGGTGTGGAGGACGAGTGAAACAACTCAAACCTGCAGGCAAGCGGCCTTCCAGGACAAGAGTTTGAGATAAATGGCCTAAACCTTTGAAGTGTTGACTTAGAGTAAACAGCCATATTTACACATTTAAAATACAAAATATAGAAAAATACAGTGGAATTTTAACATAACATCTTAGCATATTTTTCATGTCATATAAATAAAAAGAAACAAAAAAGCCTAAGTTATGCCAGGGCATGACGCAGTATCTGGAGCTCGGTAGATTCTTATTAAATGTACATAAAAGGCTATAAGAAATCAAGCCTGGAAAAATAAATGCAATAAAAGTGCAACAGTGTGTCCTATCTGTCTCCGTCCACAGGAACCAAAGTTGCTCACTAATTGCTAAATAAAGCTGTCACTATGGATCCATTTATACCCTTTGTTGTGTCTGTGTTTGCTCTAAAAGTTTCCTCTGGACACCATGGGAGGCTGCAAACGTCCCCATCATTCTCTCATGGATATTGCTCAGCCAGATGCCTAAAAGTAACTCCTGAAAATGACTCATTGCAACTGCACTTGTACTTTAATAAGAAATTATCCAACACCAGAATTAGGAATTTCTCACAGAGGCAAATTATGAACTATAATGTTCACGCTTTAGATAGCCAAAAAAACCCCAGCACATCAGTTATTTAGTCATTTCTGCTATTTCTATAAGAGTTATACATTGATAACAAGTCACTGCAACAAAAGTACATCTAAACCCCCCCCAAAGCAGCTTATTTGATTCCCTTGATGCTTGTAATTCAACAATAATAATCAGCATAAGGAGTTTTTTTTTATGTCAGCATTGTTTGAACAGAGCATCATAGAAGATTCTAAATACAGAGACGTTATAATGAAAGTAAAAGTTGGCTGACAGGAGATCCGGCCAGATGTTCTGCCTCCTTTCCCCCTGAGAGACGTGAAGCATCAGAATGAGAAAAATCCAATGAAACATTTCATACAGGGCTCACAGGGGGCGGTTTGATTGCTTAGTTGGACTAAAGCGCAGATTTGCATCATACGCAGCTTAAAGGAAACACTGATTAGAGAAAAGACTTTTACAGGGGAGCGTGTGAAACCGAAAACACACGATAAAAGCCGTGTGAGTTTACAGCTTTGTGGAGCTTTAAAAAAACAAATCAACATGAAGAAACCGTAAATATCCATTCTTATTTCTTATAAGAACTGTGTTAAAGTGCGCCTACTAGTGTGTGTCTGTCTGTGTGCGTGTGTCTGTGTGTGTAAATATCTGTGTCCATGGTTTCATCGCTCTCCTGTGCAACTATCAAATGCAACTCGCGGCAATACCCTACACACACCCCGACACACACTCGCCCATCCGCCCTCCACTGAAACAAACAAAACAAACAAACAGGCGCCTGCTCCATCACCATCCGTCTGCTTTCTGCCGTAACGAGGTGCAATCAGCACGCAACGCTGACCAACACACACACGGAGGCTGGTTGAAGGGTGAAGTCAGCCTCTGATTGCAGAAGAGTTACAGAAGTGTTGACTTGTTTCTGTGCGTGTTCTGTGTTGACCTCATACTGCCATGATGTCACATCTATAACAGTTGCATTAATAGCAGCAGAAGTCTTCCCTTTAACACACTTTGAAGTTTCTCACATTCATCCAAAGCATCCCCTTTTAAAGGTACTCAGACCGTTTTACGAATAGTTTTCATCATTTTGCTTTTCATTATTTCACTTTAGCTATGGGTGCGTTTTGCCGTGGAAAAAGTTACAAAAGTCAATAAACAAGAAGCTTGCACAGAAACCAGAAGCTGAAGTGTTGTGTTGTTGTTGACTGTGAAGATCTGTGGTTAGCTTTTTAATTAACCAATATGAGGTCGACAAAATGGATACAAATGTCACTTGAATAATTCCAGTATGTTCAATTTGACTGAAATTACACACAAAACCTGCACACAGATCACAGTAAAGGTTATTTTCCATCCTTCAGCCGTCCACAGCCGGGTTCACATAACGACGGGGCGCTAAATAGGAGATGAAAATGCTGAGGCCACGAGATAAACAGTGATGTGAGGCTGCTGGTGTAAATATTGACAGTTTTAAACCAGGTTGCATGTGGAAGCCGCTTATCATCACAGTGAATGTTTCCATGACATGCCTCTGTAATAAGTCAGCCCAGTTATCTCACACCTGCTGGCTCTCTTGTGTGTGTGAGTGCGTGTGTGTGTGTGTGTGTGTGTGCGTGTATCGCTGAGATCCGTGAAGAATGTCAGCATGATGTAACACACACACAATCACAGAAGTGGTGATGGATCAGCGGAGAATTCCTGATTCTGACACTCGGTGTTGGGAGTCTGTTAACAGTCTGCCCCGACTGACTGCGCCTCCTCACATCCTGAACACTCGGGCGTGATGTCAGGGCTCGGGTCTTTTGTTCATCAGCTCCGATGCGCTGCTAATATATATAAAAAAAAAAAAAAAAGCAGCTGCGTGCTTGTGGTTCACAGGCATTTTGTCACCATCATCAGAGGGGATGAAGAGCAGCCTCCAACCACCAGAGGGAGACAAACTCCAATCCCCCTGCATCCACCATCTTCTGCTATGTTCCCTGTGGAGAAGTGTTTCACACAGATATGTAACTAAGTATTGCTTTAACTTTTTAAGCCTTTGTTTCCTTGCAGTTAAGCAGTTTGAGTTTATGTTTACGATTTATGATCCGTGTTTGGAAATGCGCCGTGTTTTGTTTTTTCCTTGTTGGTCTTTCGTTAATTAGTGTTTAATGTAGCTCAAACCACTCTGCCTGCATGTTTCCCACTTTTCCAAAATCCAGCACACCTGATGCAAACGAACCGGCGTCCCATTGGTCAGCTGTGCTGGAGCAAACCTTTATCCGTTTTCTCGAGATTTTATCTCTATCTGAATATTATTGTCACAAGTTTCCTCTGTAAATAGTTCCCATTTTTTCAGCTGGTCATTTTCTGGTACTCCGGCTGAGTTCACTCCCAGGTTGACATTGTGCTTTTTAGAGCCATCTGCTGGCTGTGCCTCCTTAAACCATCCGCAGATCCTCCTCAATTAAACCCCCCACTGATGAAGATCCTCAAATCTGAAACGAGGTCTCAATTTCCTTATGAAGCGCGGACTATTCCCGCCCTTCTCACAGTTGGATTTTCCGTCTAAATTCCTACACATCTGCAGTCCTTAAACACCTCGACCAGTCCTCAGATGCCTGCTGCTCATCTAAAGGACCGACGCTATCACGGTGTCTTTAAAGTAGCTGGGAATCCATAGCCGGACTCCCACGCCGTAGGTAAATATTTAGTTTTTGCGACTATACCCCTGGACCATGTCCCTCAGACAGCAGAGGCCTTGTTGTGCTCCTCCCTGCGGTGCCGGCAGAGGCCGGCTGCTGTCCAGCTTGTGACTGCGGGTCGAAAGTCACCAGCAGGCACATTTGGTCTTGGACATTGAGGCGACCCTACGGGGCGAGTCAGTTTTATTTTTAGGACGGAAAATGGAGATAACTACGGAAGATCCCCGTGTCTCTCATTACTCTCAATACCTCAATTTCCTGTGCCGGACAAAAATAACCACGATGCAACTATTTACACACGAACAAATACTTTAAATCAGTTATTCATCAAAGGAACAGCTTCTGTAAACCGAGTGAAATAAGCGGTGTGTGGTGTCCTTATTGTGCTGTCAGATGACCCTGGTTTTGGCTTATACAGTTAGGCTTCTCATCGCCTGACAGAGAAAAAAAAAAAAAGGTTATTGAGAGGTAAAAAGTGTCCTGTGATTTATTTTCTCATGTGGTAACGACATAAAATATCAGCATAGGATGATGACATTTTATCTGGTTTTCTCCAGACAACCACAAGGAACCACTCAAACCGCGTAAACCACAAGGCTTACACTTGTGCAGGAAATTAACAAGAGAAAGGTTGTTAATTAGGGAGCGTTGGAGGTAGACTTAGTTATCTCCAGACAGAGGTCAGCTGTTTGCAGCTTTTATGCTGTCGGCCGACCACCTCTCTCACTCTCTACAAAGCTTTGGTTTTTACGTTAGAGTCCTCGTTTCAGCTCCTCAAACACAGTTTGTAAAAGTTGTGTAGCTGTCGTTTTGAGGAATTTAATTTATTTTTCTATAAAATAACTTTTTATGCCAGATACGTGTTACGTTCACTGCTCCAAAACCTCTCAGCTGGTAGATTTCAGAGGTTCAGAAGTCATTTCTTCTAAATTATTAAAAATTTCTATTTCTTTTTTTATTTACATGTTTGGAAAGAAGGACTGGACCTGTCTGTATGAAAAAAAAAAGATAATCCATCCCATGCATCCCTGTGGCCACAGCTTGTTTTTAATCATTCTAACAGGGATTATGATTAAGAATTAGGACAGGAAATTAAGATTGAGCAGCCTATGACATCTTGATTTATAATGTTCAAACAATGTATTAAACTGCATGAGATACAGAATTCTAATGACTTTTTGTGGAAGAGGGTTTGCATTGTACTTGTGTTTGGATTGTCGTAGACTCAATGGGTGAATGTATGTTTTTTTGTGTGTTTTTTTTAAAGCAAATGCTGACATTGTGTTCATTCTTATGAGTGGACAAATAATCTGCATATCCAACCTCAGACGTAGATCCAGATTTCATCAAAACCTCTGGTGAGCAAGTCATGATCACAGAATTCCTGAAAATTATCCAGGCTTTTAGGATATGGGGTTTTAGGTGGTTTTGCTTCTTGAATGGGAAACCACTATGGCTTTAGACACACCTCGCATAAGAACGTTAATTCAATGACACTGTGTGTACAGTATGTAATGTAAACAAAAGAGCACCAGTGTGCATGTGCTGCATGTTCGCGTGTGTCTCCAACCAGACGCACAAGCACATGGTCCAGACAGCATCTTTCTGATTAGCGTTAGCTGAGCACATCACACTCCTGACCAGGGCCGGTAGGATGAACTGTAGATAAAGTTTTTACATTTTACTGCTTTACCTCCACACACACGATCATTGTATTACGGGCCCATGATCTCCATTCCCTGCACGTTTGTTTTCAGTTAGATCTTCTAAACCAAATCTCCAACAACATGCTGCGCGTTAAGGAAACTCGAGAGGAATGCAAACACACATGGAGGCACGTGAACGTTAAATCACATAATTACCGTGTGTCCCTCTCGCTAATGACGGTTTCTGTCTATGTGGCTCATTTCAGTGAAGAATTTCAAATCTGGAAAGACTAAATCCTACAAAAATAGGAAATAACAGTGGCCCCTTCCTGCCGACAATTTGGCCATTTTCATTATCGTCTCCCGGTATGTAATCCAGCAGAAAGTCTGCATCACTTTACACCGAATGAGGACTATTCTCAGACTCCATCCGTATTTGACAAGCTGTGTTGTGTTTATAGAAACAGCTTTAAATGGGTATGCTGACAGCTCAATGCAGGGCCAATCTAACAGTATCATTGGTTTTCTGGTCCAACTCATTGTATATAACCAAATTTTACACCTTTAAATTGAGGTTTTGACTGCGCTTTGCTCTTTATCGCAGTCCCTGAAAGTTTACCGGATCATTCTGCTTATTCCAGGTTGAGATGCTCTTTTTTTTTGCCTTCTGCTTGTTGGAGTCTCTCAGGTGTCGCCATGTAACGACAACCTTGACTCACACAGCCGGTTTAGCTGGAGTTTATACACCCGATGCTTTTCCCGACATTGCCCTCGCATTTATCTGGGCACAAGCCGGACTCTGCACCCCATTTGAGGCTGCACTTCAAATTGAGCAGCATGTTGCAAATGGCCCACAAACAAAACAAAGCCCTCAGACATTTTTGGGCCTCGCGGCTAATACAGCAGGAATGAAAACGCCAGGAGTTACTCCTATCTGTCACATAGGTCCCGGAATGCCAGCTATCTGAATGACATTTTAATGAACGGGGTCACATTTTTCACATTTCGACTGAAGTGAAGGATGGGCGTAATGCTGAGCGTTCAGCTGACCATTAAAAGCTGGGCAGCAGTCGAATCCCAAACACAGAGCAAAAAAAGGACAACAAAAGGGGAATGTATCAGTAAATCCATCATGTGATAGGAGTTAAGAGTCAAACTATATAAATTTGCCAGATAAAACCTCAGGCTGAGAGAAAAGAGCAAATCTGCAAAAGAAATCCAACACCACACCTAAAGAAAACGCTCCCATCTTCACACTTCATCCAACAGGAGGAATCTCCATGTTCACAAATTTGTCCTCATAAATGAGTGTGACTGTATAAATACTTGCCTCAACATTTATTTTTTGGATTCGACTTCAAAAAGTACAGCTGGAGTGTGATGGATTTTGGTTTTATTACAATTGTTTTCATTCTAACTGGATTGTATTGACCTGTATCTTCATTGCATCTCATCAGAGGTTCAGTACTGGGAGCTTTCCCCGCATGAGGACAATTATTTCATGAATAAATGACCAGTTTAATGTCTGAACAGCAGAACCCACCATTCTCATGCAGAAGAGAAAATATATGTATAAATAAATCAATTCTAAATCTAAAACGACATTTAAAAATAGTTATTTCAAGGTTACATTATGTGAGATGAAAGATACATCTGTTTAATTGTTTTCTTGGCTTTCTGTTTCTTTTTCAGTGTAATCAGACACATACTGACATAAAATAAAACCATGAAGCTTGATGGTCGATTAAAAACCAAAAAAAACAACGATTTGATTATATTTTTTGGTAACATTAACACTTTTTTTTCACAATTTGCCTAAAAAAATCAGCCTCATCCGGCTTTGTGTCTAACCACCAGCTTTGCTCCCTTCGTTAACCTGTTAATCAGCGTCCACCGGACTCCTGTTAAATAACACGTGCACACCCACACGCCGTTTTTAAAAAAAGAAATAGACTGAGGACAGGGACAGACAGAATAGGAAGATTTATTTTCAGGCACGCCAGTCATGTGAAAACGTGTGGTTCTCAGATGTGGCTGAGTTTGTCTCCTCTGTGTGTTTGGAAGTTCATTTTCTGTGTAACTGAGCTTAAAGATTCACTTTCTGCTTATGCTTCTAACGCTGAAGAACGAGGCGTTTGGAGTTTGACATCGTCTGCAGAGACGCTGCAAAGAGGAAAGAGTTCAAAAATCACCTGGACGCTCTGATGCCCGACCGTCTCTGTTCTGCTGGTACCAGTTAATCTCTGGTCTGCGTCCATTTAACTCACATGAGCCTCATTAGCGGCTGATCAGAGCAGGACTGGAGGGACATGTGAAGTGTGTTAGTGATCATGAGTTACTAGCTGCTGCTCGTTAGGCTGCCAGGTCTCCTAACATCCTGGGTCTGGCCCGGATCTGGTCCGGATGAACAAGTTTCCCATCGTAGCTGAATTCACAGACCGCACTTCTCAATGATAAAAATAAGAGGGAGAATAAAGTTAAATGGAAAGTTTTATGTAACTATTTGAATTAAATTTATGAGCCCCGACATCAGCCATCAGTGCTTTGGCTTAAAATCTGCACAGCTCTCCCTGAAACACTGAGGAGACAGCTCATTTGTTTAGGCATACGACTGGAAGAACTGATCCCTCTTGTTAGTTGGGGTTTAACATCTATTTTGTATCTTCATGAGGAATCTTTGAAATGAGAAGCTGGTCATTGATGAAAGCTACAAGTTACTCTGGAAGCAAAAGGACATCCAGCCTTTTATTTCTGACTTTTCCCACATTTGCTGTAGATCTTTAGAGCTCAATGCTCTCACTAAATTGGGAAAATCGGGATATTTATGTGGTTTATCAAACACATAAATTCCCTCATCGTGATGATGGTTTTTCAGTTGTTGTGTATCTGAAAAGGTGATCCTTTTCCATCCAAGTCTGAAATATGTCAGCTACAGGGTGAAATCAGTTATCTGAATTGTCCACGTAAAAATGAAAAGTCTCAACATGTTGCTTGGAGAACCTTTTTTTGGTTTGCTGGGCAGCTGGAGGCTACCAGAGGCCCGAACTGCTCCAAAGCTGAACCACAAAGCAGTTTTCTTAATTACAAATTACATTTCTTAAATAAAAACGAGCATGTGGGTATTTAAATGTCTCCAAGACATTCAATGTATTTGAATATATATGTTAATATGTCATCCATATGTAATCTATATGTGCATCCATCGATTTTTACGATAAGATATGTCATCTTAATGAATATATTTCCATATTTTCCATGCTTTATTGTTTTGAATAACATAAAGTATTTGAACTTAAGCAGAATTATTTTTATGCTTTGTGGCTCAGAAATCATCAAATCAGCGCGGTGTGTTCAAGACCACGCTTAAAAAACATCACAAATACTCTTTGGGAATCTTAAAATGTCAAAGAATTTCTAAAACTTGTTCGTTTTAGATCTGACCGCTACCAACTTTTTAAACTGTATTACGCAAGAAGAGGACTCCGACCTCACATCTGGACACGTCTGCATGGCCTGACTGTGGATGGAGTAAAACTCTGGCCTCTAGTAGGCGATGTCAGCACTGCAGAATGATGCTGGACGCCGGACGCATCTTTAAATTTGTGTCATACTGTACTCACAGGGGAAGGTCTGCCCGTGCTGGTGTGTGTGCCGGGGCTCAGGAGCTAATTCTGAAATTAAATCAAGCTACTGCGAGTGTGTGCGTGATGTAAAACCAGAAGCTGGTTACACAACCGAAAGGGCAAAAACTCTCTCACACACATTTACAACACCGCGATGCCATTGGCCGGCGCTGATGAATGGAGGAGCTGTGGGCCAATCAGAGGCATGTGATCAGCCAATATGTACGCTCATCGGCACCAGCCAGCCTCACTTGCCTTCCTCATCTCACACACACACGCAAACACACACTTACACACCTCTAGTAAATAAGGCTGCTTGCCCAGCACACACACTCAAACACACAAACACACACCGGTTGTTATCTTCTAGCAGTCATCCTCATCTCTCCATCATGCACAGCAAAGATCATATCAGGTAAGAAC
Source organism: Menidia beryllina (assembly GCA_013363375.1). Taxonomy (NCBI): domain Eukaryota; kingdom Metazoa; phylum Chordata; class Actinopteri; order Atheriniformes; family Atherinopsidae; genus Menidia; species Menidia beryllina. The sequence goes on from JABUIW010000205.1 coordinate 17,444,258, forward strand.
ATTTCATCAGAACTTTCTTTTTTCCAGTATTTTGTTTTGCTGTTTTGTTTTGTTTTTTTGTTGAATCTGACAGTAATAAATCATTTTTCTAAATATAGTAGATCATTGTGTGCTAACCCATCCGGTCTTGTCATTGTACGTTGGGCTCATTTGTTTGTTTCAGATGCTTAAAAGTGTACATTTATTGGGTAAAACACAGTATTTGCTCTCACTCCTTTAATCCGCTTCATGCCACTCGTTGGGTTCTTGACCTGAATCAGGTTTTTGAGACTTTACAGCACAGCGCACATGATAATCACTGGAATATTAGGCCTGTGGTGCTACACAAACCAAAAAATAAATGTAAGAGGAGAGAACAAAGAAAACCATACGAGGTAAAGTTACAAGAAACTGATGTAAACAACACAAATAAGTCAAAGAGAACAATTTGATCCAAACTGAATATTCTCACGATAATAAGTCATGAGAAAAGCTCTATAGGTTGTCACTGCTTCGTAGAAGTTTGTGTCATTATTTGTTGTATACTGTCCAACTTTATTCCCTCTAGTAACTCCACTTTTTGTCTCTAATAATTAACTCGTGAGGGAATTATTCAACTCTAGTAGTTTTAATGGATCCTCCTGACTGTGTGGGTCAGTTTCTTTGAGTACCTTCAAAAGACCTTTGAGAGAAAAGTGCAGTTGTTTGAAACACCTGTGGAGATGTGATGGTGGAGTTGCTGCAACCCTCCATCAGAGGCCGGGGTCCCGTCCAGGGAGGACTCCGCCTGACGCCTCAACCGACATTTAGCCTCTCACACAAGATAGCCCACTCTCTTTCATTTCCTCTCCCCCTCGGCAGCCATGAGGATTACCAGAAGACAGCCGACTGGTTGATGTCCCAGACCAAGCACCGCCCCCAGGTGGCCATCATCTGCGGTTCCGGACTGGGCATGCTCGCTGACACTCTCAAATGTCAAGACTCCTTTGCTTACTCTGACATACCCGGCTTCCCTCAGAGCACAGGTACGCTCCGTTAAACACGCATCTCACACTTGTTTTTTTTATTTTTTAATTGGATAGAATTTATGGTTATTTGCCACCTGGCCGATTGGTGCAAATACCTTGTTTATTTGATTGGACATTCTGATGGGTTTGCACGAGACTTTAGAATTATTAAGTGTGCACCACACACAGCAGTGAACAGTATTTCCTAATGCCTGTTTCAGCAGAATAATGCGACTATTCATGCAGAAGGACCCGTTTCATTAAAGCAACTGAGGCACAGTAATGGAAAATGTCACAGAGTTTTTCAGTAAATCTTTGTTTTTCTCACGGATTTTCTTAGATTTCACAGGTCAGTTTACATATTTATTGGTCTAAAATTCCTACAAATGTTAAATTCACATTGAGATATAACTTCTTTGCTAGATTAGAGATTTAAGACTATTTGACGTGTCAATTAATTACACGTTACGAAAAATAAATTATCTCACCCTGAATCTGAATCTGAATTGGTAAAAGAGAAGAACAAAAAAAGGCTGTGTGTTGAGTTACAAAATCTTTTTGTGCGCGTTTGTGTGATGCAGTTCAGGGCCACGCAGGCCGGTTGGTTTTCGGGGAGCTGAAAGGGAAGGCGTGTGTGTGCATGCAGGGCCGCTTCCACATGTACGAAGGACACCCGCTCCTGAAGGTACACACACACACACACACACGTCTGCGGTGCATCTCTGATCCTCACCGACACGATGCACCCACCAACGCCTGGAGCTCACACTAACCTCCGCACAACAGAAGTGTTTCCAGAAGTTCAGCTTGATATTGTTATGTTCGGAAAAGTTCGTAAAGGGTGGCATTAAACTGCCACGTTGGTTAACTGACAGGCAGCGTAAAACACAAAGAGGGTCTGCCTCCATCACAACAATAAACCTGAACAAATTCCATGTTTAGACACAAAATATGCCCACACACACACACAGACTAAAAAAGCTCAGTCATGCAACCTTGATACAAACACAAATGCCTGTAATCAGCAGCATGAGACTGGACCTGCGGAGTGAGTGTATTTTGTGTGTGTTTGTATGTGAGGCAGCTCAGGTCATGCATGGGTTGGGTCACATGCAGACTTTTAGCCCACCGGTCAATGCGGCCATTGTTTCCTCGTATGTAAGACACATTCACAGTCCCACACAAACCTACTCTCTCGTGTGCGTCACACAGAGGCTGCCTGACCCTCCTTTAGGTGGCGTCCTGTTGAAACAAAACCTCTAATTACAAAACTTTTTCACCGAGGGTGGAAATGCCTCCTTGTTTTTTTCGAGTCTTGGCTGATGTAACCGTCAGCAGACCGGGCCCGGGCGTTTCCCCCCCCCCATCGTGTCACCTGACAGGCCACTGTTACCACCACTTTGGGATGTTTCCTCCTTCTGCAATCGAAATAATTGAATTTCCCCGCCGTCTGCTGGTCCCTCAGACGACTTTCCCTGTGCGGGTCTTCAAGCTGATGGGGGTGGAGACGCTGATCGTGACAAACGCCGCCGGCTCATTGGCCGACGGGCTCCGGCCTGGTGACATCATGATCATCAAGGATCACGTCAACTTCCCGGGACTGGTGGGCCTGAACCCTCTATGTGGACCCAACGACGACAAGTAAACCCACCGGTGTACGCTTTGTTACGCGTTGTTGTGGTCGCTCCTGCTGCCTTGGCTCTTATCGGGGTTTTTTGGGATTTGGCGTTCACAGGTTTGGGCCTCGCTTCCCAGCCATGTCCGGGTGCTACGACAAGGGACTGCGCTGCCTGGCGATGGAGATCTCCAAGCAGCTGGGCGTTGCCGGGCTCGTGCAGGAGGGCGTGTACGCCATGGTGGGCGGACCCAACTTCGAAACCATCGCCGAGGCCAGACTGCTGCACCGGCTGGGGGTGGACGCCGTCGGTAGGTTTCATCACCACAGACGGCTGTGATATGACTGTTGTCACCAGTATTTATTGTGTCCTCATCCTGAATGACTTCTTCCGATAGCAGCAGTTATTGTAGAATGTGATTCTTTATATTAAGTTTCAAATATTGCCATTAAGCTCCATCCTCTTTCCAAAATCTGATCACTTCAGTTCTCCAAAAAGATGTAGAGCTAGCAGCCAGTTGACCATTAATATTTGAAAATCACGACTCAGAGTGATATTATATCCCTTTCCGACATGCAATCAAGGCAGGAAAAAGGCACTTTGGTGCAAACCCACCAACACAGGACTACATTATATCAATCAGATTACAGAGTTACGTAATGCCGGGAATTAGATGGTTCCCCCAGTGCTAACGGGATTAGAGAGCGTAAATCAGCCTATTGGAAACTGTCTCCTATGAGTGCACGTGATCAAAACCTAATGTGAAAAAAAATCTCTGCACTCGTGCCTTTTTCAGGTATGAGTACGGCCCCCGAGGTTGTCGTGGCGACTCACTGTGGCCTGAGAGTCTTTGGCCTCTCTCTGATCACAAATAAGGTAACGCAAACACACCTGTGTTCTTCCATGATTCCTGTGTGTTCTTCCATTTCATTGATTATTAGCCAGATGTTTTATTTCCTATGAGACAATTAATCGGTGGGCACGTCGGAGTAAAAGGGTGTGAGGATCCACTGACTGACTGGTTGGTCTGACTCAGGTGGTGAAGAGCTACGAGGACACCGACAGCGTGAACCACGAGGGCGTCCTGGAGGTCGGCCGGTTGCGTTCCCAAACTGTGCAGCAGCTGGTGACCGAGCTGATCAGCAGGATGGAAATCAATAATAATGATAACACCAATAATGAAGTCTGAACACACACACACACACACAGTGTACATATCTGATCAGTGTATTTACATGCGTGTTTTACATCTCTCCTCTGAGTCGTTTTACATCTTTTGTATATTTTATTTTTATCTTTGCTGTACTGAAAACTTTATTTATGTCACTATGGTGCCTAATTATTATCCACCAGGATAAATCGAATGTAAGTATTCATTTTGGACGTTTTGTGTTAAACCGTGAGATTTATAAAACATTAACATCTGTGTTCGATGGTGCTTCATTCCACAAAACTTGACCAGTGTGCTCATCGGTCCGGTTTAAATATATATTTTGTAAAGGATTTTGACTGATTTCCTGTTCTGATTAAAACATGCCGCCTTATTTGTTGCTTCCTGTTGCTGATTTGTTTGATTGTTGGAGACAAATGAGTCAGATGGACAGAATTTCTGACATGTGTTCAGCTGAAGTTCCTCAGATGTCCTCTAGATGCCCACATGGCCAAGCTTGATTCATCCAAACTCTCATCCTTCATCAAATGAAAAATAACCAAAGGTCAAATTAAAAGAAATGTTCTCGGAAAGCATTATTATTATTATTATTATTATTATTATTATTATTATTATTATTATGTGGTTAGAGGTTAGAGCATCTGGCTCAAAATCACAGAGTCAGTTGTCTGTTGATTGATGAACAAAGTGTAATTTTATTTTCTATAGAGTCCAAAACTGACGTTTAACCGAAATAATAAAATAATATTTACTAATACCTAATAAAAACTGTTTAAATATGTTGTCAAGTTATGGTGAATTTAGGGCTATTAAACAATTTTCAACAAAATATCAGAACTTATATGGACTTCCTACCTATGGTTTCCAGAACTACTCAGCCCAAACTGTTACTTTGGAAGGTCTACTCCAAGAGATCACTTTAACATAAGGATCACCTTTTTAAGGTCTCAGCCTAATGGTTTACTTTGTTTTTTTTTAATTACACAACTGTCAAGTCTTACGGAACAACTTTGTTGGCATTAGAATGTTTTCTTTCAAATTTCTGAGCATCAGAACTTTACACACTTCCAACAAAGTTTGAATAAATACGGAATTTACAGAGACCCAGGTATGTTTCTTATGTTTGATAACTTAATGTTTCATTAAAAAATGGATTGTAACTTTAAGGACAAGAACTTTTTTAAACCATACTATAATCAGAAATATTCTGTGAGCAGCACTCAGCACTTTTGGTTGCAGTTTTTTTTATTGCTGGTAAAATGTAAATTAAGTGTTATTTAAAGTCACGTGTTTCCTCCATGTAGCATTCATGATTCGTGGTTTGATCTCTTGATATTGGGGTACTGTATTAGAATGATTTTCAAACTATTTAATCATAATCGAAACAATAAAAAAAAAAGTCCTTAGTGTATGTTTTGTTGCCATAGAGACGTCGCTGCTTTTTTCAGGTGGAAAATCAAAAGTAGGGTCTCCTGTATGTTAACTCACTCCTGATATTTCTGAACCTTTAAAGAAAGTTTCCAGTCACTTCTAACCATCCAAATCCATTTCTGAAGGTGATGTTTGAATATCTTTACCTTAAAATTCTTTTTCAGCTCTATAGCCCTGTAGGCCCGAAGGACTCCGTATTAGGCTTCGAGTATCTGTTTGGCCATGGCTGAGCAGCTGTCCAGTGACCTGCTCATCATATCAGTCCTGATTCTGGTGGTGGTTCTGGTTGTTCTCCTTCTTCTATGCTGGATTGTCAAAAACTCCAGAGACAGGTTAAATGTGCTTCTCATTACATTTTGGAGTGTCAGAACTTTGTGCGGAATTTTGCGAGTGGATTTCTTAATATGATTAATTAGACTGCAGAAACACATGGCAAGCTGAAGGACTTCTGTGGTTTTTGGTTTTTCAGACACCTCACCAAGTTTCAGCTCCTATCAGGACAGCCGCCACAGCGTCTGACCATCACAACACAGTCTGACCATGCGCAGCAGGTTCTCGATCACCTCCTGAACAGAATCCTTCTTCTGAAGGAAACCACACAACAACCTGAACCAGAATCTGGAGAAGAAAATATGTCAAATGGTACACTTTTACTGTCAACTTTACTTGAATTGTCCACTCGAATACTGTGAAAAATGTTAGAAAAAGATAGAAACTGAGTTTTAGTCAAACCTTAACAAATGGTGTTCTTGTTATTAAGTAAAAAGCCTCAATGTGGTCACTTTGATAAATGTCCTCTCAAAAGTCGGGCTGCAAAAAGACACTGTTGTTGTGCATGTTGTGTTTGTCCAGTATGCTGTGCAGGTTGTTTGATATTGTTCCTGTAAAAATAAGATACTTGAGCTCTTTTGGTCTGCCAGTGTGTCTATTTTTGATGCCCCTGTCTCTAATGATGGCTGTAATAAAGTATCACTTTCCACAAAAAGCTGGGAGATGATACTCTATCCAACATCTTGGTGCAGATATGCAGACAGTTAAAATAGTCTGAAAATAAAGTAAATCATTTGCTGATGTTTGGATTGTGTAACAACACTTTCATTTAGTGGAAAGAAAGTGACCATTTGAAATGACATGAATCCATCTAAATGTATATGCTGGCTTGGCTTTTCCCTGTAATCACAAAACGTAACTAACTTGACTTTGTGTGCATATTCTTCCCTCCAGTTGCAGAGGGTTTTGTTCTTTCCACTCAGGAACAAACCGATGAGGTCCCTTCTCAGCAGTCCGACGCAGAGGATGAGCACTAATTAAAAAAGAGCAAAGATTACTTTTAGGAATTTTTTTCTTTACATGTGGGTAACAGCTTCAACCCAACGAGTGACCTCTGCAAAATGAAGCATCAGATGAAGCTTCAGAAACAAGGAACAGAAGGACAGTTATTATCGTTGTATTCTTTTCCTTTGAATAGAAGTTATCATCAACTATTCGTTTGGCAAATAACTTCAATCCACATTATTTCTATGCAGCCAGTGTAAAGGGTTCAGTAACACTGATAGAGTAAAAGAACGAATTACAAATGTCTTTGATTAACAGCGATACAATATTTGAAATATAAATTTAAGATTGACAGCAGCTCTCAGTTCTGTGAGTTCTCATTTTCAAATTTGTCATTTTGCATAGATCAAAAATGTTCCCGATTAAAGTGAAATACAAGAGACTATGAACATTTGAACACATATTATCCATAAACTGGCAACTCTTAGGCAGGCAGATATTAGGCATCAGGATATTTGACCTATGTAACCTCAGATATAACATTCAGACTTGTAATTTACATTTGAGATAGGTATATGTTTCAAGGTAGGTTTGGATTGCTAATATTGTAGTTTTATTTTTGGTATTCAATTGTAAAAATATGCAGAATATGAAGCTCTGACTCATTAATGCCCGTAATGGCTTTGCATTATGAGAGCCTCGATTTGAATATGCTATAATGGACTTTCCTAAATCTTCTCTGGAGAGACACTTTAGTATTTATGGGATTGGAAGATGTTCAATTGTTTTCATGCAGCCACACGGGGGCAGCAGAAGTCAGAGTTGGACAGTAGGCCACAGCTTTGAGGTGGCAGAAGCTACACAAAACAGAAGAAAAAAAAAGAACAAATGTATTCACGAGAGAGCAGCAGGTTGTCTTCGTTTGCTGTTGGAGCTGAATGTTTTGCTGGGGGGAAAAAAAGGGCAAAATCAGCTGTACACAGTCAAAAATGAGTATATTTGTTTATGACTGATGCCATGAGGCTGAAATAAAAACCATCTCACAATCACGTGAGGCTTTTTTTTTTTTTTTTTTTTTTTTTTTTTTTTTAAATAAATTTTTTTTTTTTTTTTTTAAATATTTTGAGTTTTTTTTTTTTTTTTTTTTTTGTCTCTAGTGAGACAAATAATGATTCAGTTATGTGATGAAAAGTTTAAAAGTATGCCACCAGAAACGGCGCATGATGAAATGATGAGATGTTTTTGAAATAGTGTCAGCGAGGCAACGAGGAGATCCGATGAAATAAACAAAACATGGACTGATTTAGGTCTCACAATGAAAAGCGTTGATGTTCTCAAACACATAAAAGTTTTTCCTGTGCTCTGTCTTGGTGTGGCTTATTGACAAACAGGGAAAGCAGGCAGTGCTCAGGAGACTTCAGGTGAGATTCATGATGAGCATTTGTTTTGGTTTGAGATTTATTTTTTTTCTTTAGCAACAAGTGAAGCATTCTCCGAGAAAGACTTTCTTTATCTCAGTTTTTTCACTTTTAATACAGTTAGAGCAGAAGTACAAGAGCAAATTGAGCTTTAAACATGACGTCATAAACTAATAAACAAAGTACTTTTCTGCTACAGACGAAATGATTCAGCCTTTATTTTCTGTGGATATTTTTGGGTTATCACATTTACATCCACTTTGTGTTTTTATGTCACTTTCACCTTTGACATTTCTAAGTTTTAAATTGACTTATGAAACTATGGAGCTTGATTACGCTTCATCAGTTGTAACTGAAGCTAAATAGGATTATCTTATCAGGGTTATTTTTTTTTTTTAATGTACTTATGTGTAGGATCAGGCTGGTGTGTGACTAATTAAAGGCAGGATTATTTGTGATCAGTTTGTGTGACGTGAGACGTTTCATGCTCAGAGATTGGGGATAAAAAAGCCCCCCTCTTATGCTCAAACTGTAAAACATCTGTGATGCGTTGAGTTTCATTTAGGACACACACACACACACACACACTGACACAGAGGAAGTGATGTGTGCTCCTCCTTAATCTAATTTTCCATCACAGTGCACGTGTAAACTATGGAAACCCGTTTGTGCCCAAAAAAAATCAGAATGACCCAAAAATGAACTGACTTTCTGAACTGTGTGCGCTCTAAAAATCTCACAGATTTCAGAATCAGAATCAGAAATACTTTAATAATCCCAGAGGGAAATTATTTAAGATATATTGTGTTTTCACTTACTTATTTTAAGAAATTCTTTCTTTTTACGGACCGTTATATAGATTTATATTAGAAAATAACTACAGTGATGCATTCACAGGCCTCATTATTAAGTTCACCCATTCAATAATCTGTAAACAAAAAAGCTAAAAATCAGCTAAAAACAAATAATAAAATGTAGAGGTGGTCAAGATAGCTCGAGACGTTGGGATTGGGATATTTAAGTGACTCTGAACCTGGCCTGTTTGTGGGGACAGAACTGGGATTATATCCTGAGGTTTCCGCAAACAGCTATCTCCAGGGTTTACAGAGAATGTTCTGAGAAAAGTGAAAATGTCCAATGAGTGGCAGCTGTGTGGGTCAGAGGAGAGTGGGCAGCCGGGTCCCAGATGATAGAGAGGCAACATGAACTCCAATCAGTTTTTCTTCGGGGAGTGCAGGACACCATCTCTGAATGCACAACACCACTCCAGTCTCGAGGAAGATGGGCTGCAGAAGACCACGACAGGGTCCAGGAAACTGAGACGTCCAGGGCTCAACAGAACTGGGAAAGCTGTCACCTGGTCTAACGAGTCTGGATCTCAGCTGCCACATTCAGAAGGTGGGATCAGAAAACAAACAAACCGAAAGCATGGATCCATACTTCCGCTGTCTTCTTATATTATGGATATGATAAGCATATTTACAAAGGAGAAGCAGCTTGGTGGCTGCTCGAAGACTCTCAAAAACCAGTTCAGGCTGGTGGTGTAAAGGTGTTGAGCAACTGAGCCTTATTCAGTATTGTTGCTGACCACGTCCATCCCTTTTCTGACCACGGTGGATCACTTTCCGAGGGCTGCTCTCAGCAGGATGAAGCACCGTGTCACACAGCTCACATGCTTTCAAACAGGTCTCAAACGGTCACGGACATCAGTCCAGCAGAGCAGTTTTGGGATGTGGAGGAACAACTCAATGGACAAGAAACAGCGCATTGCAAAATGAGTTGGATGATAATAGAAGCTAAAATTGTGTTAAAGTAGAGGAATACTCTTCTCAATGTGTCCAAGAGTAGTAACAGTTTAAATGGAGGGAGAGAGTCTTCAGCAGCCAACAAGCTCTGTCACTACAATGGATACGTTTATTGTATTCATAAACCATGCCGCTCCACGGTCAACTGGCTTGTAATTAAACTCCTAATGAACAATTTGTTCGTCAATTAATCAGAAGGGGAAATAATTTTAACGTTTGTTAACTAACAGATGGTTTCATCACTCAGTAAACGCGTATCTTTCACTGTAAGACAACGGAAACGACCACAGATATTTTGTCTGCTTATGAACTTTCAGCTAAAGCTATTTCAGACAGTTACTCTGCTCTACTAAAAGCCGGTTTTCGTCTCAGCAAATCGGCATTTAAGTATCTGTAAGACAACAATCGGTGTGGGAACTTCCTTCTTACGAAATCCTAAACTCTTCCACATATATCACATTTACATTTTTAGTAAAATGTTCTTGGTAGTACTGTTGCAGTAACTGATCTGTTAGTGATGACCAGATATTTAATACTCGGTCTGTAATTTATACAATTTGATTTATTATCTGGTCTTTGTCAATTACAGAGCTTATCAATTCATACATTGCTGGTTGGCTTAACATCTAACTGGAATATTTTTCTGTTCATTCGTCAGTTTGTCCATTAAAAAAGTTACAAATCCGATTAAATAAGAAACTGTAGCCGACCATTCATCAGGTCAAACTTTATGTGCTGTTTAGTTTGTAAAGTGGACCGTAGTCAGCAAATAAACCTTTTAGTTATTTGATTTAGACGGTGTTTGAGTTGAGGACATTGACGGAGGAAGGGGAAAAATGCATGTTTCCATATCATATTCAAAGCAGGCTGTCCAGAGCCAGCCGTTTCATTAAGTTAAACAGTGTCTTTTATGTCAAACAGGAAGTGACCAAAACCAGAGAGCCCTCCACACTGATAAAACTCACACACACACACACACACACTCCCTCCTCAGATATCTGTTTCTCCTCTGCCGTGGCTCTGACACACACACTACAGGGAGGCAGATAACTGTGATTCCGCTGCTGAATTTTTAACGCTGTTGTGGAACTTTTTTTTTTTTTTTTCCAGGCGGGTTACTGTGGCACCAGGGTACTGTTACACTGACAGACACAGGGAGACAGGGCTCAGTGCGTTTCTGTTGTTTACTCAGGCCGGTAAGGAGCCGACTACGTGTGGCATGTATGGTAAGTCTTCCCTCACACACACACACACACAGCTTCAACACCATATATTTCTAGTATCAGTATCTAGTATCTAGTATGTTATTATACAGGCATATTTTAAAATGACACTTTAAACACATCCACTGACATCATGCTGAAGTACTTTCAGCTTTAAGCAAAGAATTGTGTCTACATCATGTCCTTGACATGATGCTGGTTCATAGGACTGGAACATTGTTTGTGTGAACTTCTCACGCAGAAACTTTTGAAATAGTGTTTCTCACCATGTGACCTGATGTGAGTCTCGCCTTTTTTCCATTTCCCTTACTTTGACTGTGGATGAAAGACGTTGTTGGCTGCGTTTGGTCAGCTAACTGAGGAGAGTTTTTGCGTGCTCTCTGGTGTGTTACCTCAGGGCGCCATGTGTGCTGACCCCGCAGAGAATTGGACGCTTTTGCATCCGTTGTCCGGCAGCAAACCGACATTTCTGAGAAAATGACAGCTAATTGTGAAGGATGTTACCAGGGTTGTTTGGTTTTTGAGCTCTGCTTCTGACTGCAATCCTTTGGATGATCTAATAGTCCCTTCTCTCTGTATCACTTAGTGTCATTCTTGGCAGCTTTAATTACCTGAATTATTCATTATAAGAGGTTTGTTTGTGGGTAGTTTGGGTCTCGGGCACTGTAGAGGTATCCGCTGGCAGCAGGACGTGCACCGTCTTTTAACATTTACCAGCCTTTTGGGGGGATTTGCTGGATTATCTCTCTTTCGTTTGTCAGGAAGTGGAAAGTCACCTCAGTTATTGTATATAAATCAAACAGCGTGAGGGGGTTGGTCGATTTGAAAAAGGGCCTCTATTTTACACTAAGCAGGCATGCGGTGCCCTGAGGTGGTTGACTGATGGAGGACACACATTTTTACAGTCCCCATTCAAATGTAGCCAAAGTTTATATTATGGCTTAAATTGAACTTGCATTGGATACAATATGCTGTTTGTTCTCTTGTGTCTTAGCTCAAAGGGTGCTCCTCAATTTTATCAAATTAATGCATCTATGTCATATCCACCCTAACACGTCATGTGGAAATAGTGATAAGAAAATGTACTTTTCTAAAGAACTGTTTGAGATGTTAGTATCTCATCATCTATGGATCTCCTGTATCCGATCACATGATTTTCTACAATAGTTTTGCTGTATTTCAAAGTATTCTCAAGCAGAAATTGAACTCAGAAACTCCATCACTAACATTCTCCGACTTATTCAGTTAAGTCAGCTCATTATCTTTGTTTTACTAAGTCCTTCTGGAAAATAAACAAGCTTGACATAAATGTTTCACCCCGGCAGCAGAAGAGCTTACAAAGCTAGACCGACCCATAAACCTCCGCAGTATAAATGTTGCCATCAGGAGAATCAGCTGTCGATGCCAGAATCCATGTTCGAGCGGGAAATCCAGAAAAACCTACAAAAGCTTTGCGCAAAGGCACATCTCAGAAATGCCTTTACACGAGCACGATATAGGCATCTCAAACCAGCTGTGATGACATCACTGCAGCTGTCGCTGTTTGATTGTTTGGAGCATCGCTTAAACCTACTCTCAGAAAGGCCGGGTAAACTGTTTACATTGTTCCGACTAATTCTGTAAATCGGCGGCACGGTTGTGTGGTGGTTAGCACCATCCCCTCACAGCCAAGAGGGTTCTGGGTCCGAGTCCCCGGGGGAACCAGGACCTTTCTGTGTGGAGTTTGCATGTTCTCCCTGTGTCTGCGTGGGTGCCCTCCTGGTTCTCCGGCTTCCTCCCACAGTCCAAAAACCTGCATGTTAGGTTGATTGGACATTCAGAATTGCCCTTAGGAGTGAGTGTGTGTGGTTGTTGGTCCTTGTGTGTCTCTGTGTGGCCCTTTGATGGAATGGTGGACTGTCCAGGGTGCCCATAGGCTCCAGTTGACCCTGCGACCCCATTAGGGAGTAAGCGCTTACGAAAATGGATGGATAATTCTGTAAACTTTCTTCTGGTTGTCCCCCCCCACCCACTCCTCAGGCCTGTCCCGTGCTGATGCTGTCATCATAGCAATATGACCCTCAACACCCAGAGAGAGAAGGAGCCCCTGCGGCGGCGCAGCAGCACGCCCGTCTCCCCCCTCTACCGGCACCCGTCCAGGACCCAGGACCCCCGGACCGCCGGCTGCACTCTGCCCGACCCGGACCAGTCCAGCCCCCTCCGCCGCCACCCCCCTCTGGGACAGTCGGCGTCCTACCACCCCGGAGACACGTCCCTGCACTACCGCGCCCACTGGAGCTCGGACTCGGATGACGATTCGCAGAGTGACTCAGACTGTGTTTACAGAGTGGTGTTGCTGGGCGACCACGGTGTCGGAAAGACCAGCCTCGCCGGGATCTTTGCTGGAGTCACGGAGAAAGACGAACAACCTGGAGGTGGGATGTTGTCTCTGCGTTGGTCTTTCATGTTCTCGCTCACTTTGGGCTTTTTCTTCGTGGCTGAAGTTCAATTTATTGCGCTCTTTGAAAGCTGCTGTGAACTCTGGTTTCCATCAGTCCTGACCGGCTCTAACTTTCCCAGCATTATTCAGATTTAAGGCAAAGACAGGAAATGATACACAGTGGAAACAGTGCATGTCTCATTTGCAGAAGAACACCCATAACAACGAAATACACTTAAACTACAATGCGCAAAGTTTTAGAAAATTATAACAACTTAATAGAAAACATAAAAAATGGAGTTAGAGCTTTTTTTTGTGTGGGACATCTGAAAAACAAAACACATAGCCTGAAAACACTTCTTTTTTTTCTGAAGATTCTTGGCAAGTGAAGCTGCCACCACCTTGGAGAGCTAGCAGCTCCTCCACTCCTCAGAGTAAAGATCAACACACCTTAAGCCCCCCAGCTCCTTAGCAGTCCTGGAGGGCTTTTTTTTTGTTGCTCTGGCTGAGAATGGTTTGTCATGACACCTGCTTTGGACCCGTGTTTGGCCTGAGTTTATCAAGAGTTGTCATGTAGGCTTCAAAGTGTTTAGATTTTCTTCGCTGCATACCGGACTAAAGGTCAGGATGTCTTCAGTCTACCACTCTTTAAAGACGGCAGGATTTTAAAAAATGATCTAGACGCAGAGATGGATCACTCCCTTCTATTCCCTTTCTTTATCAAGCCATTAAAGGCTGAAATTCCCCATCTACAGAAAAATGCTTTAAAGTTATTTGTTCCATTTTCAAACCACAAAGCCAAGTGAAACATTTTAAAAAGCTTTGCCAAAAGCTTTACCTATGAGTTTGACACTCAGTTTGACGGAGATGATTAAAAGATATATTCTGCATTTAAAATCTTCCTCTCTGTGCCGGGAACCTTTGACTTTGTTGTGACATTGAAACCCCGACTGGCTCCCCATTATCGAGCAGCCCTCGTGTCACGTGACGGCTGGCCTATGGCCACCATTGGCAACCTTTATTGATCCACTGAAAATCAGACTTGTTGTGCAGGCAGGGTTGGTCTGCTGTTATTTTTCAGGTTATGTGAACTCTGTCTGGGTCCGGCGTGTTTTGGTCCTCGCTGATCACTCAGAACCGGAGCTAGTTTATTTCCCTTCATTTCTGCAGCCATAACAGCGGTCCCGATCCGGTGTCAGCTCGCTTTGTTGTTTGTTTTTGTAGCCGGAGATTGAGGAACACAAGAACTTTGCTTTTCTTGATTGTTGTGATAATAAATGTAGCAATAATTTTAGATGTTGAGCAGTAATTAAATCATGGGGGCATAAATGTATCATGCAAGTCTGTTGGGTTTGTTTAGAATATTCCAATATATCATATCACAATTTTGTTTAATTGCCAAATAGTCTTTTTCTTTTTGGCTTGCTTTGGAATTTTAGCATATTTTTAAGTGATACTTTTACAGATTAGCCCCATCCAAACATCTGCTTAAACTTAAGAAATGAATAATTATTCTTTGACGTTCCTATCGGCTGTTTGAGAAGTCCCAGGTTTAACTTAATATTTTATTATATTACCATCATATCAATACAATGAGTTGACTTTAAACCGACAGTAATGTTTTTATTGCATAGTTCATCTAACAAATGTAGCATCCCATAACTGTGACAGTATAATAGCTTTTAGATCTCCTGATGTTTCCTACATTTCTTTCCATTATTCAGCAGTTCAGTCCCCAAAGCAATCGTCATGACGCAGCTGGGCTCAAAGAGACGTTAAAATGTCTGCAGCTTGTTTATTTGTCCTGCTGCTGAATGTTTATTGTTTATCATTCGATTGCAGAAGACACGTATGAGCGAACTCTGACAGTCGACGGAGAGGAAACCACGCTGATCGTCATGGATACGTGGGAGAACGACAAACTGGTACAGTGTGTTTGTGTGTGTCTGTGATGGAGGTGTGATGCCATGTCTGTTGCTTGTTTGTGAGTATTCCTCCCAAACAACTGTTCTTACACCTTTTTCTCAAAATTATTGCAGTGATATTATGGCAATACAATTCCTATTTGTGATCTAGAGAGTTCATGTTTAGATCATACGATCACTTTTCCAGAACAATAATGATCATTTTCTGATAAGAAACTTTTTTGCAGAAAAGGCTCTTAAAGAATTTTGAAAAGGCCTCAAAAGTTAACCTTTTTCTTCTTTGCTTTTCATTTTTTCAAGTGACTTAATATTTTTCACATGTAAAACATTAAAGTTTTGTCAAAAATGTTCAAAGGTCAGAAAAAATCCTAGTTTGACTTAATTTGACTTAAATGACTTTGACTTTTTTCTGTGGAAGATTTCAAATAGCTGGAGATGGACTATATATTTGAATTTTTTTAGGTATTTAATAAAGAATATCTACTTCACTGACTGCTGTCAAATATGACTGCCAGTGGGAGACAGACACATGATCAAATGTGCCAAAATACATTAAGAAGTATTTTTTCTTGCTTAAATGGTTATCTATATTGTTAACAATTATGTCATTTTATATAAATTATACATAAAGTAAAAGCTTGGATTCTTCCCTATCCAGCAAGGTTGTTTGAAGCAGGGTAACCAGAAATACAGAAGGATGTGTGATGCCAACATCCAGGATGCAGCCGGATTGGGAAAACGGCCTGACTTCAGACAAACTTTAAGGTGTTTTTTTCAATAGGAGACCAAGCTCTAAATAAACACTTTTGGCCTCTTTCAAATGGTCTCACTGCCTCTGAACGTAGTTTTGTAGATCTTGACTACGGCGAAAAGACTACAGTAAAAGTTCTGCATTATTTCCAACTCATGCCATACTGACATTTTGAATTAGCGCCTTATTCCCAGAGACATGCTCACTTTGTATCTCTTTCCTCTCTAATGCTTACAAAAGCAACGGTTAAAGTCGGGTGTCATTTTCAGTTTGGTCACATTTTTCACAAATAAAGCAAAACGCTGAAGCATCTGAACAGATTTGTTTCTTCGTCTGTGTCTCCTCGCAGGAGGGAGAGGACCCCTCCGCTCGCGAGGACTGTCTCAGAGTGGGGAGCGCTTACGTCATCGTCTACTCCGTCACCGACCGGCCGAGCTTCGACTCTGCGGCCGAGCTGCGCATCACGCTGAGGCGCACCCGCCAGGCCGAAAACCTGCCCATCATCCTCGTCGGGAACAAGAGCGACTTGGTACGAGCCCGAGAGGTCGCCGTGGAAGGTGAGGTCAAAAGGTCGACGGGAGAGGCGGAACGCCGACGGTTTTGGGGTCACTAAACCGGATTCTTTAGTTGGAAACCTGAGAACAAACCAGAGTAGATCAAACTTATAAAAATGACATTTATTGGGTCACAGGCAAAGTATATCAGCGCTGGGCCCTTCACAGACAAAAACCTCTCTCTGCGTCTCGGTCGGCAAAGAGCCCCAAAATCTTGGTGGGTCATGGGTATTTGTCTGCTGGGCTGGGCACGCCCCTCAAAAGGAATGGACACGACTGAGTGCTCATTGGCCAGTTACTTACTAACCCTAACCCTGACATGAAGCGGCCAGGTCCTAATTAATGCAGGTAACCTGTGACGATCTGATTTGGACCCAAGAACACCTTGAGGCGGACGGTCAGTTAAACGGAGTTTATTCAGGAGGGCAGAGGTAAATCCAAGGGAGTCCAGAAACAGTCCAGAGTCAAAACCAGGAAGGCAGTCCAAGGGAGCAGGCGGGATCTCGAGGTCACAAGCAGGCGGGGTCATACACGGGCAGGATCAGGATCAGGCAGAAGGTTCAGGCGAGGGACAGGCAGGCTCAGGAGTCAAACAGACGGATCAGGCGCGGGAAACAGGCAGACGGAAGGCAGGTCGAATAATCAGGCAGACGGGATAATGTAAAGCTGGAAGTAATAACTCAAGGGGCGATACGTTGTGGCACTGGAGACAGGCAGGAGCGGAGTATATATGGAGGTGGAAACAGGTGCAGGCGATGAGGGTGATTATGGAGGTGATGCGGGGTGCAGTCGCGGGGTGGAGCCAGCTCCGGTGCCTTGATCGTTACATAACCTTGGAATGTGGTAACAAAGTTTGTGTGTATGTGTGTGTTGACCTAATGACCCAACAGAGAGAGAATTGAACACAAAAGTATAGTTCTAAAAGGAATAAGACAGTCAGTAATTGACATAGATTATATGATAGCATGCAATGCTAAAGTGAGTAATTGTAGCCACATTCTAACCTAACCACGGCCTGCTTTCCTGTGCTCCAGAGGGCCGGGCGTGCGCGGTGGTGTTCGACTGCAAGTTCATCGAGACGTCGGCGTCGCTGCAGCACAACGTGGCCGAGCTGTTCGAGGGCGTGGTGCGGCAGATCCGCCTCCGCAGGGACGGCAGCGAGCTCGCCGGGCGCAAGCCCTCCATCTACAAGCGCAAAGAGAGCCTGACCAAGAAGGCCCGGCGCTTCCTGGACAGGCTGGTGGCGCGCAACAACCAGCGCATGGCGGTCAAGGTGCGCTCCAAGAGCTGTCACGACCTGGCCGTCCTCTGAGGTCCCCCCCCCCTGGCCGGGAGAATTGCGGTTAGGCTTTTTTTTTTCCCTGCTGGCTGTGACTTTGTGGGCAGAACTGACCGCTCCGTCCTCCGCAGTCAGCAAAACGACCGACTCAGACGAAGCGATCAGCGTTGGACTGAGAAACGAACGCCCTCGTCGCTGTGACCAGCGCGACCGGCTCATTTCAGCGTTTCACTGCTCAATTTGAAACTTTTCGTGACCTTTTTGTTCAGTTTTTTTTTTTCCTCCAGATGTCCTGAATATGAATATTCCAGATGAATGTCAAGTATCATCACTGTAGGGTTTATGAGTTGTACGAGTGTTTCATTTTCAGCCTCTGGGAGCTTGTGTGTGGGGATGGACAAATGACTGACAATTCCCTCCGTCATGGGGGCCATTTTGTGGTTTTCTTTGAGTCCACTGCGTTGTTGTGCTGAGATTTCTACTGTTTTCAGATGCCTGAGCAAAATAAAAATTTAAACAAACTGTCACTTCAAATCATGTTTCAATGGCTGCCACTGTGATCCAAGTCTGTAAGTCTTAATTCCTTGGACTCCCACCATATGCAAGAGATCCATTCTCATGACTTAAAGCTTATTCAATTCCTGAAGTCTCAGCAAACATCTGAGATTTGGAGAAAAAAAAAAGGAGCGAGGTCAATGGACATTTGGTGTAAGGACTCCAATGTAGGACTGCTTCTTACACTAAACCCAGCGTAACACTGGTGTAACTGACCTTTCACAGCTGATCTTTGCTGTTTTAGAGGCTTATTCCTACCCTGTAAGCGAAAGCTCTGGGTCAGCAGTTGCCTCAAATGAGTTTTAAGAGGAATAATACCAGCGATTGTGGTTTTTCACCATAAAGAACAACGAGAATCTGATGTTCGGTTTGAGACTGTTGAGCTAAAATCAGATATTTTTACATGTCCATTGATTTAAAAGAGAAAGGAAAAGGAAATAACTGTGTAGAAGTTTAACCATTGATGTCAAAGTCAGTGAGTTTGGATCCTATATTGAATTGCCGCTTGCTCTGAGGGTCTTAACAGTAACTCATAAAACCTGCTGCACATGACTCCATACTATAAACATAATAGGAAAGTATTATATTTAACTCACGTGGATGCATTAGCTGGAAAAGGGGGTTTGCTGTGGACCTGTTTCTCGGTGAAACCCTCCAGTTTGCGATTAGCAGATGTTGCTTTAAACAGGTGCAGGTTTCCTTCACAATTTTGTCCTTTCGCCATCAGATTTGACCGTTTTTCCCCCCAAAAAAACAAAAAAACTCCATACCACCCTGAGTGCATGCTTTTGCATTTTGTAGGGAAAGAGGC
The DNA here is from genome assembly GCA_013363375.1 of Menidia beryllina. Classification (NCBI taxonomy): domain Eukaryota; kingdom Metazoa; phylum Chordata; class Actinopteri; order Atheriniformes; family Atherinopsidae; genus Menidia; species Menidia beryllina. Next base: position 17,463,477 of record JABUIW010000205.1, read on the forward strand.
AAAAGGCTAAATTTCATCTAATTGTCAAAGCCAGTCAATGATTTTATTTTCAGCTCCTTAAATGAGGTAGACTGCTCATGCGGCACACGAAACAATGATTCATTATTCGACCTGGTTCGGTTTATGGATCTAATCTCCTGGTGCGCTTTGCTTGTTTTATGCAGTTTTAATCTTCTCTGGACAGGAGCCGCACAGATAAAACGCCTCCGATCCAGCTCGCATAAACACGCCGTCAGGACTCCTGGATGCTTAATGGTGACTGGCGGTCCGAGCCACCCTTTAAGAGGACGCTGTTTACTGCGGGGTTGCCGTGACAACGCAAACCCCGAGCCGACACTTGCGCGGTGGAGCTGACGGAAAGCAGGCGGAGTGTTTGGGACGGCGTTCCTCGGATGGGGCTTCCCTGTCGTGAGCTCGGCCCCCCTCAGGCTGCAGACCAACCGCCAGTGAAACATCTGCAGCATCTGGAACAAACGCAACTGTCTGTGTCAGGGGTTTGAGGTACCACGCTTCCACTAAGGTAAGCAGGTAAGGCTCACTGTGTGGGCCACGCCAACAGTGGGACCTTTTGACCTCAAAGCGGGGAAACCCGAGGAAAAGTCCGGAGGAAGGAGCGGCTGGCTCTTTGAAAGCAGAAGAAATGAAGCCGGCTTTCTGTTAAACACCGCCAAATTGATCCAAATCAGCATGATTTTATCGCGAGCCCACACCCGGCTGCCTGCTCGGCCCACTTTTTTCACAGATCAAATATCCTATCTGTTTATCGATCAGACATTTTGGTGACACACATGTGCAGGCGCACGCACACAGAGACACACACTGTGGCTTTTGCAGGGACAGTAGATGGAGGAGGAGTGTTGAACATTGATTTGATGAGGGTAATGGAAAGAATGCCTGACTCTACTCAACCCGGATGACACACACGCACACACACACACACACACACACACACACACACAGCGAGTGATGTGTAAACATCCTCTCAGTGGAGGAGGACCAGAGACTTGGAGCTGTGAGTTCAGCTCCCTCCTGAATTTGTTAAGAATAGCAGCATTAGAAAACTCACTTCTATGCGTTTCCTGTCTGACTCTGAGGTGTAAAACTTGATCAAACAGAATTTTACAGCAAGCCTCGATGTTTTGGGGGCTGAGCCTTTAGGCTCTTCCTCCAAAACATAAATTAGCTCGTTTGAATTTAAGCGGGCGTTCACACACATAATGGCTCCATATTTGGTTAAATTCCTAGATGGAAAAAATAATTAACTATGTTTTCAGATCATGCCAAAGGCATTTAAACACTTTTTTTTCACGGTATCCCGTAAGTATTCAAGAAATAATAGTTCATTTGACTTCTTTTGCATTCATCTGTTGCGAGTGAAATTGCCAGCAGAAGTCATTTTTGTGTTCAAGTTTGTTGTCGATGGCATCAGTGAGCAGACATGAATTCTAAAGTGTTTGTTTCAATTCAAACTGTTCATCTTAACAGAAACAGGGAGAAACTGAAAATCACAAATAGCTGAACTTTTTACAACTTTATGTCTTCATAAGCACTATAAGGACAATATCAAAATCAGCTCAGATCAAAATCCTTCAAATGAGTGAGAGAGATGATGCAGTGCTGCTTGGATGATTTTGGCAAAGCTTCGAAAACAAAAGACCATTTCTGCGTGTTTTCTAACATGGTCCCGTGCTCTCACACACACCCTCCGAGGGTAATGTGTGATAAGTTTCAGGGCCGACTTAAACAGCTTTGTGTGTCACATGGAGGTCAGACCTGGAGCTATCAAACTAAAGTCCATAGATCTGTTCCGCTGCTGACCCACCATACGAAAAAGAAACAGTTTAAAAAAGGCTGAAAACACTGTGTGTGGGTAACTGCTCGGCTGAAAACAAAACGAGACATCATAGGGTGAGAGAAATCCTCTGTAAGTCCTACTGTGCCCCCAACACACCATCAGAGACTTGGACATTATTCATACCAACATTTCAAACACTTTGGGGTGCGTTTGATTTACAGACACAGAGCAGAGAGCACAGAGCATCAAACACACTCCTGTGTTTATCTGAGAGGCAGTATTCCCCGTGTCTGTCTCCCACTCTGCTTCATCGCTCACACCTCAGTAAATCTGCCTCTTTATTCCCAGTCAGACACCAGTAAGACACCAGTAAGACCAGCAGGAACGTAAACCGGCTGCTGGTCTTTGGCTCCCCCTGCTGGACGAACACCGTTCTTACTTGCTCTCTTTCATTTAGAGCTGGAAACAGAATGTATCACCTCAAAATCAAGAGCCTCAATCCAATTAATTGTTACATGCACTCAAAATGTTTGATTTGCACGTTTGTTCATCAATTTGTGGCATATAATAGGCTTTTTATAGGAATATTAAGGTTCAGCTTAGGTTCTTAGGTTCATCTGTCCTTTTAGTTTTTTGTTCTTGGCTTAATAAATCAGGTCAAACTTGATTTAAGGCTTTACGTGGGCTTTGACAGTTAATGATCTGACTCTGGGTTGTATTTGTTTTATATAAATAATTAATTGATACCATAGGGAAAAGATTAAATTCATAATTACACCGTTTTAAGATAAACTTCAATTGTATCCCAAAAGACAAAAAAAAAGGAAAATAAGATCAGTTTTATGAAAGGAAATATGACTATGACCAAACAATAACATTTCTCATTCATGAACAAAATTTGGCAAACAAAGTGAAATTTCAGATGTGAAAATGGAAGTCGTAAGTGAGACTCATTTCAAATCACCTGTAAATCGCTGCGGCGCACACGGAACAAGCAGGAAACAAATGGTTTCAGTCTGACTGCCACTGCACGTAAAGTTTAATCAGATCTGATCTCTTCAGGAAATGCATTTGCTGTGGGTTATTTGGAAAATACTCTGATGGCCTCACAAAAAGCTCAGGAAGTCGTGTGGCTCACAGACAATGCATGAGCCTCCTAATTCTGGTTGGCGCTCAGATTTCCCTGCAGTTGCTTTTCTCTCTAATCTCTAACACCCCCTCCTTGACATTTACTTCTATACCTCCTACATTCCTCCCCTAATGTCTCTTTTCTTTGTATTTTGTCTCTTTCCGACACAGGGAGGGAAGATGGCATGACGGGAGATGTCGGAGGAGCTTTTTTCTTCTGGCTGACCTGAAAAGCATTCACCTGGAGGCAGCAGAGCAGCTCTGGACTTGTCGAATCCCCTCAGAGAACGACTTCTGCGTTGCTGGAGAGCATTTACTGAAACAACAGACTTTCCCTCGTTTGAATGAATGCCTCTGCTCGTGTCAAACACTGAGAGGTTGAGAATGTTGGTTCTTTTCTTTTTCCTTTTTGCCGTTTCTTGTTACAGTACGTTGGCCTCCTAAACCATTCCAGATGAGCCATATGGTCACATTCCTGTAGTCCAGTGTCGGGTTACAGAAGTCAAACTTACATTAATGACAGAGTCTTTTGCGGCCTCAAGCGGAGTAAAATTCCTGCTTATTCTTTTTAAAAGGCTAAGTTAAAAAATCCAACATCAAATAAGAAAACAAAGCTATACTGAGCTTTAACCTGTGCAACATGGTAGGAGGACTGTTGTTGCACTCTACTGTATCTAAGGTTGTTGTTTGATATGGATACATTCATCAAATTTGACACAACCAAATGAATAGGCACAGTAAAACACATTTGTAACCTGCTGATGTATATTATATTCTTTCATAGAAAGCAATGTCTTGGTTTTTTAGACAAATAGATGTGAAGGACAGGAATGGGCCAAAAAAAAAAAAACCACACACCCACAAAGATACATATATATGTACATATATATAGAGAAATATATGTATTTATATATGTATATAGGCCTATAGAGAGAATAAAACTGTGAAGAAAAATAACAAAGAAGCATAAAAAGACTCGTAGAAGACCAAAAGGCGTTATTTTCTTCGTTAAAGTGAAGTTCGATCAAACTCATGCCTGCTGTAAAGCTTGTTTTAGTTTCAGATATAGCCATGAGGACACGACTATACCGTTTTCAACCCTCAGCTCTGCTGGGACCTTCCCAATAGCGGCAACAGGAGTCCCAGCGCCCGTTCTTTTATTCTGAAGGTCGTCCCGGAAGTGGATGTCTCTGCCTGCTTTCCTTTGATGAGTGCATCAGAACCAGATAAAAGAAAGTCCCAGCTGAAGTTGCCCATTTCCCCTGGAGACCGTGTGGCCGCTTGTGACGTCCAGCAGGATGAGCAACCCAGGTAATCCTGTCCCGTCTTCTTCACACTGCTGACGGGACGGAATGGAGACGCGCCCCCGGGCTTCAGAATAATGCGTAAAAAGCCTCGTGTTTGTTGATGAACAAGCCGCATACACCCCTTTTTATTGATTATGTCTTTATCGTTTATTTCTTCTCACATTTCTCTTTTCTAATTAATTTGTTGTATTGCTATGTGTGATTATCTGCGGTGTTTATTGGGAGTTATCGTAGGTTTTTAAGGCTGTGGAACGAATTATGCGAATTACGGTGCACTCTTATGGGAATATTTGAACCAACATACGAATATTTTTAAAAGACGAAGGAGGTTCTGGGACGAATCGAGTTCGTATGTAGAGGTTCTACTGTGTATGCTGAGCTCTGGGACACTGTTTGCTGTTTATTCCAGCTGTGTATCCGCCCCTGGCCGCCCCCCCCAGCCAACATGTCCGGGAACGTCCCTGCCTACGGGGGCAGTGCTGCAGGGGGGGGTAAGAATCTCTGTCAGACTGTTAGAAACATTTCGCGTTGAATGTGATTAAATGGCTTTTTTTCCCGTCAGGAGCTGGAATTTTCTTAAGATTAACCCCCAGCTGAGGGGGTCTTGGGGGGGGGTTGGGGGGGCGGTGTCCGCGTAACGTGGGCTGCGGTCGAGATAGAAACGTCCCCCCCCCCCCCAACCTTTGTCCGGTCTGACTATGACTTCACTGTCCAGTAAAACAGAGTCTTGACTCTCGTCTCACAATGATGCAATCCTGGTTTTCTGCTGTGGGAGCGATAACACGTTCAAGCCAATCGATAACCCAATCGATCCCTCCCATTCCCCATCTATTTACGATGTAACATGATTCTATTATTAGTGCTACTACAGCTTCTGGGGCCGGAGTTAGTTTAAACCACACAATAAGTTTCACATGTCTGGTTCCCAAATCATCTTTTGAACCGGAGAGAGAAAACAAATACACAAATCTGAAACCAGTTTTTGAGCTTATTCTCAGTATTTGACATTTTGTTGATTGGCTATTTAATTTGAAAATCTATCTATCTATCTATCTATCTATCTATCTATCTATCTATCTA
>JABUIW010000205.1:17468886-17511078 GCA_013363375.1 Menidia beryllina
AAACATTAATTCAATTTCTGCTGAACATAAAAAAACCCAACATTTCCCCGACCCCATTAGGGAATAAGCGGTTACAATAATGGATGGATGGATGGATGGATGGATGGATGGATGGATGGATGGATGGATGGATGGATGGATGGATGGGTGGTGCATTGATATGAGGGTAAGATTGAAAATGCAGTGGTCATCGTGGCTGAGTGCCTGACCGGAGCGCGACCCGGCAAAGCGGCTGGAGGGGAACCGCTCCACGGTTCCTCTGTGGAAGGTCCAGAGGGTGCATAGCGGGAGGTTTTCTCTTCTCCTTTTCTACAGGAAGTGAAGACATTGTTCTGACTCCTCCAGTCGGTGTCGATGGGGTAAATCACCAGAGATGAGCAACCTGTTGCTAAACAGAGAGGAGGGAGTGGTCATCAAGCTGGGCATTTTCCTGTTTTCTGGACATTGACAGAAACCGATTTCAGAGGTTACTGACCAGGCTGAGTCATAACCAAAGCTGAGAATCACGATGAACAGTCACTGATTCTCGATGGTTGTTTCCAGGAATGTCTGTCGGATCTCAGGACTGGTTTGGGTTGAACTGACATTTAGAAAGCAGAGATCTGTTTGTACAAGCTTTGCTTTAAGTTTCTGATGAATTAATACCACAGAGGTGGTCTTTGAAGCGTGGGAAGCATCTATGGAGCAAGCACTAAGATGCACCGAGTTCTTCTAGAGAAATGATTTAAATCAGGAATGCTTGTAAGAATGCAAGTTCCAACATTTCCCACATTTGACGGCGTTTTTGTGTCTTTCCATTGAAGCCAACTGAATGGCTCGTGCAGCAGGTTTTAGCTTGTCGCAAAGCAATTCCTGTTTATTTAGCCTTAAATGACAACCCCTGACAGGGAAGCGTTTTTTTTTTTATCAATATATTTACATCTAAGTTTGGACAGATGTAGCAATTGGTTTGCTATCAACTAGCAAATAGCAAAAAACAGTGATAAAGCTCTTGGATTGTTTAAATGTTAATATGTGCCCCTCGTACCCTGTGGCATGGATTTGAATACAGTTCCTTTGTCAATGATTTGATTATCCATCAAAAAGGAGAGATGGACTGATAGGTGGAGGACGAGATGAGATCTTCTTCTAACAGAGCTCAGTGACCCCCCTCGGTGGGATGCCTGAACGGGGAAAAATGCTGAGCTGTTTTTTTTCTTCGGGTGATTTTTCCAGATACATTCATAAACTGTCCCAGTAAAGGTGAGAGATGAGGTGCATAGGCACCCCTCTCCCTGTGATTCCTCACACTTGGCCTCCTTGTATGCTGGAATCAGACTCATTCTGCATCGTGGATGCGCGAGAGTAATGTTATGGAATGAATAGGCACAATAGCGATAGGTTGAATTAAATTAGAAATCTGGGTGCGTGCCAAGTGCAATATGGCCCCCCCAATTAATATTACCACCATGACTGTGTGTACTAAATAGATATGTATGACCCAGATTGAAAGACGCTTAGTGGCAGGCAGCATAGTCTCCCAGCCAGAGGGTGGGATCGGTGGCTCCTTCTCACTGCTTTCCGAGCTAGCCTGTGAGTCACCGAAAAGGAAGCGATATCAAATGACACTGAAATGAAAAAAGGGGTGGGGGTCCCCGAATCGCCGCAATGGAAAATACACCTACAAACAAACAAACGGAGAAAGTCTCGTGGCTGATCTGAAACTCTTGGCCTCCTCCTCCTCCTCCTCCTCCTCCTCCTCCTCCTCAGTAATTGCTGGTTTCATGTGAACCCAAAAGCAGTCAAGAAGGATTTACTGGGACAGCTGCAGGGTCAGTGGGAGGAGGGACTGGGCTGCTATTAGGAATCCGACTCGCTCTGATTGAGCTGCAAACACCTGTTTCCTTGTGAGGCGTTGTGTCATTTAAAAGTTTCACTTCTCTGAACAATTTCCTGATAAGGTAAATGAGAAGCACATTAAAGCCCAAATGGAAGTGAATCAGAATTCAAATGTGTGATTATAATTATATAATCTCATATATATATAATTATTATTAAATGATCACAGGTACGAGCTGTCCAGGCCGGACGGCTTCAGATAAAGCCCCCCCCCCCCATGCGGGTCTCTCTCCGTTTGAGCGGATGGATCAGCTCACGTGGAAATGCGCGCGCCGGCCTCCACGCCGCGCTGCGTTCAGGGAAATCAGCAGCAGCGACGCATCGCGTTGCACAACTCCCTGGTTTCGCTTCCCCCTCAGGATTAATGGAACCGTTTCATCTGAGCTGATCTCAGATCTGTCCCTCAGCGGAGCAGCTGTAGAAGTTTGGGAGATTATGTTTTATTGTGTTGATGCGGTTCTCACCCGGGTTGTTGAAGTTATCTGGGAGGTCAGTTATCAGCACACACGAGGGCAGCATAGAGACAGAACCTCCAGGGGGAGAGACAGAGGTCTGAATACCCGAGGCCGAACGCCTGTTTGAGTTGGTGTGTATTCGGCGCATTAAGATGGGCTTAAGTCAAATAAAACTGCTAAGAATTATTAAGACGACTGAATTTGATTGCAGAGCCAAGGATGTGAATCCAATCATTTTGTGTTCTTTAAAGTTAGCAACCTATAGCAAAATGTGTGTCAAAATGTGAAGGAAGAACCAGCAACAGCAATAAAATCACAAACTGAGTGGAGTTGTCCAGCCTCCCCTATTCAGGTTTAGGCAAAGAAAAAAAACATGACAAATTTCACTTGTTTGATGACTGTTTTAATCATTTGAGTTCAGCCTATTGGTTGTAAACCCTCTTATTTGATCATATTGTCACATTTAGTCGATGTCCTTCAGATTAAACAAGCCCTATATCAAGTCAAGTCAAGTAGGCTTTATTGTCAATTTCTTTACATGCGTTGGTCATACAAAGAATTTAAATTTCGTTTCTTGCTCTCCCGTGCAGACATAGACATAAATGAGATAAGTTAGATAAATTAGACATATAATAAGAAATGTATGTGATATAATAAATAAAAAAGTGATCAATTGTAATGTGCAATATTTACAATACAGTCATTCAAGTAACAGGCAAGAAGAAAGCGGCAGCGTGCGTGTGTGTGTGTGTATCTGTGTGTGTATGTATGTTTTTGAGTTGGTTCAGTGTGTGTGGGGGGGGGGGTATTCGATGATGGGCGGGTTAAGTGTTCAGCACTCTGATTGCTTGTTGTATGAAGCTGTTTGCCAGCCTGGTGGTACGGGAGCGGAGGCACCTGTACCTCTTTCCAGAGGGCAGGAGGCTGGACCGTTATGGTGAGCTCTGGGACAGACCCCGGCTGACTGTTTGCTGTTTATTCCAGCTGTGTATCCGCCCCTCACCGGCCCCCCAGCCAACACGTTCGGCAGCGTACCTGGCTACGAGGGCATTGCTTCAGGCGGAGGTGAGAAAAGCCCAGCTCGGGTCAGCTGACAAACGAGTGCTGGTTCAAACCCCAAAAACTTGTCATCCGCGTTGCAGGTTACCTGCCCCCCCCCCGCGCCCTCAGCGCCCGTCGCCCCACCCCAGCCCGGCCCTCAACCGAGTGACTGGAAGTAAGACCGAACCCCATCTCTGTCTCCTCCTCTGTGACGGACCCGGGTTAACGGGACGAGCGTGGTTCAACGTGATGTGCGACTGTGTGTCTTCCAGCATCCCCTCACTGCAGGAGGACGAGGCCCGCGAGGCGTTCGTGGACTTTGTGTCATCTAAATGCTGCTACAGCTCGGATGCGGCAGAGAAGTGCGACATCACAAGCATGGAGCCCTTCAACACATTCAGGGTGATTTCTAGTGCAGAATAAGATACGATTTTCCCTCAAAAAAAGCTAAAACATTTAAATGGAGAGACAGAAGAAATAGTCCCTAAATAAGGTTAACCGCCATCTCATTTTCATCAGACACTGTAACGAAAAATGGCTTAAAAACAATTTGATTCATGAAACATGTTTCAATCTATTTAGCATTAGCATTATTTAGCAAACCCATTGAAGAATGTATTTTTGACGGTGTGTTTTCTTCTCTTCAGTATCGTTTGGAGACGTTTACTGAGTCCAGGTTGACCGAGTGGGCCCACAAACCTCACGAAGGTGAACATGACCCTGAAGTTAGCTCATGTCAGCCGTCATTAGGAAAAGGCTGTCAGTCGTGTTTCAGATGGAGTTTACAGCCGACACGAAGGGCAGAGGATGCTGGAACAGTTCGAAATAATTAAGAATCCTGTGATTGTTTGCGTGCATATCAGGGGAGGCGCCTGACTTCTACATCCAGCCCGCCCCACAACCCTGGGCGGTGGAGGTCCCTCCGCCAAAGCTCTTCACCGATCACAAGGCCGAAGTCCGCGTTCCCTACACGTCCACCGTCAAGGTTATTTACGAAGACAATAATAAACAGTATGGGTTCGACTCGGTGTACGATAGTTAGAAATCTCCATGTTTCGGCACTGATGCAGAAGCCAACAGTACGTTTAAAATTCATGAGAGAGTTGTGAATCCAGTCAGATTAAACGTCAGCTTCAAGGTTCATTTGAAAGTTTATTTAAGATTTAACTTCATTTTGTGAATGAAGCTTTCAAGAGTGGAAGACCATTTAAATTTCAACGATTGTTCTCCTCCCATTACTTTAGATAAGGACCTCATCTTGGTAACCAAAATTAGTAGTCTGAGGGATTACCGGGGGCTTTTTAAGTGTGAAACAGATTATTAAAGCCCTCGGAAGACCTCTCTGGGATTCCTCCAGAACCTTTTGAGAGGGTTCAGGGAGGCTCAGAAAGGCTTTTCCTGGTCCCCTTTGGGAGATTTCTGGAATCTCTATCCTGGGATTTTTATGACATCCTGAGACTGTTAGCTGCTGACACTGCATCTCATTTGTGTTGCTGCCATGGTGACCCGCTAAGAGTCACAGTTCAGAACAGAGGTTAAATGTGAGCGTGAGCTATATTTGATGTTAGCACACAGCTGTCAATTACGCAGAGAGCCCGTGTGTTTGCCATCGATTTTATTTTTAACTCCTCTGTGTGTGTGTGTCTGTGTGTGTGCATGTGTCTGTGTGTGTAGGAATGCCACAGCTGTCACGCTAAAGGGACAATAGAGTGCAAAAAGTGCCAAGGAAGTGGAAATGTAAGCAAACTCATGCATCTGTAACAGTAAGCCGACTGAGAAAAAATTCAGATTGTACAAATATTAAAATGCTGTAGATTATCATAGAGCAAATGTTCATGTGCTGCCTTTTTGTTTGTAGAAGCCGTGCTTCATGTGTAATGGCGCTGGGACGAAAAACGAGGAAAGCTGCTCCGGGTGTAATGGTACTGGGAAAGACAGGTAATAAATCGTCGTAAATAATAATGAGTCTCTGTCTCCTTATCATTTGGGATGGAAATATGGTGTGTTTGTTAGGCCAAAACAAACATGATAAAAATGATAAACCAACATAGAGAGATGTTGTTTGTCATATTTGACAGAGAACAGAAGTTAAAAAGTTTTATATTTTTCTACATTTTCATTCTGGTTTTGCTTTCATTTACATCCAAACAACTTCTTGAAAGTTTGAGGGACGAGATTATGTTAATCATCATGGTTGCTAACTGAGACGTGCTTTAAAAGTCTTGAAGTGTTGAATGGTGAATTTGGCTTTTTTAACATTTTAGCCTGAAATGTTGTGATGTTAACACGTCAGATTGTCCCCGAATGCACCATCAGAGGGAGTCGTAGCATGATCCTAACGTCATTTTTATCCTGATTCTGATGATTCGAACCAGGCCATTTCAGGCCGGTAGACTTGTGTCCCAATCTGTGCGTTTGTGTGTGTAGGTGTTCAGAATGTGACGCTCGTGGAACCACAAAGTGCGAGACCTGTGAGGGGAAAAAACAGCTGCTGGCATACATCAATCTCAAAGTAGAGTGGTGAGTTCTCCTACAATCGTGTATCGTGTCACCAGGAGGCGAATTACCTGGATGTTTTTGGCTTTTGGTGTTTTATGCATTTGATTTTTTTTTTGTTGTTGTTCAGGGGTTTCTAAAGAGTTTCGGCTTACCCTTAAGTAGGTTTTAGAAGGTTGAGGGACTTTGGTCAGGCCTTTGAAATGGTTCTGTGGAACTTAAAGAGCTTTACGGTTCAACGGGCTATTGAAGGGGGCACCAGGAAATTTGTGCGGTCCTTCAGATCTGGGTTCAGCAGGATATTACTGACAGTCTTCTGTGGTTCAGTTATCCAGACGACTGTTTGTTAGGGCTGTTGAATAGGTGTAAATTATTCTTGATTAGGTTTTTTTTTGGTTGGGTCCTTGAAACATTTATAAAAATTTTTATGAGACTCCGAATTATCTTGTGGAAATGACAAATTAATATTAGTTATAGTTAATTAGTCATTTTGGCCAATCAAAGCGGTTGTCCTTTAGAAAGCAACGTTGTACCTAAAAACTATTTTCAATTATTTTGAGTCTCAGTGAATGCATAGAAGACATTCTGAGATGATTCCAGAGGACTGGAAAGATGTTCCAGTCATTATTTGCAAAGTTCATTTAAGGTTTTTTTTCTTAATTTGTCTGTAACTTTGGTTAGGACCAACCATCTGGAAGACCATGTGGTGGAGCAGAAAATTGGCCTGGCTGTTGAAAAACTGCAATCAGTTAGCGGCAAGGAGCTGTTCAAGAACAACCAATTACAGGTACACACACACACACCCCATGAGTGAAAAAAAGTAAGCTGAAGGTGTCAGACCAAAGAGCTTCATGCTGGAGTTTGTATCTGTCTCCTCCCAGGTCTTCCCTCTGGTCGGGTTCCCCAACCCTGAAATCTCTTCGGTCTCTGAGCGTCTGATCAGAGAGCATCAATCCAAATATGCTCAAACCTCCCGGATCCTTCAGCAGGTATCTCATTTTTTGTCTCACCCTAAAGGAAATTATATAATGATCAGACCTGGAATGCAACATTAATTTTGATTAAAAATAAACACTAGAGTTGTGCTACAAAAAATGGACCAGACTCAGTGAATAATTCCATAGTTTCAACAATGATTCATTACAGAGAAAATAATGCCTGAAAAAAACATTTTGTCTCAAGTCTCTAATTTCTGGCAGAACGCTGATGCAGCCCAATAGGTGGCGATAATGCATCTTAACTTAATTTGTCAGCCACGAATACAATGTTGAGGGATGTATTGAGTAGTCATCCCACAGGGAAGTTGGGCAACCAGAGATGGGCGATGAGACCGCCTTGCTCGGCTTATTGGGCAGCTTTCTTTCAAAAGCACAGATGACACAGGCCCCCTTCGGATCACCACAATTATGCAACAGTGCCACAGAAGAAATATCAGTGGCCTCTAAACGTTGACAGATTGTGCTTCACGCCCAAATTAGGATAAACTGAAATCCTCCCATGCAGTTAGCCAATGAATCAGCCTAATTCTTTCCTTGTTTCAGATTGATTAACTACAAAGCCTGTACTTAGCTTAATTAATTTATTTCTTATTTTGTCCCACCAGTAATAAAAAATACATTTTCATACCCCCCATTCCATAGGCAAGTCAAAGATAGAGACATTGATTTTTCCTTTTGCTTACTGTTTCTCTGTTAAGCTAACAGAACCTGTCGGTTGTGGCTTTTTGGAAATGAACGAAAAATGGGTTTTCAGAAAAGTGCACCGTAAGCCATTAACACGAATGCGTTTCTGTGTCTCTCAGAGGCAGACTGTCGAGTTGATCCCAATCACTAAGGTAAACTACAAGTGGAAGGGCGACGCTCACGTCTACTTTGTTTTCGGGAATGAACACAAAGTCCGTGCCGACGACTATCCGGAGACGTGCCGCTGCTGCGTCATCATGTGAACACCAAACCAAAACAACCCGAGTCTCATTTCCGCATCCCCTCATCCAGCTCACCTCTGAAGCTCTCAGCAAACACATGCAGTCCCTCATGTGTTTGTTGAGTGGTGGTATTACTGTTGTACCCTTGTATCTTGTCAATGTACTAATGGGGAACACAAGGTTACCATTCAGGGCTGCTTAAAGTGCAAATATGTGCCTTGGAATTCGCTTATTAGCTAAACAGGGTACATGGGTCACTGTCGTATATTTGTAATGCAGATATCAAGTTACTGTACACAGAAACAGATTGTTTACTGTGACCTAATCTGACAGGATAAATACTTTTTCCATATCTGTTCTTTCAAAGACTGTCCAGGAATATTTCTGAATGTCTCAGTTCAGTTTTTGATTAACCCAAAATTAGAATTAAATCCATTTTTAGGTAGAGCTCTAGAAAAGTCAGTTTTTGCCTTTCTGTGGACACCAGGGAAACTTAAAAAGGTTTTTCTGTCACCTTGCATGACATTTTACTGAAAACAAGTACCACTATTATGGCACCATCATGCTGTGGCTGTCCTATTTTGCTACATACAGCAACAATGTGATACTTTCTCAGCAGTTGTCCTCATGTGATCTGTAACTTTACAACCAGGCCAAGCAAAGAAATTAAAAGGGACGACATAAAATATTATCAGCAAAAAAATGTTATCCAGTTTCCCTGGTTTCCTGGAAATAAATTGAGAATTTCTGACTTTCATTAACATATTTGATCTTATTTCACAAATACAATTCAAATTAATTTGATTCATGAGATTATTTGTAACTATGACACAATGACTGTTCACAGGTCTATTATGAGACCTGTTAAAGGCCTTAGACACAAGTAGGTTCCTTTTTTTTATGTACAACTAAGTACCTCCTACCGTTTCCTTTTCAAGACTGTATTCAAGGAAATAAGTCCTGAAAGGGCTACATTTTTAAAAATTTTTTAATGGCATTGCAGATGCATCTGAGATGTTCTCTTTGTAAATCTGCCAAATATGTGTATTTCATTGTGGATTTTTTTTTTTATCAATGTAATCATAATTGTTGCTAAGATCTAATTGTGATGTGTTTTCCGCTTCGTATGAACTCCATGACGCCTGTATGTAGGAGACCACACAGGAAACCCGCATGCGACAGCATGTAAACAGGGACGTAGCCAGCAGGGCATCACTTGTTTTAAAACTTATGAGAAAACTTCAGGATTTGCCCTTATATTTGAACACAGAATTGACCATATTTAAAACAGAGTTAAAAGTAAACTGAAATGTGATTGGACATAATTGTTTATCTTTAAGGAATCATATCTGTTTACATAGAGAATTAATACCAATAAATGACTACATGCACACTGATCACACTCAGAAAGGCATGAATGTAGAAAATGGCGCCATCCGTCATGTTTCTGATGAGAATTTCCTGGAGCTCCTGACGTCCCTCTTTATTCTGTTGTCCTGTGTTGCCCAGCAGCTGCGTAGGACGCTCTGTTGTCCGATCAGATGTTTACGGCCTCTGAGTGTGTGGGGAAAAAACTATTTTAGCTTTATCATCTCTAGTGTCAGTTTTTAACCTGCCATGTGTGTGTGTGTGTTTTCATTTCATTTTAGTTTGTTTGTTCCTGTTAAATGTTGGTTATTATCGGTTATATGACGTTGCATAATGTAAGCTGATTTGTTCATTGCTTTTGAGCAGTTACCTTTTCATTGAATCAAATAGTATAATATACATAATAATATACACAATATACATGCTGTTAGTGGAACATTTAATGCTCTGATGCCAAAAATGTTCTTGAACACAGCTAAGCTGTTGGTGCTTTGTATCTTAAACTAATGCTGGAATGTGCTAATCCCTTATAAAGTAGAAAGTCCCTTTAACCACACCAAAAAACACATTAATACTGGAGGGGTTTCAGAGTTTGTGGTGGGCCTATCCAGGGTGACTCAAACCAGTTTCCGGCAAGGCTCAGTGAATGAGGTTTACTGTGATCAAGAATGTTGGAAAATTTAAACAATTTAGGTCCAACAAGTTAAGCATTTAGAGCTGTCTGGGTGTATCCCGCTTTCCTGTTTGCATCCGACTAAACATCCTAGTCATTGTCCTGCAGGGATCCAGAAATCAGAGGAAGTGGAAGCCTGGGGACGGCTTATCTCAGGCGAGGCCTTCTCTCTGAGGCTTTGAAAACCTGTAGCATTACACAAAGCTTTGACTCACAAATATGTTGGCTCATTACTCCCGGAATCTTCTGCTGTTACTTAAAAAAATAAAATAAGTCAATTCTGAAGCTATCTTGGATCCTTTGGTCTTTTTCCTGTCACACAGAAGAAACAGCCACAGATGACATTCTTGACAAAATATGATTGAGATGATAAGTGCGATGACATAATGTTTTAGATAACTAGAAACCTTTTCAAACAGTTATGGGAGGACTAACTATAAATTGATAGGAAGACTAACTGTAAATTGATATGGTGTGATACGGACCAGGAAAGCACACAGGATGACAAACAGCCTTTATGAGTCGTAATTCTTTCCACCGTTTTTTTTTATTTTTATTCCTCGACCACATCAATGCCCTGTGCCTGTTTTCAGAGACAGTGAGGTTTTTCACTGCTCTCGCTCAGTGAGAGAGCTGTTCCCAGCTCATCGCAGGACGGTATCAGCTTTCCTTTCACCTCACTCGGCATCCTTCAACACCACTGAGGAATAATTCTTCCCATGCAGCAACATGATTGGACACAGTGCTAGACCCGGCAGGCAAAACTGTTCTTTCTCAGCTTTGGTGGAGGAAGAATGTGAATAAATGCTGTTTAGGGCACAGGATATTGAAAAAAAAAAAAAACACGTGTCAAACACAGCCTTGCACTGCCTGGAAAGATTAATTTTGATTGAATGGAACCATAGATTAGACCAAACAATTGAATGAATGGAGATTGAGGGGGATTTAAAAGTAAAACAATTATTACGAAAACTTTTAGAGATAGTCCAGAAATAGTTAGGCATATGAATTTAGTCTTATGGGATATTTTACTTCACTTTAATCTTTAGTAGTATTTACTTCAATGTCATTTCACAGAAATGGCACTAAACCCTATGGGAAATTGTATTATAACTCATTTGTTTATTTATTCCGAATAGTTGAAGATAAAATTGAAAAGTAGTGTCCTGTTCATGTTATACCAGTCCCAGATTGACATCTATAGACCAACATATGCTGACACTGATACTGGGTTGCAGTTCTTGCCTTCAGGCTTTTGTCGGTGACGCCTTGTAATAACTTTAACTCATATACTTAATAACCTGTCCAGGATGTGCCCCTCCTATCGCCGGTTGTCAGCTGGGATAGGCTCCAGGGAGCCCACTGGGAATAAACAGCATAGAAAAAGGATGGGTGATTTTAATTATTCATTAATCACTATCCTTGGGTTTCGACCTGGTCTGTGTCTGTGTCATCCGCTCATGTCAATTGGAAAAATGTGTTGTGACTTAATCTAACGATCATGACTCTCCATGCTGTCTAACAGTGCACAGATGTTACTTTTAGATCAATCCCGGGAATGCTTTCCCCCCATGCCGTTCAAAACCTGATGGTCTGCTCACCATCAGATCACCAATAAGAAAAACCACAAACTTATCCTGAGACCTGTTTGATGTCTCATCTTGCTGGCACCACCGCACCAGCGTGCACACCAAATGCTAGTGGCAGAAAGTGGGCCTTACATTTTTCGGTCTTGACAGAGGTGCAAAATGTGAGTTTGGGATTCTTTTCTTGTGTCTCTTCCAACGCAACTTTGAGCGTATCTTTCCCCAGAGATCTGAACACCAAATGGAGGTACATGGAGTGTCCATGTAGGATTGAGTGGGTTTGGGGAATTGAATTAGTTGGTAGGAAACGGTAGGAAAAGTATGTTGTCAAACAGAAACCCCACTCACTTTCAGCTTGATGAGGTTAAGACCTGATTGGTTGTTTGTACATGAAAGGGCAGCGGGGGAAGCTGCTGCTCATGGCTGCTGCCTGTACTTCAGCTAAACCTGAGTTACTTCCCACTTAATTTTGTTGGATGAATAAGTCAACAAAACTGCTTGCAGGGTTCATTGCGGGAAGGGACTCTGGAGGAGGTGCTGAAGCACAGCAGAGAGGGATCAGGAGGGAACTGTTTGTCTAAGCAGCCGACAACAGCGACACACACGCAAGTGTTTCAAATGATTGGCTTCATGGTGCCTCCATGATTTGCGGTTTCGGACATGGTTTTGGGTTTCTTGTTTTTTTATTTTCCTCTGTCTTTGTCTCTCTGTGTTCTCCCCCTGTTCAACTTCAGCCCTCCTCCACTGATTCTCATCATCTCCATCGGTTCCTGTCCTGCTTTTCAATCAGTAAAAAAGCTAATTTTCTCTTTGCTTCCTTACCATCATTTCCTGTGTGTTGCAGGCAGCTGAGCATTTCTGTCTGGTCCTCATTCCTTCCTTGTCCCCTTTCAGGTCTTTGTGTTTCTGTTATAGTTTGTGGATTAGAGTTCTTTTTTCCTTTGGTTTAGTTTAGCATTTTTATCCAGCATTACCGCTCCTTTTGTTTGATAAATAAACCTTTGTTAGTTCAAAGCTCCTTGTTCCTCGTTTTTTTGGGCCCTGCACTTGGATCCTTTCCCACTTATGCCCCCCAACTGTGACACCTGCATTAAACTGGAGGTAAGAATCAGTTTTCGACGAATTGGAAAAACCTTTTTCACTGCTTCTCTTGATCTATTTCAGGAATGCGTTAACCACCTGGTTCCTGCAAAGTATTAAATAGCATAGTAGCAAACTGCTGTTCAATCTTCTTTACATTGTTTATATCTGCATGGCATTGTATGGGATTATGTGAGATTATGTGCTATGGTGCATTCTTCCTTCTGGGTTGATAATCTTTAGGATATCCTGAACTGTGTGATACTGCTTTTAATCTTCTATCCATCTTTGAGATCAGGGAGGAAATCATCTGTTTTCTTTCAGGCATTATGCAACCTAATTTCAGAATCAGTTTGAATGAATAACTTTTATCTTGACATGAATGTATCGTTGGCAGTAGAATTTAAATCGACCTTGAAGTAAACACCAAGAAAGACATTTTTTGTGGAAGTGAAATTAATTCTAAAAATATATCAGTTAAAAATATGAATGTCCCTGCCTGCATGTTTGAGCTTTCTTAGAAGTCCAATGCACTGTCCATTGCACCACAGAGCCTCACTTAAAAATAAAAACATTTTTCCGAAATCCAACCACTTCTCAATTATCATTCCAAGTGCTAATAAAGTTTAGTCCGTTTTTTTTTAACTAAGTAAAGAAAATGAAATAAGTTAAATACTTCATTAACTATCACAGTGATGGTTAAACAGTTTCAGTCACTTGAGACTACACTGAAGTGACCCTGATCTTGTAGCAAAGGCAAAACGACAATGAAAGAGAAAAGAAGCACAATTTTTACTAAACTAAATCCTACACTGGCATTTAAGACACCTGAAACAATTTCTGAATTGCTGATATGCTTGGGAAAGTGATACTTTTTGTTTCATGTTGTGACACATTGCGCAGATTTCATCTTGCCAAACAACATGTGTTACAAGCAGTTACGCAAACGTCGAGGCATCAACCAAAGAGAAACGGAAAAAAACCGCCAGACTCATTTTTTCCCCTTTTTCTCGAAGTTTTGCAACAGACGTACAACCTCTTTCAAAACAAAGAAAACGGTTCGAAGCAACAGCTAAAACTGCGCTGGTAAAAAAAAACATACGAATAAATCACATATGAATAATAAACAAAATACTGATGATTATTATGATGAACGAAGAAGAACTCCCTCTCTGGCCACGCCCCCTCTGGTGTGGGCGGGGCTTCGCGGCTGCATCATGATGCCATCTTCAGCGCAGCAGCTTCACAAAGATACGAAGAAAGACCCGGTGACCAGCGGGCGCATCTACGCCTCACGCCCGCGTAAGTGTCTCGTCTCCCGTTTGTTCCGAGCGGGCTTTGGCTCGCCTTTTCTCCGCTGCTGACGTGGTCGGGCCGCTTCGGGGGCCGGGGACTGGCCCGCTATGTGAGTTTGCGTGTGTCGCGGCGAGGCGGAGACTCGCGCGAGCAACTTCGTCAACTTTCTATCAAACTTTTGGACCCCCGCGCCACGGCTCGCGCCCCGGCCGGTTTTCGGTTACACTTCTGAGCACTGCGAGCCGCAGAGCGCGAGCCCGAGGCCGAGAAAAAAGACGAGAGATTTAGGGGGAACAAAATAACTTCAGGCTGCGAACAAGTTTCTCAACTTTCTGTTCCAGCCGTTAGCCGCTATCGCCTTTACCGTTAACCCCACAGCAACAACGTTATCGCAGGAAACCTCCTGTTGTCGTTTTATCCTGTTTAGAATTGGCCTCACGTCGTTGTTGATGCTCTAAAGTTTGACTGTGCTGCCTTTTGGACTAAGGTGTCCTCTCACATTAACCTTTCGCGGTCCTTTGAGGGTCCCCTTCAGTACAGTTATATTCCATGAGGATGATACGTGTTCATGAAGTAAAACGCAACGTCAACCAACAGGATATAGGCAACAACAATTTGTGTGTTTTTTATGTGTTACTTTATTACTTTAACGTTGTCTTAGACTGCGTTGCCATAACACGAAAACAGGGTGTGGACCACTTCTTTTTTGCTGATCTGCTAAGTGGTCGTGTGTAAGATGGATGATGAGATTCAGACAGTCCTGTGAGATGAGGGTTTGTTACTGTTCAGAAAGAGCATCCGGTGGGAATAAAACTCCAAATGTGCCCCATGGGATGATTGAAATAGTTTTTATTGCTTGACAGGTACTTAACTAAGGTAAAAGGAAGCCCAGCAGAACATACTTATTTTTGTTGTTGCTCTGTATTCTGCTGCACTCTACAGAGTCAGTATAGACTTTGTGATAAGGTCTTATATCCTCCCATGTAATTATTTTGTACTTGATCGTTGCTGTCTTATATTATCCATTTGCTTACACTCTTTATGGCCCTATTTGACCATTTTGCCTCATCTTACCTGATATTTCAGTTTCACCTGCTGGTACTTTGCGTTGCTGTTCTGCCTCATAACAAAAAGGCTCCTTATTTTTTGTCGTCACTTTCCTCTTAAGGTACCAGAGATCAAGCTATTTATCTCTCCTATCCTTTGGGCTCCGGTTGGGACTGAAGCTCCTCTTTTCCCCGTCCTCTTCTAAGCGCTGGTTAAGCAATCAAAGGTGTAAAGCGGGAGGCCTCCTCCAGTAACGATGGAGACCTCCTGGTCTCAGCGACCATCTCCTAAAAATGGCGTAAACACGCCAATGAGCTCAGTGTAAATGTCTGATAGAGCGCGGCAAGCTGGAGGTTGGAATAAAATGAGTTTATATAAGATAAGATAAGAGCTTTATTGATCTCACAGTGGAGAAATTCACTGGTCACACATCGGTTAGCATTTAAAAGGAGGAAAAGGTGCATAAAGTACAGCAAAAGCAAGCAAATATACAAGGAAGCAACACAGCGTAGAGATTTGGGTGATTAAAAATATATACAATCATTGATGGCTCAAACATAGTACACATATTACACAGGTCAATAAATAAATATAACACAATTGCACAGCAGCTGTTAAAGTGTTAAAGACCTGCGGTATCGCTCTTTTTTGCACACAGCAAAAAAAAAATTTACATATAGAGCTTACATATAGAGTGGATTAACTTGAGTGGATTGCTCAGTTCTTTTAGGTTCATAACAGCTGGAAAATAAAGTCAGTCAAAATAGAAAGTTTAGCCACCCTGTGCTGTCGGTAAACTACACAACACTCCCTTTGGCAGGTTTTACAGTTTTGTGGTCGGCTTGGAGTCTTTCGGTTCTTGTTTAGGGTTGTTTGTTCGTTTTTTCTAATTCTATGCTTAAGTCTTCCTCGGAAATCTATAGGAATCTATATCTCTATGCGAGACTTGGTTTTTAAAGTCAGGGGAAAGCTCCAGCTCGCCACTCTTAGTTTGTTACATTATGACTTTCGTGGTGTGCTGTTACTGTCTTTTTAAAAAAATACTTTATATTGAAGTCAGATTTGTTTCCTTGATTTGAGGTGTTTTCCCACACAATGCTGTCATGTGATCTCGGTAGAAATTCCTCTCTAGGTGCAGCGTAAGAGAAGCGTTTCTCTCCTAAAGTCTCACGGTGCATGTTGACTTAATTGCCTTTATTCTTTTATTTCCTTATTTGAATGTTGTTTGACACATACTGTATTGTTCTTCACACAGACTGACGTCAAGAGACCAGACATCAGTCTATTTTTACACCACATGTAGTTTCATATGCAGTTGTACTACAGCACGAATAACTTGTCTTTGTGTGTGTGTGTGTTATGTGTGTGTGTATGCTTGTGTGTGTGTGTGTGCGTGTATGAACGGCCACCAGGAGAGGAGTCTGCAGGCTTATTTTTAAAATGTTTACTATTCCTGCCTTTTACTAAATGGCATTATAGCATGATTCTACACAACTTTAATCTATTCATTTTAAATCGCTGTGTCAGCAGTTTTTTTAATTTTCCAAGTGCTAAGAACCTACCCCAGCTTCCCCTCCCTGAAAATGACTGGGAACAAGTCCCAGGCCTGCGAAGGAGGCTCCTGGAACCTGATAAAGTTTATCTCAACCGGAGCCCAAACTTGATGATGGTACTCCTTCCTTTTTCCACTGACGGTGTATACGTACATGTCTCATCTTGAAGCCTTCAAGAGATTTTGGAGTACCAGGTTTGTCACCATGGATGTCCAAACTTTTGCATAATGCTCTCCAGTCAGCATGTTTGATTTGATTTTCTTTTGTTGTAGTTTGATACATAATCTGTCTTTCTGTTATTGGACATAATATAAATATTGCCCTTGTCAGTCCTTTGTAACGTGGTCATCTGAATTGTTTTAAAGCTTCTCCTTTGGAAAAGCAGTTGTGTTTGTTTGCTGAGCCTGTTGCTCCTGGTGGGTGTTTGCTGTATCCCCTTTGGTAGATCAGGATCCAGCATTTGATGTATGTGGCTGAAACTGGACTCTGAAATGCTTAACGTAATTACAAATAGAGAGGGAAGCTGTGTGGTTGGAGTCAGATGTAATTATAGTCCTGGCTCTAAATATGAACTGCAGCCACTGATTGTTAGAGACTGACTGTCTGCTTCTTGTTGGTGTCATTTCTGTAATTTAATACCACAAATTAGCCTCAGTGTCTCTGTGACTGACCATGGCCCAAACACGATGGCCATATCGGAGTCAGGAAAATATACAGCGCCGTTTAGTCAGGCGTTTGTGTTGCGTTCATGCAGTTGTAAAGTGAGTGCAGACATTTGTCTGTGAGCCAGTAAGCTAACAGGATGTAGGGGTTTCTCACTCTGTGTTGCTAAAGTCACCTCACCATCAAAGCCATTTGTGGGAACGTGCTTTTTAAAAAAAACTTTGTGAAGGCCTTTTTTCATTTGTGAAGTTAGACTTTCATGTTAAAACAGGAAGTCAGATGTGCCTGTCCCTTTTTCAACCAACTATGAAATGACTTGGAAAGAGTGGGGCAAGCACAGATGTATTTTGGGCTTCCTGCCACTGTGAGAAAGGCCTCCTTCTGCGCATGTTCTCCACATGACGGCATGCACATATGCCGAATTATTAGGAAATTCGTTGGAAGACTTCCCTAAAATGATGTAGCCTGACGTGGTAAGTTCAACAAACATTAACTCACATTAACATTCACACACATCAACTCACAACAAAGTAATCTATAGTTCACAAAGATATTTGTTCTATCATTCCTCAGAGTTTTTGTATCTTTCTATCCACTCCTACAGTATACGTCTTAAAAAACGATACTTCTATTTTTATTTGTCCCTCTAAGATCTTTGTTAAAGCTCCTTAAACCCTGTTAATGTTGGTTCGAGCAAAGAGCATAGAGTGGTAGGCTTACTGGCAGTCAGGTCCAGCTGGCGCCCAGATCTGTACGTTGTGCTCTCTTAACCAACGCTTTGGTCAGTCAGCAGTGTGCTTCCTCCGGGTCGCTGGTCGATGAGAGGATAGAGTGGTCCCTCTGCAGATATTTTCCAATCGGAAACTACCGGAGTGGTCAGCGTCAGTGGCAGTCCGACTCTGCATACCTTTGAGATTGGTTCTTGGATGTCTGCCACCGTGGTGGTCACTGGTTATAGCTCTGTGGTCAGTTCTCATATCCATTAACTCTGGAGCATTGGTGTTATGCGATGCCTCTTTCTCCTTTGTGCTCCCCGTGTACTGGTCACTCTCAGGCCTGTGTTAGATCTCCTCTCATTAGATGGTTGAGTGGAGAACATCCTGTTTACGTTCAGGGCTTCTGTTGTGAGAGTGCACATCGTCTTACGGGTGGACAGAAAAAGGGGAACTCTTGGCATTTATCCGCATCTTCCTTTTCTACAGAAGGTTCTTTTCTTTTTGCACCTCTGTGCTTGCTGATGCTCACTAACCTCTCGCTAAGTTGCTTTAGCGGTAGCTTTCAACCGTCAGCTTGTCTTGTTTTTTTCACGTTGATTTATTTCACTTCCTCGTTGGTAACTTTACCCTTTTGCCGACTGAGTGTTTTTTTAAGTAACTTTTTAATCTTTGCCAGGCAGGTGGCATATAAATTTCATCATATCAACAATGTTTTCCCGGCAACATCTGTAAGCAGACCTGATTTGTATGACCACGCAAACTATGCAACTCCCCGAACCCTCCAATTAAACGGTTTATGCAGGAATGGGGTGTGGGGGAAAGCGTGTGCAGCTGTGGACTGCTTCAAGTGCATGAAGCCGGCTAAAAGATAGTAATGCATAGTTATTCTTGTGACCTGCTGTAGCCTCTCTGGTTTTTGCCAAGTATCTGTGCCCTTTTAAACATAAAGGGCCGTTTATCTTTGCTTTGTGTGTGTGCACCACCAAGTAAACTCTACATAAGTGATCATTAATACCTAATTCTGAGAGTGTGTAAGACAGATATGAATCCCGGGGAGCTGCTTCTATTCTTACAGCGGAGCTTGAGTAAAGTCCGTTCGGGCTACACAGCTACTAATCTAACCCAATGGTGCATTTTTGGACTCTTTATCTCTCTTCCATCAAAGGTCAGCGCTATCAGCTACCTTCGCAAATGGCTGGCAGCGCCCCGGGGATCAGATTTAAGCTCTATGCAAACAGTTGGAGAGAGTTACTTGGGAACTTTACTTTAATGCTCAGGTGGTTGCAATGTGAAGTTGTAAGTCGAGTTTCGGAAATAATTAAGAAAGAATATAACACGAAAGTTTTTATTTTCATCCAACCATCCATTTTCGTAACCGCTCATTCCCTAATGGGCTCGCAGAGTTTTTATTTTATTCAAGGAAAACCATTTTTAAAAAGAGTGAAAAAGCACCTTGTGAACTGGCCGTCGAGGATTTTTTTCAATCAGTTATTTTTAACCAGTCTTTCATACATTTAGAGCACAAGTTCCTGGACTGAAAGAGGCGTTTGTCAGTCTATCAGTATGATTGGAATCATAAGGCATCTATCGCCCTTTTTCTTTCTTTTCCTTTTTGTTTACTTTGGAACAGCAAGATGGTTCTTCAGGCAATATTTTCTGCTACATTTCAGGCTTTGGTTCTCCGCTAATACTTTTAGCTGATAATTAATAGATTTCATCACAAGATCATTTTGAAAACGCTGAAGTTGATACTGGATGATGTAATCCATTGAAAACAAAGGGTTGTTTGGACATTGCCCTTCTCTGTTCTCCTAAAAGTATGTTGAAGAGAAGTTAGCGATTAATCTGAGGGTCCGTTGTTATCCTGCTCGGCACGGAGGCTTTGTGGCCCGTAGCAAAGAAAGCACACAAGAAACGCATTTCTCCTTTGAGCACTGAGATTTTGTGCTGTTGTTTTGACACTGATGTTTAGTGATGTCACACCTCATCAGAGAAGTCAGACTTGTGCAAAGGAAAATGTTGTAACACCGTCGGGCGCCTCTGAATGCTGCGCCGGTGCTCCCATTTTAACATCTGTGCAGCTGTTGGAAAAACTTCATCAGGATCCCTTGAATTAGCTGCTCTTCTCGAGGGAACTGTTAATGGAAAAACCCTAAAAGTGTCTGCAAACTGGGGAGTATAAATACACAATGCCCAGACTAAAGAAAAGAGACGGCGTCTTTCAGAGCATTGGACGTGGTTCTTCTCATAGTGTTAATTTAGAGATCCTGACCTGTATCTCAAGCTCAGTCAGCAAAGCCTTTCAGACGCTTCCTGTTATGCCTAAGTGGTTAAAATAGCGGACAATTAGTCCACTCACAGTGGGCCGCAGATCAAGCTCAGGAAAATGACCGCCCCGCTTTGTCACTGCCGCAGTCTGCCGACGCCTCTCTTCCTCCCCCTTATCCAGCCGGTCAGTGCACCCTATCGGCAAACAGCTGCTTCCCATCCAGATATCGCAGTAGAGGCCAGAGTTCATGGGGAAAGACGGGAAAAATGTTCCGTCCCCAAGTTTTCTCAGCGCAGGAAACATGTGACCTCTAACCCCGCTGTCCCATCCCCCTCTCTGCGTACCCTTAAAATAGCCCCCAGACTGTAACTCAGCTGATAGTTGTTAAGCTCCCTCTGTCCTTTTAGCTCTGTTTGGTTGCGTTACCAGCTCTTAAGTAGACCATTTCTCGGCCTTGATAGAATTTACAGGGTTCCTAATGTGTTCCTCAGGCTAGGTCGGACCACTCTGGACCAGTCCTGGCAGTATACTCAAACTTCAAGTTTGTGTTTTTGCACTGTTCAGACACGACTAGGCGCGTCCGACCCCTCACTGATCATTTCTCCAGTAAGGAAGATATAGCCGTAGGGTTTCCAGCCGTTTTCTGTTGTCCAAAGCATTCTTGGCAAGTCCTTTTTTTAGATTTTTTTATTGGCCAGTAAAACTTTTTTTATCACATGTATGACGTCCATCTCAGTGTTTGGATTTTGAACTTTAAGCTGTACATTTGGTGTTTACCAAACATCCAGCCTACTCATTTAGTCTGGCACTTTAATGGTTGAAGATCTTTGAACCAGGATACGTTTACACTGCCAAGATAGCACACAGTGAGCTCTGTGCTGGCAGGAGATCAATTAAAGGTAGTTTTACCCTTTCCCTTCTGGATAAGACATGGAATGCTTAAACAAATCTGCATGTGAGCGTGTCGAGGAGGAAACCAGTATCTGTCCGGACTTGTGCTCCCCGGTTTTTAAAAAAATCCTTTGATAAGTACTGTGGTTGAAGAGGTGTTACTATAATTGTAGTGATGTTATGGTGGTAAGAGTGGTATCGACCAGCTTTTTTAAACAGGAAATATTTATGCAAATCAGCTATACCTAAAATATTTGCTAGGCAGTTTTTGCTGTGATGAGAAGCTCCCAAAAAAAGAGGAGGTAGTCTTGTGTTGACAGAATGTTACAGAGCTGTAGAGTAGGAATGAATACCAATAAGAATAGGTGTTGGAGCTGAATGGTTCCCCGATTGGTAAGTGTAGATGTAAGCAGGATTTTCTCATTGTTGGCCTGTTGACGCTGTCTGTAAATGCTTTAAAGAAACCACGAGTTGCTGTGGATAATGCATCCAGGTCCATTTCAGTCTGTCATCCACAACATAGAAATCCCAGATCTTCGAAGTGTGTTCAGGCTCTGTAAGAATGATTCAAAGAGAGCGTGTTTATGGGAGTTGAAAAATGTGTGTGTGTGCCTGCGCACATGCAGTTCTCGAATCACTCAGAACAGAAATGGTTGACTAAACTGTTTTACCCATCAACCCGAGAGCCATAAAAAAACAAACGCACGCAGTCAGGACAGCTGACAGACCACACACACACACACACACAGTCGGAGGGAAACACTGAAGCAAGAGGAGAGGAGAGCGAGAGCTGAAATGGAAAAAACTGAACTGAATCCAGATCTGATTGGTATTCAGAGACCGAGTTTGTCTGCAGGCAGACATTCCTGCAGGAGAGGAGGGGAGGTGATGAGGAAGAGGAGGAGGAGGAGGGAGCAGGAGGCAGAGGCTGACTTCACTCTTCAGTGAGGATGAGGAGCGGGAGCTCTGCCTTTCCTCCTCTGTTACACAAGGTAGAGGGCGGTGTGTCGGCCGGACGCTGTTGTCGTCGCTGTAACTCCTGCCTAGTGGTTAAGATCACAGGTAGTTTGACATTCGTGGCTTTTTGCAACTTTTAGCTAACTATATTGCTGGAGAATGAGAGAAATGCCCTAACTTACTTTAGTTTATTCATCCATAAAGTGTTAATCCATTTGTCATCATTTTAGTTTGATGGGTTTTATGTTGAAATTGTTTATTTTTGATATTTTATTATGAGTTTGTTGTATAGACAGTTTTATAGACTTCATCACTGTTACTTTGATATTTGACCAATAACCAGATTTACAAAAAGGCCCAAATGACTCAAATATTAGAGCCATTGTTGATGACCGTTCATCAAAATTTCATCAGATTTGTGGCCTGCAGAGGTATCATATTTAGTAAATGTTAGATTTGCATTTTCTGAGCAGGAGTGATGCAGGTTGATGTGAAGAATAAATGTACGAGTAAACCGTCAGAAAACACTCGGTCATCCCGCTGACCCCCTCTCATCCTAATGTCCCTGAGCTGCAGGAGGCTTCTAATTCTGCTGAAGTCTGATCCAAGTTGTTCTTGTGTTGCCACAGATCCTCTCCCCACCAGTGTAACCAGCTCCTCCAGAGTCCAGCGAAACCGAGGTTAACCTGAGCGGACAGGCCACAAAAAGGGGGGGAGAAAAAAATGCCCAGATGACAAAAACTACGTTGACACGCCTAGTCAACTGACTATTCCTCCACGCGTCCTCCTCCCCCCCCACTCGTCCATCACCCGTCCAGCCATGCTGTTGAGGAGGAAGCTGTGCGCCGTCGTGGTGATCGCCGCCGTCCTGCTGCTCATGCTGGCCAGCCACAGCATCCAGAGGAGACACGTCCTGCCCGTGTCGGCGGTCCAGCAGGACGCCCGGCTCCCGCCCACCAACAGCGAGAGCGGTAAGAAGGTGGTGCAGCACCAAGAGGAGCAGTGATCAACCTCATGGAAGTTGACAGGCGGGCGGTGCATTGCTGTCTCTGATTTGGTTTGCAGTGATTGAATCTACAGTACCGCCTGCTGTCCTGAACCCCCCGTCTCCCAGAATAACAGAGGTGGAGACGGCAGAGGAAGACGAGGAGGAAGAGGAGTCAGAAGAGGACCAAATTAAAGACTCAAAGTATGTTCAATGCAGTGGAAGCCACGGACTCTTGTCTCCAACCATTCCCTGTCCTGATTCCTCCGCCTCGTCCTCTCTCAGGCCGTGCGGTTGCTCAGAGTCTTGCATTTCGGACCTGGAGGAGTCAGAATGGTTCGGCCAACGCTATGACCTCAAACAACAGCCCATACTCCGAGACGACAACAACAACTTTGACCCCGATGCACTTGCATGGTGGCTGGTGAGAGCAAAGAGCTATGCGAATTCCCATGGAACAAGTCCTTGTGTCTTATTCCGCCTGAAGTCCGACATCTAAATTAAATGAAGTAGAAATGAATTATGTTGGTACTCTTACCTAGATTCTGTGATATCCCTAGACATCAAAGGTAATGGGATCAGACAGTAATTACTGTAAGAGTCACTTTATTGTTTTTATCTGATCGTCAGCATAAATCAATGAACCAGAGATGGTCATTATGGAGCAAATATTCAAAATCTGCTGAAATCCGACCCGAACAAATCATTATACACCTCGAATCATCCCAGTGCATGGTCAGCGCAATTTTTTCTATTAATAATTTCCGTTTTTTGATGAGGATATGGAGAAATAACTAAATCCTGACTCATCTGACAGGAAACCGTTGCAGGAACGGCCTGCCTTCATGTGCCAGCACTGGCTCGCTGTATCACAAGACAGATTTCTTATCATGCGCAGATCACAAACACTGTGATCTAATAATCCGCATGGTGTTTCTGCAAATGGACCGGACCGTGGTCTTGAAAATTCCCAGAAACTGTCTCAGACGTGGGCCCGTGCATCTGTCTCCCTGTGCAGACTGCTGACCGAGTCCATAAGTGTTTGTTTTCTGCATTTATAGATTGAGCCTCGCTGCAGAAACCATTAGCAGATTAAAAAGAGGAGGGGTAGCAATGCTGCAAACCTCACTCCGGTCCACGGCATGCAGCAATATTCCCTGCAGTGCTCTGTGTAGAGCTGTGCTGCCCCAGAATTACGCGTAGGAGTTTCATTACACATTCATTAAGGAGGACAGTTTTGTTCCCAGCCTCCCTGGCATGGCTGGGAGGGGACATGCATATTTAGTTGGCTGTAGCCTCGTATCGTTGTCACATCCCCTGAAATCCTGCATGCAGGGTCTTTAAGTGTCATCTAATCGTGGTGTTTTGTGTTTACCAGGCTCTTCAGCGCTCTGGTAGCGGTCAGACGCTGGGGGAAGTGATGTCACAGATGTTCCAGGTCATATCCCCGCCCGCCGTGGACACCAGTCCCCACCCCTCCCGCTGCCGGAGGTGTGCCGTCGTCGGCAACTCTGGCAACCTGCGAAAGTCTGGCCACGGCAAACTCATCGACTCGCACGGCTTCGTGATCCGGTTTGTGCAAACTCCTGCGCACACTGTCAGACGCACACGCGAGCGCACAAAGGTCCGACCCTCCTCTTTCCCACCTTTCAGCATGAACAAGGCAGTGACTCGAGGTTTCGAGGAAGACGTGGGGAATCGAACCACGCACCACTTCCTGTACCCGGAGAGCGCCGTGGACGTTGAGCACGGCGTCAGCCTGGTGCTGCTGCCCTTCAAGCTGAGAGACCTGGAGTGGCTGACCAGCGCGCTGTCAACTGGAACGATCAAAATGTACGACACCGGTGCAAACTCGTACCCATTCTAACAGGATTCTATACATATTTCCCACATTTTAACTTTCCACTGGTACAATTTTGCTTATGAGGCATTTATATTTGACCAGAAGAAACATACAAAATGAAAAAAAAAAAACACTAAATATTTATTTATTAGATTGCTTTAGCATGTTTGTACATTTCTAATTTGGGAGTAAAAATGGGCATGTATGTTTTTATAGTCTAAGTAAGAATGACTTTATGTTTACAGTGTGCCATGACAAAGGCCTGTTTAGCACTTATACATGCACTGTGAATTAAATGGATATCAAATCGAAGTAATGAAGCAGATTTAAAAAAGTGCGTACTCTCACAACACTATGGACGTTGTTTTCAGGACCTACATGAGGGTAAAAGACAGAGTGAAGGCTGATAAAGACAAGGTAAACAAACATGTAATCATTCATCTGTCCTGCTGCACCATTCTCTGTTGCTCATTCTTCCCTCAGCCTCAGCTTTTTGCTGACTTTTGTATTTTTCCCATAAGGAAGTTTGACTTCTCAAGTTTCTGTTCACGTTTTATGTTGTTGGTGTGAAATTTGAGAGATTATCTGTTTCGAAACTACAAAATGTAGTACTACAAGGAGTTCTTTAAGTCTTTATTTGTTGTTCCATCTTTTTTCCAGTTTGTGGAGTTAAACTATGTGTCTTTGTTCAGGTTCTGGTGGTGAATCCGGTTTTCTTTAAGTACGTCCATGACAGCTGGACAGAGCATCACGGTCGCTATCCGTCCACCGGCATGCTGGCGATCATCTTTGCTCTGCACATCTGTGATCAGGTAGGAGGAAGGGGGCCGGGTTTTTAGCGGGAATGCCCTAAAAAACCGCCACTTAACCCACATTTTCATCCTAAAGGTTTATGTCCTGCTGGCTTTTATCTATGTGACACATAACAGACTATGTGGGACATAATTTGAAGCATAGCCGCGTTGTAACTGGCAGCTGTTTGTCCCTTTGCCTGAGTGAGTGTGTCCTCTCTGGGCTGAACCGTGTTCAGCCTGAGAGCGGACAAATGGACACTCCAAACACGGCCTTTGTTTCGAAAATCTATTTGAATGTTAAACGCGCTATTGTTCTAAGAATGTGCCCGTGTGTTCAGGTGTCCGTGTTCGGCTACGGTGCCGACCAGATGGGGAACTGGCACCATTACTGGGAGGAGAACCGCTATGCGGGGGCCTTCAGGAAGACCGGCGTCCACAGTGCCGACTTTGAGACCGAAGTCATCCACCAGCTGGCCAAAGAGGGCAAAATTACTCTACACCTGTGACCCGACCACTCACCGGACAGCCGAGAGGTCCACACGCGGGACCTCCGTCGGACTCGATCCAATGACCCCCGACCAACCGGCACGCTGTCCCACAGGTCGGCCAGTTTGGACTCGGCCGACCTCCTGCCGGGTTTGGGCCGACTGCTGGTTGATCCATCCGCCCTCTGGTACCGAAAAACCAAATCTGAGCCAGCTCTGGACCGAACAATTTTAGTTTTTTTTTATTTTTAATTTTTATTTTTTTAATCAAACGCCACATTTGCCTTGAGTCGGGCTTGCTGGATGAACAATGCTGCTTTGCTGTTTTCTAGACCCAGCCGGTCAGGTTCCCCCTGTGTGGACATCTGCTGGTTTTAACAGTTCCAGTTCAACCTGAATGATCTTGACGTCTGCTTTTGGGACCCGTTTATTGACTGTCCTGCCGTCTGCGACTGATAGGATTGACCACATTACGTCTTGCTCTGAGTGGGGAACAACCACAGATTTTTATCTTTTTCTACTGGATGTTAAAGACCACAGGCAGGGATGACCTCTTCTTTCTTGTTTTTGTAAAAGCACTTTGTCTCGAAGAGGAAACTGTGGAAAGGCTCATGTTGTTGTTGAGCTGTCCGACCACGTCCGATTTTTTAATTTTACCGTCATTTACTTTATGGATGCATTATGATATATATATTTACCGAGTCATGGCTCGAACCGTCCCGTTAGGATCAGGATGTCTGAACTGGAGCGATCCTTCCTGATCCAACCATAAATGGACATG
The DNA here is from genome assembly GCA_013363375.1 of Menidia beryllina. Taxonomy (NCBI): domain Eukaryota; kingdom Metazoa; phylum Chordata; class Actinopteri; order Atheriniformes; family Atherinopsidae; genus Menidia; species Menidia beryllina. Next base: position 17,495,668 of record JABUIW010000205.1, read on the forward strand.
CAGGCAGAAACTAGAGGGAACCTTTCATCTCCTTTTGATTATTTCTCTTGTGAATCAATGCTCTGCGGGCATTCCGATTAGTCACACCAAACAGTAAGCAAATCATGGCTTTGTGGGAATCTTGTTTTATTCAAATTTTTTTCTAATCAACCATCGTGAAAAGCAACAGGCATCATGGGAGCAGAGACCTTTGTATCAGATCAAGTTCTGAGAAGAAGACGATCCTTTCTGCATCTCCTTAAATGATTGACAACAGCTGTAATTTGCACACTCTAAATCATGTTTGGAGTTTTTTTTTTTTATTGGGTCAAATGATCAAAGGGTGCATGGGTCAGGCACCATGTTTTCCTCTGAACCAGATCTCAGCTGATTGGGTACTATAAAGGAGACCGCCACAACTTCCAAGATTTGATAATCAAAGCCTAACAGAGACGAGCCAATAAGCGCCGTGGTCAGTTTAAGTGAAGCAAAGATCTGTGGGAGATGTAGCGTGATAGCAACTCCACCCAAGAAGCTGAAGATCTCAGCAGGAAGCCTCCTGCTCTCTGAATGTATTTTAAAAAGTGTCGCTGATTGTCATCTGAATGTTTCTGTCATAACGAGAAGTTTCAGGACGTTTTCACACGAGGCTGCAAAAAAACAAACAAAAAAAGACGCCTTCAGAGCTCGTCAGACTGCGTGCCTTTTCATAAATGCAGCCGAGGAATGTTGGAAATGAGAAATGATTTATGTTTTTTAAGAGATTTGGAAAGGGGGCATATTCCATTCGGGTTTCGAATGGAATATATTTCATGAACCAGGAAGAGGATCGTCTGGAGGCGTTCCTACCAAACCAAGGCAGTTTTGACAGATCAAAGCCCACATTCCACAGTGAAAGCGCCCTGAGACTACAGTGAGGAGCTCTGTCTGCTCCGAACAGGCTGCCTGGAGCAGCCCGCGGGAGACGAGCCGTTGTCCTGAGAGGAAGATTCCAGCCGCTCGACACGTCGCCCGATCGGATTAGAAAAAGTCGATCTGCATTTGCTTCTTTTATCACCAGAAAACGTCCCATTGGCGTACGGCGGCGAGCGCGTTTGGAGCTGGATGCCCACGCAGGGGCTGCTGCTCCGCCATTCGCTTCCTGCCTCCCCCGGACACGTCACGTGGTTTTTGTAAAGCCAGTTTCTGTGCAGCCAGAGGCCTTGGTTAATGTGAAACATCTGGAGCCAGCTTTAAATGCTGTTTTTTCTTTTTTTTCCCCCATTAACTTTAGCTTCCTGACTTCTTCCAGTAAACTGGAAAACGGTTGAGGCCAGCGTTTGGCGAGGAGCTTTTAAGTTCAGCCAATCACTGACAGAGCTGCGGCCCCCCCCGTGTCCTCAGCTGGATTTAACATCTGGATGCAAACTTTTACTATTGACAGGCCAAGTATTTTTTAACCATTTTTCTTTTTTTTTAACTCTCCAACAAAATGTTTTAGTTTATTTACACCAGCGTCGCAGGAACGTACAGACTCAAATCATTTGTCCTTCAGAATCGTCTGTTCAGCTTTAATTCAGCTCGTTGTGTTTTAGTTTCTGTAAAAGGGTCGGTGAAACGTTAACCTGCCGACCATCAGCTCACGTGTAGATGCCAAACAGACAGGAGCACTGTGATATGCTAACTGAAACCACAGAGAAGGTGCTCCCGCCTCTGTCAATTGGAATGAAATAAATGTATAAAACAAAGGGTTGGTTTTCTTTTTCAGAAGTAGTAAACGTCCCAGTCGAGGGCGGACGCTAACAGTGGTGGCGTTTTGTCGGTAGGACCCAAAGCTACATGTATTCACACGACATTCAACACATTCATCACATCCAATAAGTCAGGTGGAAATGGGCCCCTTGGCTGAGCTGCACCATCACCGGAAACGAAGAAAGTTAGCATTAAGTTAAAACATGCGTTCTTAGAAGCTCGTAACGTTATAATAAGCATTCAAACACCAGTTTAAAAAACACTAAAACCTGAATCCGGCCGAGCAGCACCATCACGTGCAACTCATTAAAAAACTGAAATCAGTTTTAGTTGACCATGACCAGTTCTGCTACATGTTTATGAATACTTGAGTTTCAGCACTTTTTGTTCAATTCTGTGGGGAGAAGTGCAGATGTGAAATGACTTTTTTACAGACAAAAGAGGAAAACAACATTAGCCTCATACATTCCATATATTCTGAGTGGGAGACCAACCAAAACAGCTGCGTTGAAAAATGGAAAGCTGTGCATTGCAGCTGATTCATTTGAGCCTCACGGCTTGCCGTACAGCTCGCCTCCCACTTTACGTCGAGGTTTCTTGTTGAAATCATTTTTCCTACGTGGTTTTCAGGGGTAAGGTTGTAAAATGTGAAGAAACAGAACATCTTGATACTTTAACAAGACCCAACACGCGTCTGTGACAGGGTGTGGGGGGGCAGCGACAGGCTGCTGTGCTCACTGGCTGAGGTGTCCACCTCCTCTGAAGTCCCTTTACACACCTGGAAAAGTGTGTTTGTGTGTCGGCCCTGTTCCTGAAGAAGGAGCTTTGGTGTCCCAGAGTCCTGAACCGCGGCAGCTTTTTGCTGGTATTGGTTTCACAGAATCGGCCATCTGAGATCAAATTCCGATAAATAAGCTAGAGTGGAAAAAAGTAGTCCATCCGAATGTTCAAATAACAGCCCACTTAAGTTTTTCTTGTTTTGATTTTTAAATAAATAAATACATAAATAACAGCACTGGACACATAAGCCTGGAGTCGGTGAGAGGTCGTCTCTTTGGCACCATTACCTGACCCGGTCCACATGACAACCGCAAGCAGCCCGGAGTCTTCTCGCAAAGGTCATCCGCAACGTTTCCATGGTAACAGAAGGCATGAGGAATACCGGTTTCCGTGACGACGACGGCGGCAGGACCGCGATCGGGTGACCCCGCTCCAGGCTGGCGGCCCACCGGTGGAGTGGAGTCCGACCCGATCGGAGACGCTGACCGGCGCTGAGGTCAGGCGCTCGGCCGCAGGTCCCGGTCCGGGCTCGGCCTCAGTCAGTCAGACAGCAGCTGGACAAAGGAGGACGGAAACAAGCCCCTCTGGTCCGGCTCCTCCTCTATGTAGCCGTGCTGCACAGCGAGGGAAAACACACACAAGTACGCCAGCTCGTTTCCAATCTGAATATCCTTCCAAAATGTCTAAATCTCCAAAAGTAAACTAGATCTATCCAATATAATACAATGATGCTTAAAACTTTGCTTCAATACCCCGTTGACGTAACTATTGAAGGATTCATTAATTGTACAGAGATCAGGGATGTCTGTGGTCCCCCAGGTTTTAGACGCGTCCCCGCTTCAACACTCCTGTTTTTGCACCATAGAGGCATGGCCAGACTTGTGAAAAACACAACAGAGGTCTATTTCATCTAAATCCGGTTTGCTGAAGCAGGGAGACACAAAAAGACCTGCGGCACGGCTGCCCTTTGAGGGTCCACACTCCGAGATTAGATTTGACTTTGTCGTCCCACAGGGGGAAATTCACATCGTTACAGCAGCAAACCGAATGGGACAGTAGTGATATAACATAAAACAACACGTATGACAAAAAAAAAAGATTACACAACAACAGCGGCTGCACAAATTGGAGTGGCTGCATAAGTGTGTGTTATGTGTGTGCTCTACTTCTGGTCGTAAAACAGGGATAATGATAAAAATGATCAAATTCAAATTTAATTATCATATTTTATCATTATAATCAATGATGAAATCTATTATAATTCAAATGAATGATAAAATGTGCGAGTGTTATGGAATCTCATGACTTGGATAGGTATAATCAAAGTGAGGTTGTGGTGTAGTTTTTTTTTGGATTTTGGATAAAGGCCGTCGGGTGGAGCACCAATGGGAGCGCGCGGTGGCCATACGTACCCACCAGTCGCTGTCCTCCTGGCCCAGGACCACCAGCACCTGGCCCTCGCAGAAGCTCAGCTCGTCGTGGTGGTCGGCCTGGCAGTCGTAGAGCGCCTGGGCCCGCCTGCTGGCCGATCCCCGAGGCTGGCGGACAGGGTCAGAGCAGACCACCAGCGTGAGCACAGGCCAGCTCTGACCCGACAGGGGGCGGCTGAGACCCCTCTGATGGCTAAAGTACAACATCCGGCCGACTTTTCTTATTATAAAAGGATGTTTTTCTGCAGCCGTTTCAGTTACCCGTACAATTTGATAAAGGGGGAAGCTTGAGAGTAAATAGACTTCTTTTGGTCCAGGAGTTTGGGTTTTTTTGGGCTTTTTTCTTGGTTTACTTTCAATTTTCTCCTCTCAGTTTCTGTTCCGATGTGGTTTGTGTTTTTCATTTCCTGTGCCCTCCTCTTGTTTCTGCTCCACTTTCCCTCATGTTCAGTTTCCTCTGGTTCTGCTTCTCCTGGGTCATTATCCTCAGCTGCTTCCACTTGTGATCACCCCCCCCCCCCCCCGGTTTATTCCCTCTTTGTCAGATCTTTCTTGTATGTCGCTGTCATTTTCTCCCTGGCTCATCCTCCTCTTCCCTCCTTCAGCTGTTTCCTTTCCAAGACTGTTTCTTTTGGGGGGATTTTTGCTACTTTTTCATTTTGGTCTGTTTGTTTTCAATTATTGACACCTTGGATAGTCTACTGAATGCATAGACCCAAATGAACGCTTAAATCTTTATTTGAATTCTAGTGTTTCGCCGCAATTTCTTGCTATGAACAATACCTCTAAAATTAGGGTGAAAACATGAGTTTCTCCTCACAAATATCAGTGTACATATTTTTGGTATATATTCAAGTAGTCCATTTGTATTTCACCGTATTTTCAGCGATTCGTAAAGATCTCACCAATGATCTGCGAGGAAGGGGCTGGGGGGCGGGGCCTCTGCTGTCACAGTCGAAGCTCTGGGAGCGGTGATTGGTGGGAGACCCATTGGGCGGGGCTTTAGCCACCTGGTTCGACAAGTAGCTGGAGATGGTGTCACTCTCTGCCCGCCGGAAACCTCAAAGAGAAATCAACAGTTCTTCAAGTTGATGTGAAGAACAGTGACGTTAATTAATGAGCCACGAAAGTTAGTCGTCACGCGGACGTACGAATACGAATCTGACTGAACCCACGACAACTTTAAAAGTCAAAACATAAGGATTAACCTAAACAAACAAAGGTTTGGGCTTGGGTTAGTTAATCAAAGTAGAGCATTTATTTGATCAGATATATTGTCAATTATAATCCATTTGTTTGACTCTTAATAAAAACTCCATAGAGTTAATGACTTCTGAAATTGGCTCATTGCTCATTAAAGTCTTTTTTCCACTATTTTCTACATTGAAGCATGAAAGACATGAAGAATTCATAACCGCAAAGTGACTGGTGATGACCCCTTTGGTGAATTTAATATGTAATCCTCTAAGAAATGAGCACCACCTAACCTCTAGCCATCAAATTAAACCAAGAGAATCACGGTCCAACACAAAACGCTCTAGCTGGAAGGTAGGCCTTATCTGGAGCACCCGGCAGGCCCTTAATCTCACTATCTCAGGAAATATGCACAAACATGGCCTGAGATTTTTATCCAGAAATAGTGGGTTCACTTCATAGGAAATCCATCAAGGTTTTTTCATTTTTTATTTCTACGTTGCTCACATGTGCAGACTCGAATGAGCACCTGGAGAGAAAGAGCCTCTACTCTGTGATAACGCCATAGAGCTGCTTGCTACTGTATCTTTTATAAAATGTTGAATAATTCATCTTTCGACAGATTTAATGCTAAACACTCATGTGACGCCACAGTTTGGATTGTTCAGCTCTGCAGAAAAATGATAAAACTGTACAGAAAAACCTGTGTCCAACCTTCTGACTGCTACTGGGAAAGATAAATCCAAACCCAAGTTGCTGTCAGCTAAGCTCTCTACCAGGTCTAAGCTGACCAGCACCACCCCGGACAGGAAGTACCTCTGTCTGGTCGTTCGCTCAGCGAGATGAGAGGGGAGGCTGGGCTGGAGAGACAAAGACAGTCAAAAAGACAAAGGGAGCGGTCAGTTTGACGCCCAGTACCTTCACCTGTAGTTCAGCAGCTGCCCAGCAGAGGTCAGTGCAGTCCCAATTTGACAGCAGAGGTGGGTAAGACAGAGGTAGTTAACTTTCGGGATTTGGACATTTCTGGATCTCCTTTTTAAGGTAGGCCAATAATCAAATAAAAAGAAATAATAACAAAGAAATTAACAAAGCAATATAATGTCAATTTTATTTATGCATTATGAAAATATCCAATATTTAATATTTAGGGCGTTCCAATGCTATAAAATATAATTATGTTGCAGAATAACCACAAAATGTAAACTCCTCCGTAAAGGAAAACATTAAGATTTCAAACTTTATAACTTCTCTGTGATCTGATGAATCTAAATTTATTTGGATTCTGTGTCCTCAGGTCCAAAAAAGAGGACTCAGAGAGGAAGCATCCTGCTTGGAGGGTGATCTTAATAAAATGAACGCATAAGGAAGATCCACAGTTTATTGGCATTTTCATCAATGAAGTCTTGAAACAAACTGTCATATTTCTTTAGACAAAGTATATAAACTACCTCTAATTCTTGCTTATATTTAAAATCTGTATAAAAGTGATTGTTTGGGCTCCTGCTTTGTCACATTATTGATTTCTCTGTAATGTATGCAGAAGTTTTTGTGCTCTATAAGCACTGTTTTGTATGTGTCTTTGCTTGAATTTGTTCTTAAATTGAGCGAGTTTCACATCTGAGCTACTCACACGCACTTCTTGAAGGAGGAGTCTGGCCCGCCGTAGATCCGGGGACTGGTCGGTAACCCGTAATCTGCCCGGGGACAGGAGCTCGGGGTTAATAACAGCGTAACTCTGACAGTTTAATCGCAGCGCCCGGGTACTACCGTGCGTGTTAGACTCCGAGCAGGTCCTCTTGTGTCTGATGGCGATGGGAGGGGGAGGGGTGGCCCTTCTGCTTCCTGCCAGTGGGAAGAAGACCTCACCGTCTTCCTCCTCCTCCTCCCTCCCTCCATCCCCTCCAGCAGGAGGAGGCGGAGGAGGAACACTAGGAGCTGAGGAGTCGATAAAGAAAGAGTGAACGCTTGTTTTTTCTTCAGGTTAGAATCCAGATGTCAGCTTTTGTTGAAGCTAACTCAAAGATCACTGGCTGCCTAATGGCAGATGACTTTGCTAAGACGAGGACACTAACATTTGCCAGAGGACATTTTCTGATTAAAATCAGTGGATGTGATCTGACAGATAGGACAGAGGGGAAAAGCCTTTTGTGTACTTTTCATTACCCGATGATAACGGCTTATCACAGGAAAAGCTGGCAACATGTTTTTCCCCTATCTTGACAACTTGACAAAGGTTTCTAATTTCTTGATAATTACCTCCTGATTATGAGATGAGATCATCAAACAGTAACTCAATAGAAGGTGCTCACCCATTTTTTCTAAGTCATTATCAAATGCATCATCAAATAGTGACTTTAATTAATAAGGGACTTAAATCTGCCTTTAAACTATCGGCTGAGCCATGTGGACTGATGGTATTAATTCTTTGGTAATAATTAACATATACATGTTTCAATAGGCTGTCTTTATGAATGGCATGTATGCGTAATTCCGTATGTGTAATTCCAATTTCAAATATTTTCATTTGGCAACTTCAGGCCAGATGGAACAAGGTGGAGGGAATTAACAGTAAAGGAGCATTTTCCTGTTAAATATCAGTGATGCACAAGAGCAGAATCCGAGCTGACCTTTGACCCGGGGCGGCAGCGGGGGAGCAGGGGAGGACGGTGGAGGAGGGGGAGGGCTGGGGGCGGAGCCTGATGGACGGCTGTGAAGCTCCATGGCCATGGCCAGCCTCCTCCCGACACTGAGAAGGCCTCCGCCGGGCGCCGTGGAGGAGGAGGAGGGCGTGGACTGACTGAAGCCGAAAGGACGGGAGGAGAAGGAGAAGGAGGGGGTGAAGGCCGAGGACGACGAGGACGAGCAGCGCTCCTTCTTCACTGGACCATTCTGAAAAAAAGTGTAGTCATTTGGTTAGAAACAGAGGGCACACACTCTTAACTTCTGCTTATTTTCTGCAAATTTTCCCCTAAGGATACACATGGAACAGGAAATAAAAACTCTGGTCCTCAAGGGCCGCCGTCCCTCATGATTTTAGAGGTTTCCTTGCTTCTACACACCTGATTCAAATCAGTGCAACACTGGCAAGAAACCTAATCTTTTAAAGAGACCTACTCAATCTAAATCAGGTGTGTTGACGCAGGAAACATCTAAAAACCTGCAGGGAAGCACAAAATGATTCTACGCTTTCCCTAAAGAAATGAACTTTTTTAAGCTTTGGATCTCACCTCAAATATGAAACAGCAGTAACAGCAATAACAAAGACATGTTATCAACTAAAATGAGTAAAAAATATGTCCGAGGAGATTCAGAGGAGATTTTAGGCCTAAATGAGAATTCGGAGCAAAAACATACAGGAAAGCCCATCCATATCCCAAAGAAATACATTTGTCTTGAAAAAAATCAAGGTTATCTAGCTCTATAGGTTTCTAACCTAAACTATTCTGCATTTAAACAATAAAAAAATTCCCTATTGGATTTTCCTTGGGGTCAGAATCAGCAATCGCTGACTCGACTGGCACAATTAGTTCTTGAGGATCCCCGTTTGGATCTAATAGATCTCGAGCCTGGAAACAGACAGAAAGCGGCTTCAGACGAGACACGAGGCGCGACAGTCGGCTGCGGAGGCTCCGTCCCTGGAAAAGAGGTGGAATGACGCACCTCAGCTCGGAGGACACGCCGTTGCCGTGGTTACCTTGTCTTCAAAGTCGTCGTCACTGTCGTACAGATCTTCATGACGAAGCCTCCACTCGTATTCCACATGGACGTGATGGTCGAACTGGTTGGACTGAGCCTGCTGCAGCTGTACACACAAAGATATTCATTTTTAATGGGAGAAGCATCTCATCAAACATTAGAAGAAAAAAATAGAAAATTATAATAATAATAAAAACCTCACCAGCTCCTCACAGTGGCTGTGCTTCAGCCGGCGGCTCACGTCCAGAGCAGATTCTCCTAATTCGTTCTCTGGAAAACACACACAATGAGGATTTTTAAAAAAAATACAGCCAAACGTTTTATAAAGACCAATTCGTTATTGGTCCCCACTTCCCCAAAACAGGCTCTCAGCGTCCCAGGACATATATAGAGCAGTGTCTCCCTGGTCCGGGTTTCCCTGCTCCAGCACACCCAGTTCACACAACCGGGACCCGTTCATCTGAACCGGGCGTGCTGGAACGGGGAAACTCTCGGGGCAGTGTGCTCTGAGGAGCGGGGTGAGTGCAGGGTGAGTGAGTATTACTGATGTGAATGTTGGCCCGGGCTCTCAGCAGCAGCTTGACGCAGTCGCTCTTGTTGTGCAGGCAGCTGTAGTGCAGAGCCGTGTTCCCCGCCGACGTCTGCGCGTCCATGTTGGAGCTGAAAACACATCAAAACGCGGAGGTGAGCGGGCGGGGGCCGGGGGCAGACTCAGTGAGATAGGAAGGCCTCGTCGCCGCGGGCTGACCAGTTCTGAGCCAGGAAGTCCAGGATGTGGAGCGAGGTCCTGTCAGCCAATAGGACGGCCAAATGGAGGGCCGTCTCGCCTTTCTCCTGTTGGCATGGAGACAAATGGCTGACTGTATTTTGCTGTACTAAGGATGCTTACTACCTAGCACTTACACCTGTACAACTTGTTTATGTGATTACATTTTTTTGTATTCATTCTTTGTGTGTCTGTGTCATGTGTGTAACACGTCTGCACTGTTTATACGCACGCCATTAAAAGCATGCGGGCCTTTCAAGTGTTAGAATTTGGTTATAATTACTCACTTTAGTATTGTATGCTATCACGTGATCTATGTAAATTACTGATTGTTTTATTCCTTGTAAAACTATATTTTGTGTTGAAGTTTCTGGCTGTAACCACAGAATCTCTCTTCTCTCTTTTCCTTTCTCTCTTTTTCTTTCTCTGTTGCATTAGATCCACACCTTTAGGTCAACACATACACACAACATTTGTTACCACATTCAAATGTCATCTGCATGAATTAGGACCTGGCCTGTTCATGCCTCAAGTAATTAACCAATAGGACTTGGTTATGTCCAGTCCTCCTTTCAGGAGGCGGATCGAGCCAAGCAGATAATGCCCATCACACCCAGATTTTGGGGCTCTTTGCCGACTGAGACCCTGAGAGAGGTTTTTTTGTCTGTGAAGAGCCCAGCGCTGATATACTTTGCCTGTGACCCAATAAATGTCATTTTTATACTTTTGATCCACCCTGGTTTATTTTTCAGGTTTCCAACTCAAGACCGGGGCTAACAGAAGGCTGAGGGCTGTCGGCGTGTACCTGTATGTGCGTGTGCAGCGGCTGGCTAAGCTCCGCCCTCTGGGCGTACAGCTGGATCAGGCTGTAAATGTCGCAGCTCTTGGTCGCCTCCTGCAGGCCGAGCCGCAGCGCCGCGCTGGAACTGTGGTTCCGCCTCACGAAGTGGACGTCCTGGTACTTCGACAGGATGAAGTCTTTTCGCTCCGCCCTGCGCGCCACAAAACATCTATTTGTTGAATAACAACTAAAGACACGTCTGTGAAGGTTAATTTTTTTTTTTTTTAACTGGGAGGGGGTGGGTGTCTTACATGTGGCTGTACTGGGAGGGCTTCAGGGATGGACTCAGTAGATTTGCCTCCAGGATTTCGTTAAAACCAGAGTTCCCAACGTTCCTGGCCAACTGTAAGAGACAAAGAACCAGAAAACGTCACTACGACTGCCCAACCAACTCCCCGAGATGGACCCTTATACAGGAAGGAATACAAAACTCATGTGATGTCACTTAACATTACCTGTGTGGACTTTTTTAAGCGAGCTCAAGAGATGATAGCTCTAAAGAGCTTACATACAGACCTACTAAGAAGGAGGATTTATTTAGTCTGATCCGGGTTCATTCAAGTACTTTAGCTCCCTAAAAACATGCACTTTTTCTGTTCATCTGTCAGCAACCAAACATTGTGTCACATGCAAATAAGCCCCCCGGCTGCTCTTCTCCAGTGATTTATGACAACAATCTGACAACACTTACAAACCAACACAGCAGACGGAGAGAGGAGCTCATTGTTCCACTCAGCTGACAGCTTTAATGAACTAGTTTCAGATGAACAGTTTCATTTACCAGAAGGTCTGAAGTCCCTAGACTGTCCAGGCTCAGGGACTGGATCCTGGAGACGTGGACCCCCATCTCCCTGTGGATGCCCGAACACTCGATACAGGTCAAGATCCCCAGGTTTGTGGAGAGCCATTCAGGGTCTTCAGATGGAGACAAGGATTAATACATAAAGATTTCATTTGAGGTGAGGTGGTTGTTTTAGATTGGGGGGAAGGTGTTCATTTGAAACCTGGAGCTCCACAGTCGCAGCAGTAGTTGTTTCCAGGCATCCGACGGATGTCATCGGTGATGGCTCGAGTCAGATCCTCCACGCTGCTTTCCCCCCCTCCTCCCCCCCTCCTCCCTCCGTCCAGAGCCATGTTCAGAGCCTCCTGCTTGCTGTTACTGAGCACCGAGATCCATCTGAACACACACATCGCCATTCAATGCATTGCAGTTAGACGTCACCAGATTAGCATCATACTCCTTCAGCATGGTGAGACTCATAGCAGAACATCACAATCCATTGCCATTATATTTATGAGGCTAAATAAATTGGTGATGGGACGTCCTAAGTTCACCACAATATCTCTGTTAGCAGCATAAAACAAGTGGAGCTGTTCCTTAACAAATCCAAAGGAAGAAGTTTTGACTCACGCCACACACTCAGCCTCATCCTCAGCCAGGAAATGGTAGGTCCGGTTGTCTGGAGGAGAAATAAGTCGAGTTAGTCTCTACTATAGAGGGGTGGTTTTTCACTTTGATGCCATTGTGTAAAACATATCCAATAAAACTGAACTGCTTCAGCTTCTCAAGTATGGTTGTGTTTGATGTAAAGTGTTCTTTATTATATTAGTTGTTATTTATATTATCAGTCTTACGAGAGATGAGGTCAAAGCATTTCTTGTCCTCCACGCTGGGTTTAACCTGACACGTCAGCAGGTTGAGTCTGGTAGGGGCTTTATTAGGCTAACAGACAAAGAAAAAGGTCCAGTTAATTAAAGAATTCTATTGTGTTAAAATTCGAAGAATCATTAATACACAGCAACAAGAACGAGGCAGTTTGGGGACATGATTAAGAGGAACATGCACAAGCAAAAACAGAGGAATCGCTACCACAGAACTGACTAAGCACCGTTTGGGGTTATTGTCACCACGGGATGTGTTTTAATGCTCATACCAAAAAAGTAGCTTTACAGGTAAAGATCAGAGGTCAGAGGTCACGGCACACTTACTGTTGCGTGTGCTATGGTCAGGTAACAGTTGTGAACAGAGCATTTCCTCTTCTGCCACATCTTCCTCAGCCTGAAAGCGAGACACGCACACAGTTTTAGTGTTACTCAGACCTCTTACTGCCATCCTGACAGTTTTAGCCTGCGAGCGTTAGGCATCTTTTTGCAGACTTTTTATAGAATCATGAGGGTTCATGTTAGTATAACTGTTGGGGTGGTAGGACTGAAAAGTGGCTGTGGCATTCAGGACTAACCCATGAGAGGCAAACACAGGCTTATGTTACTGACTTTAAAGGAATGTCAACAAAAAGGCATATGGTCGATGCAGCTTTGGTGGATGTCCAAAAACAAAAAAAAGCAAAGCACCAGCAAACAACGGGCTCTGCTTCTATGCTGCTCCACGTAGGGGCTGAAGACACTTCTGTTCTGAGTAAAGATGGCCTCCCAGTTATTTTATTTCATCATGTTTCATGTTAAATGGCTCTCAAATGAAAGTCATGTAAGTCATTTTGGGAGTGCGTGTTTTTTACCCGTCGCTCTTTTTGTAGAGGAATCCCGTTCTCTCTGTTCCATATTGTTTGTCTCCCAGCAGCTGATGCATACTGTACACCTGCTTTGGTAAGGAGTCCTAAAAGCACACAAAACACTTTCAATTAGGGTGGAACAGCAGTTTAAAGTCAGAAAGTGTCGGTGTCTGTGTCTCTGACCTGATCTGTGTGGACGACCGGCCTCAGCTCATCTCTGAGAGCACAGAGCTGCCGTTTCTCCTCCTCCTGACGCTGCTTCACCTGCATGCCCGCACAAAAAACATCATGCCTGAAAGCCTAAACTGCCATCAATGCATTTCAGAAGAAGGCGACAAAGCGTTCCGCCAACAGTACCGTGGTCAGCACGCCGTTCAGCTCTTCAATGTACTGCTTCAACCTCTGATTGGTGGAGACGCACTCCTGCAAGAAGCTAAACACAAAAACACACAGTTAGGACACAACACAAACCATTCCCTGGATATGTGTCGTTGTGAGTGTGAGCTCCTACTTGTTGTGACTGTGGTAGTGTTTAATGAGGTTCTGAAGGAGGTCGACGCCTCTTTTTGTCTTGATCTCGTTAACTTTAATGAGATACTGAGAAAGACAAAGGGACGTTCATTTACTGAGTGGAAAGAAGGCAGGAAAAAGTTGCCGAGCAAGCGATGGAGGAGAAGGGGTGGCCACTCACCTCACACATGCTCAGCTGGAAGGAGCGCCTCTCCTTCTCAAGCTCCTCAGCGATTTCTCCTCCGCTCACCTCACTCCTAACCATCCCATACTGGCGGGCTAACTCCCTCTTCTCCTTCTCCACCTGCTTGCTGAACACATGCAATCTGAATTATTAATCTGAGCGCAGCCTATTTTGCCATCTCTAATTCTGGCTTTCTGAATTATGTATTTTACAGACAAAAACCTGTATTAAGGACATTTCATGCTTATATATTGATAGATATGCGGATTTAAAGCTCTCAAATTATTTGTGCATTCGAAACTCACAATCTGCTTTCATAGTCTCTCCATGCTCTGTCAAAAGGCTTCTTCAGGTCCTAAAGAGGAAAGGGGAGGAAGCCGAACATCTTTACTGAGCCCATTTCTGCAGATGTCCTTTTTAGTTTTCTGGTGGGTTTCATGAGATAATATAAAGACAAATAATCAGCAACAGTCCTCACCCCCTTCACCTCCCGCAGGTCTCCTTTAACCAGAGAGTCCAGGAAGAAGTTGATGTTGTGGAGCATGCTCTTTAACTACAATCACACACAAAACACACCAGCAGGGAGATTTTACGTTTAAAAATTAATTAAATAAGTAATTTACATTCATAGAACTTTAGGCTGTACAAATGACAGTATGTCAACTTATTAACATATACAACATAATGCAAACCTTACAAATGTGCAGCTGATTTACAAAGAAATTAAGAAAATGTTAATTTATGGGTACAGTAAAGGTCGCAAAAGGGCAAATTATATTGTGCATGTGGTTTATTAAGCTTAAGTTTCTGTTTTAAAGATAAAAAATGATGTTTAACCTGTAACCTATAATAATCTATATGATAATCTATAATAAAATGATAAGGTTTAAAACACCAGACACTAAGGCTGGTCCTGATCCAATATGGCGGCTTACAAGATGGCAGCCACATCCTGGACATAAAAGAAAGATAAAGATAAAGCCTGTCACCCATTATATTCTGGGGTATTTGCATTGGTTTCCCCTATTATTTCAGAAATAAAACGATGTCCTTTGACCTGTACATTAAAAGAGCTGAATTCACAGTATTTTGTGTATCTTTTGTCAGAGATTGTGACTGAAATCCACCTCATCTCATGTAAACTCATGACGGGTCATACATTTGAGGCTCTGCTCTAAGAGCGCCCTGATTTTATAACCACAGCATCATCAGAAAGACGAAACCATGGCTTGACTCCATCCCACATATGAGGGGGGAGCTAAAGAAAAATTTCCTCAGCTTTGAAAGCAAATCAAAATGACTGAAAATGTTATTTATTCTTATTATTTTTTTCAACTGAATATTTGTAGACTGTAGTGACACCCAGTGGCCAAGTAGCAGATTACATCCCACCGGACGAAACCAGCCAGCGAGTCCCATCAGGCGTTGGCCCAGTGACCTTTGACCTCTGCGAGTGGTGCTGTTCTCTCTCACCAGGTTCTTCATGGGAGACAGGAGGTCTTTGGAGAAATCGGCCAGGCGGCAGAAGGCGGAGCCGACCTCCGTCTCCCCGTTGGAGTGGCAGTTGACGGAGAGCTTCTCCATGGAGTTGATGTACTGCTCCAGGTGAGCCACGTGGTCTGGCAGACAAAGCGAGCGGGTTAAGCTAACGGCCGACGGGGTGGGAGCACGAGCCTCTGGGGCCACGCGTGCCTCACCTTGGCCCGAGCTGTACTTGGCTTTCGCTGCTTTCTTCATCTTCTGCAGCACCAACCGGTCGCTGTCCAAAGCCTGAACGAGCACACACACAG